>VZSF01011138.1:0-95274 GCA_013398295.1 Chionis minor
ATTTGCTAATGTCCAGTCAACTGAGCCCTCCCCAGTTAGCCAGGAATGCTGATAAATGATGGAAGGTGGCTTGGTGAGCACTTCCACCAGCTCCCTTAGTACCCTTGGGTGGATCCCATCCAACCCCACAGACTTGTGTGTGTCTGAGTGGTGTAGCAGGTCCCTCACCATTTCCCCTTGGGTTACAGGGGCTTCATTCTGCTCCCCATCCCTGTCTTCTAGCTCAGGGCGCTGGATACTCGGGGAACAACTGGTCCTACTACTAAAGACTGGGACAAAGAAGGGATTAAGTACCTCTGTTTCTTCCTCATCCCTGGTCACTATGTTTCCACCCACCCCTGTCTAATAAAGGATGGAGATTATCCTTAGTTTTCTTTTCATCGCTAATGTATTTATAGAAACATTTTTTATTGTTCCTAACAGCAGAAGCCAGATTAAGTTTTAGTTGGGCTTTGGCCCTTCTAATTTTCTCCCTACATAGCCCCGCAGCATCTTTGAAGTCCTCATGAGTGGCATGCCCTTTCTTCTGAAGGCCATAAACTCTCCTGTTTTCCCTGAGTTGCAACCAGAGCTCTTTGTTCAGCCAGGCCGGTCTTTTTGCCTGATGGCTCGCTTTTTGGCACATGGGGACAGCCTGCTCCGGGGACGGTCTGCTCCTGTGCCTTTAAGACTTCCTTCTTGAAAAATGTCCAGCCTTTCTGGACTCCTTTGCACTTCAGGACTGCTTCCCAAGGGACTCTGTCAACCAGGCTCCTGTAAAGACTGAAGTCCACCCTCCGGAAGTCCAAGGTGTCAGTCCTGCTGACCCCCCGCCTTGCTACTCCCAGAAAATATCATCATTTGCATTCAAAAAGAAATCAAGTTTCAGTTGGTTGAAAACAGCAGCTTCGGAGATACCTTCATCAGACATTTCAAATAAGAAAATGGAAAATTATTCTTGGTTTTCTTGCCAGCATGAGAAAATAAGCCGGAGTGAACAAATGGAATTAGCTCAGTGGCTGATTAAAAGTAATCTCCAACATCAGTGTATTAATCTCACAAAAGCTAAAGTTGCTTTGCATCCCTTCTTCTAATAAAGATATGTAAAAATGCTCAGGGAAGCAAACACCCTTTGCTTTGAGCTCCCACTTGTTTAAGTTCTTTCAAGGTTTTATTGTTTCACAAAGTAAAACTCTATCCCCAGTAAAACTTCCCTTGACATCCCTATGCAGGAACGCAAGCTGTTAGAGAATATTTTCTACGAGAATCTGAATGTCATGCAAGTTTGTGGTATATAAATATTTTTCTGTTGTTGGTCCTTTGATGAAAAAAATTTAAGGGGCTTAGAGGTAAAAATATTTGAAGTATTCAAAAAAAGACTCTGGGTATTAAAGATACTTTTTCTTGGCTAAATATTGCTGTATTAATTGTGAACTTTTGTATTATCCTAGGTCCTCTCTCTACCCCACCGGAGGCTTGTTTGCTACTGTAGGCTGTTTGAAGTTCCAGATCCAAATAAACCTCAGAAGCTTGGATTGCACCAGCGAGAAATATTTTTATTTAATGATCTTCTTGTGGTATGTATTTTCAGGTGGATAGACTTCTAGTGAGGTATTCAGAAATGCCTATCTCCATTAAATCAGTGGCAATTAAGTGTGCAAGCGTTCTTAAAAGTATCTATTACCTGTTACTCTGTTCTCCAACAATCTTGGGATGACTAAGTTTTCTTAATTTTACTTATTACTATATTTAATTTGCTTTTAAACTGAAGCCTTTAATTGATTATTACTACACTGTACTGTAAGAAAGTACTTTGATGCAGTAGTTTTTACTATAAAGAACAAAAATTACCTCCATTTTACCCATTTCCCTAATGGGTAAACGGAGACATTCTTTATTCTGTGAATAATGAATTCAAGTGCCTTGTGGAAAAACAAAACTACATACTACTTTGTATTCCCCAGATGTTCTGTCAACCAGATATGCTTATTCATTGAAATAGGAATAGGATATGTTGAAATACATTTTACAGTTGATTTTACTTTTTAGCGTGCATTTAACTTGACTCAGTCTTTTGAAAAACAGACATACAAAATTAGTGACAGCTTGGAATTCTTTGGTTGATTTACTCTTAAAAATAGGAAAATTTGTTGCATTATCTGGAATGTATTTGTCTGTTACATGAGAACTAAGAACTAAACCAAATATTTCATGCTTTGGTATGAAAAAGGCACAATTTGGACGCATGGTTTTATTGCGTGTAATTTTTACATACCTTCAGACTCTAAAACCAGGAAGTAAATAAATAAAAAAAATTTAATCCTTTTTATTGTGAGTATAACCTCCTAGTTGTAAATGCAAGCTTGCGTGTAAAATTATGGAACATCGTCATCTTCGGGTTGCAAATTTTCAGTCAGTTTTTGTTACTTACTCAGATGTCAGTAGTTTTATCAAACTGTTTTGGGAGTAACATAGACCAAATCCGTAAGTTCTGGTAAAATGTCATTGCCAAAAGTTAAAATTGGAAAGAGCTACTGAAAATAAACCTCTTGGTTATGAAGAGTGGTTGCATTCACACTTGAGGAGAACCAAAATTGAATGTAAGTAGTAGTACGTTAACTTCTATCGTAGAAAAAGTAAAGGTTTCCGCAGGCTCAGAGCATTTATTGAGACAGGTGCTGTGCAGATCTCAGGGAAACAGGACATCGTTGGATGAGGTAGCACACAACAGCCTTTGGAGGTGCACAGAAGTGAAGCAGGTTGGGAAGGAAGCATGTGAGAGAGTAAGGAATGAGAACTAACCTTTTGTGGAGCACTCCACAGGCGTGTCCTGCCCGTAGTCAGACGGCAAGAAAAAAGCACAAAGAAAAGTGTGGTAGCAGCTAAGTTTTTTAAAAAGGGTAATTTAAGCATATTTACATTTTTGCTAGCGTGTATGGTACACAATAAGGATGCAGGGTATTTTTCTTTCGGGAATTTCGAGAAGTAGAGCTCTGGAAAATAGAGAACACAAAGGCTTTGTGTCTGGATAAAATATGAAACCTCCTGGTTAGGTGATACCAGTGCTTCAAAGCTAGCTTTGTTTCTTCAGTAGTAGTAGATTAAATACATCAGTTGCATTAAAAACAAGAAAGAAAATACAAATTCATATTTTCTGGTAGATTATAGCTTGCTTTGCCATAAAATATTTTACCATATGCTAGTTCTTAAGAATAATAATTTTGCACAAATATATGGTAAAAGGGATATTTCACTTGGTTTATTTGATAATTTTCAGGTGACCAAGATTTTTCAGAAGAAGAAGAACTCGGTTACGTACAGTTTTCGACAGTCATTTTCCCTCTATGGAATGCAAGTTCTTCTTTTTGAGAACCAGTGTAAGTCTCTCCTCTCTTTTTAGATGACTAATATTATTTATAAATAAAAGAAAATGAAAAATTGTGTGAGTGAAAGGGGTGAACAGGACTTCATTCTGAATTTAAGAATAAAATTGCTCTGAATTTAACTTAGCCCTAAAGTTTAAAAAGATGGTGTCAGCATAAGAAACAGCAAGACTGCTGTTAGATTTTTTTGGTTGTAGTCAGAAGCCAAATATAGAAATGTATTGTTTATGAATACTTGCAAAAATTAAAATGTTTGTAAAGAAATAACTCTAACCTGGTGATGAGTCAATGGTACAGTTAGCTGGAACGGAATATATGATAATAAAGAATGACTGTTATATATGTAATTCAAAGCACTGTTTAAATTATTTTCCTGATTTATATCTTAACTTTGTGCCTAGATAATGTATACTCATTCAAATATAAATACAAAGCAGAGAGTCTTGATAAAAGTTTGTATTTTCTGACACCTTTTGTTTATGTCAATTATGATCTGCATCAATTCAATATTCTTTTTATCTTTAATGCTTGTCAAGCTTAGTCTTAGCAGACAAAAACCCAACAAAAAGCAAATTGTTTGCTAATGTCCTGATTTTAAGCCCTGAAACAGCCTTGGTAAAAACACAGCAGAACCTGGTTGTTTGTATGGTATGTAGAGAGACAGACTATTTGACCTGACTTCACGGTTTGTAAACCAAACCTTCACAATAAATTGGGTCCAGCTCAGTGTGACGTTCAGAAGTTTCTGTGCTTTTCTGTTGTGGAAGGCTCTTAGTTTTCACTTGTCCCTGAGAATTTGCTCCAATGCTAATCTTACTCAGAAGTTGCTGTTGCTGAGTCAAAGCATCTGGAGATTTCAGAAGGGAAGATTCTGTAGAACTTACAGCAGCGATGTAGCCTGCGCGTTATTTATCTGCATACACATTCGTTCTCTCTCGTGGACACATTATATGATATAAAAATTCTTTTTAGAGAGGAAGGCCAAATATTTCTATCCTGAATTTTGCTAAAAATAGAAGAATATGTAATTTCTGTGATGGCAGGTTTAATAAATTTTAAAAAGGTATATATCGTAAGCATGCTAAGTAGAAACACTTTATTCAAGTAAACGTCAAAATACCTAAAGTGAAACCAGGAGTTGTGACCTGGAGGCATTTTAACAGAGACACTTGAGTAGACACATTGGGTTCCTAAGGTGAGTTCACTATGGTGAATCAGTGAGCTGACTGTACTTCTAATATCAGTGCCTGTTAGGTGGACTGCAGCATTTTCCTGTTGGGAAAGAGAAGTATTCTTCCCCTGTGGTTTGCAAAATTAATATTCTTGGTTTCCCCTATCCCCAGCAAGCTTTGGGCTATTTTAGCCAGAGCCATTGTGCCATTCAGTAAACCTGTGTATAGCAGCTGTCAGAATCAGCTGGTTTCAAGGGAACAAAATTTCGTGTCACTAAAGCAGAACCAGCAAAAATACTCACTGACTTGGCTGCTGGTGAGGTTGAACAATACAATTGGCGTTGATGATAGAAGAATTGACTTCTAATGATAGAAGTCAATTACATCAAGGGATGGATGAGCTCCAAAAGGGAAAATAAATGTCATATATATCTAGTAAATAATTAGACCATATGGGAAGTATTTTTTACATTTTCAATGAAAATCACTGACAAAATAGAAAGGGCAGGCAGATCACTTCAGAGAGAGTGTATCGGAAACCAAGGAATACTTCCATGAGTGTTTCCTGATGCTTTATCAATATGACATAGAGAAGTCTCTCTGGTAATAAAATATTTTTGTTTGTTTAGTATGTGGAAATTCGTTCTTTGTTGATACATGAAGGCAGGCCATGTGACTTTGGGGTTACCAAGTTTCCTTGTTTGGTTTCATAAACTTTTTCTTCCCGCCCCCCAAGCAGTGCGCTTTATAGAGCTGTTTGCACATCCAGTTTGGGTGCTGGAACCAGTGGGTGGTGGTACACCACGCCCCCCCCCTGTTAGCTTGCCTAGCAGCAGAGTCCTCTGCAGTGTGCTGAGCCTGTAGCCAGCTGGAGGCGGCTCTCTTGCTTGATTGAAGGTGGACACGGTTGTCATGTGGTCAGCAGAAGCGGACCAGCTATACGTGACTTCTGTGCCAGATGTCGATACCAGACCCCAGCAGAAGCCCCAAATTCTTGCTCCCTCCTTCCCCTCTGCACCCATTGAGGCTTGCGGTAGTCGACACCTTTATTCAGCTGAGAGTGGTGGCTGGACTTGCTTCGTTTTCAGTTGCGACTCTGATTTGGAAGTTATGATGACCTTTTAAAAAAATCATAGCATTTGCACTCGTTTCTCAATATTTTAAGTCTTGTTGAAACCTAATGTCTTTGAGGGAAGAAACTACCTTACGTCATCTGCTGGTTCTTGAGGGAATTAATTTTTTGTACATGGGAGCACTTGAACTTCAAGTTGAATACTTCAGTAAATATTTGAGAGCTTTAGCAAGCCAGTAAGGTCGGTCTGTTGAGTAAAAGAAAATATTGTGAATTAGAATGCATGTTTTGAGTTTTTCCTGACACCCCATTTCTACAGGTCTGTGCTTCAGACTGATTCTGTTTTCTACAGCAGAACGTAACTTTGTGATAAGCTGTCTTTCTGTAAATGAACCTTCTCTCTCAACCAGGAGATATTTTTGACCAGCTGTTAAAATTTGCATTCTCAGATGCGCAGCTACAAAAGAGGCAAACATAGTTTCCCAAAAAAGTCTGCCTTTTATTGTGAAGGTGTCCATAATATAGGTCAAAAGAGGGGAGAAAAACAAACCAAAACCCCACCCCTCTTACTTGCTCAGTATGTAATTTCACAGATTATTTTAACTTTTTTTTTCCCTTTTTTTTTTTAAAAAAAAAAAGGGAAAGTAGGATGTCCAGGGAACACAACTTAATAGGAAATTCTAAAAGTTTCTAGTATTTGAGATGTATTCAAGTAGTCTTTACTCAGCAAAAGTTTGGTCACAATTGTAAGTGGTAGGTGATGGGACCTCTTCCATGAAACAAAAATTATCCCCTTAATTTTTTGGGGATTTTTCTGGAATTTTTCTTTTATATTTTACACTGTGCCTTAAGAGTAGTAGCTGCATAAAGGGTATCTTTCAATATTTATTCGGTATCATAGCAGTTAAGCAGTTCCAGTGTATCTTAGGGATTTTCATTCTAATTCTCTGTCTTTAGATTTTTATTTCTCTGACTTTGTCCCCTTTATGGTAATATTAATAAAAAGCCATGAGTTTTTTGGTTGGGCTTTTTGGTTTTTGTTTGCTTTTGGTTTTTGGTTTTTTGGGTTTTTTAATATAAAAAGAAAAGTAATTGGAATAATCAGAGCTTAGTTTTTCTTCACTCTTTCTTCTAGATTATCCCAATGGCATTCGGCTGACATCAGCTGTTCCAGGAGCAGATATCAAAGTACTAATAAATTTCAATGCACCAAATCCTCAGGACAGGAAGAAGTTTACAGATGATTTGAGGGAGTCAATTGCAGAGGTTCAAGAAATGGAAAAGCACAGAATAGAGTGTAAGTACCAAGGTACATATAATAGAGGATTTTCAAGCGAATCAAAATGAGAAGATCTCGTATTTGTGTATAACCCATTAGAACTCTTTAAAAAGTCAAAATAATGTGGATCCTTTCCATGGCTTTGTTTCTAGAAAGAAGAAAAACCCAGTGATATCTTAAGCCCCAAATGAGTTCATTGACTGTTATTTTCTGAAACGTAGCTGCAGTGGAAATTTAGCCTGGACAAACTGGAAATAGCAATGGACAGAAGCGAGATGGATTTGTAATTTGTAGTTTCAATGACAGTAAGGATTTTAGGGATGATTTACATCACTGAAAATCTCTGTGATGGTCCTTCAAATAAGTTTAACTGACATTTTTCTTCATTTCCATGTATCATCTCAATTAAGTAGTTATAGTACAAATTGATATATTTTGCTGGAAGTTACGTGACTGTCTAAACATGGACTTTTAGCTTCTGTTTTTCCAAGAGAGAATTAGCCTTTCATCTGTACAGCAGTTAGTACAGGGGTGAAGTTCCTCCGTGACATTTAACAGTGCCAAACTGAACCCTTACCTATTATTCACAGTAATATGTGATCACACAGAGAAATTGTGATGTTACCATGTCCTTCATTATAGTCTATAAATATGAATTGCAAAATTACTCTCTTTTGTTTCAGCTGAGCTAGAAAAACAGAAGGGTGTGGTGCGTCCAAGCATGTCTCAATGTTCTAGCCTGAAAAAAGATTCTGGCAATGGGACGCTGAACAGAGCTTGTCTGGATGACAGCTATGCTACTGGGGAGGGGCTGAAAAGAAGCGCCCTGAGCAGCTCCCTGAGAGACCTGTCTGAAGCAGGTAAGCACTGCCTTTATTTCCTTGCTCTGCCTGCTGCATGCAGAGGTGCCTGAGTGATGATGCGCAGAAAGCCCAGCTCTCAGTGGGCTTCCAGAACTAGTAATACTGAAACTTCAGATGTTTTAATAGCTTCTCTTTCATAGTCCGCGTTTTATTTCTGTTTGTTTTTTTACCCCTGTCCTATTAAGCAACCACTATTTGAAAGCATTTAAACCATTGTAGATTGCTATATATACTTTTAAAGGAGAGTGAAGACAGAGGAAAAATTGTAAGTGTTTTACAAAAGAAACGATTGACTTGTGCTAGGAGTAACCCACTTAGTTTTCCTTTCTTTTTTTCTCCCCCTTTGCTTCTTCCCCTTCATATAACAAGCTTAGAAAGAAAAGAAACTGGTCTCTGTGTAATGACCGCTTTCTGTGTATTTTGTGCTCAAGTGTACCTGTGTTACCACATTGATGAATGAAATTGAGTGAAGCCCTACTAAATTCTGCCTAGAGCTATGTCATTCAGATGCAGCATGTCCCTGATGCTCTTTTATTATCTTGTAACTCAAGATATAGTTCCCAATTCTCGCAAAAGAGGTTGTTGTGAAATACTATTGCCAGTATAATAAAGGAAGCCCTAGCGGACAAGAATACTGATAGCCCACAAAACCACTGATGTATCTTAAGATTTGTTAATGGATTAATAGAGCTAAAGGCTGGAAAGGAGTGGCGGTGTGATTTTTTTTAGCCAAAGAAAAGCCAGGGGAAGTTTGGTATGTTTTTATTTTATGCTTTGGCTTGGTAATACACAGCTGGCATACCCATGTAATACAGGCTACCACGGGTAGTAACCTTGAGTTTCCGTGTTAAACGTCATTCCTGCCTTTTACAAGAAGTCATATCTGAGCACCATGCCAGCTATTCAGGAAGTACTTCTGGGGACAGTAGCAAATACAAATAAATATTTTTTTAATCACTTTTTTAGTTCATAGCCTGTGTTACATACTCTGATCTGTTCTTTTAAGTGCAGTGATGATTTACAGTATAGTCATAATTTCAATACTATGTATGTCTTTGGTAGCAGACACTACTTACCTTTTTCCTTTTTTTAACTAAGGAAGAGATTTTAGCTATGCTGCAATAAATAAAATTGTTGTAAACTGAAATTATAGCCTGTGTTTTGTGGGTGTATATATATGTGCATACAAATATGTAGAGAATGAGCTCTTTCAATTATTTTATTCTCTGTTTAGGCTTTCATACTCATATGTCCATTTGCTTCATTAAAAAGACCTAGGACCTTGATCCAAAATCAGGCTGAAGTTGAACATTGGTGCTTGATTGGCTTTAATGGATTTTAGATCAAGCCACTAGTCTTCACCACTGTTATATCTGAGATTTGAGGATACTTCCATCATCCTTCTTTGTTGTTTTGTTTTTATTTCATTAGAATGAGAACTACCATATTGTTGAATATGTGAGTTCAGTGGGTATCTGTACCCATAAATGTGATTTCTGATTAATTTTTTGTCATCCCATAGGTGTTTTTCATCCCCGTCTTTCAAACATCGCCATGTATTTAATTCATGTTATGGGTTTTATGCAATAAACAAGTATTTGTGATCATGAAAACATTTCATGTTTCAACAGGGCGTGCCTGCAATTGGCATGCTTATTACTGAAAATAACTTTTTTCCATAATAAAAAGTAGAAATCACTCCAGACTGCAGGGTTTATCAATGAGTTTGTTAAACCCAACTAAACTTAATTTTAACTTTAATGAATTGAGAATTATGGAGAGTTTCTGTTTGGTCTTGTGCAGTGCAACTGACTTGAGAAATTACATACATGTGATTTGCTTTGTCATTTGGTGTAATTTTAACGAGATTATACATGTCTTTTCTGCCTTTTCTCAGTGAATAGCTTGCATGTGAGGCTGATTTTGTTTTAATATGGGAGAGATGATCCATAGAAAAACAAAGAAATTGCTTTCAGTTAGCAAGATACTGCGTCCCAGTGGTTATACCACATTAAATTGCTTCCATAAGAGTAGTGAGTTAGGTAGCCTCAATTCTTCTTCTTGTGGGTGAAACACAGGATCAAAAAGGAGGAGGAACAAGAGCAGTAGGACTGTGTGTGGATGTGTGTCTTTCTGTAGGAAAAGGCATGTTGGAAGTGGATTTTTAGAGAGTTCCTGTCTACATTTAAACAGAAATAGATCTAATAAACGTGAGAAAATTGCCCGGTTGCATATTTATGCAGTAAGGCAGATTATTGTCCAGTGGACATTGCAAAAAAAAATTGAAAATTTTAAAATATTTATTCAATGAAGGGGAAAACTGGTTGAAGAGCATTTTGGTTGCATGGGTGTATGACAAAAGTATTTAAGAAAACAGTCCATTACTCTCTACTAGGTATCACAGTAGTAAATGGTGGCTGTGGAAAATGACTTTAAACTTATCTCTTGTAAAAGAGTGATGATTCATAAGCTTCTTGGATCTAATGAGTGTTGATACCCTGAATGATTCTGACTCCTAAGCTGTAAACCGTCAGGAAAGGCAAGATTTCTCTGTCAGGAAACAATGTCAGGATCATTGTTCTTCCATGCATTTGCCACAACAGCTTAAATCATAATTGCAAAAAGGATGTGCATGAGAGTCTCCTGGTTTTAAAGATAGTATTGTTCATGGTGGAATGACAGTTCTTTCCATGGAATAAAAAGCATGTGGCAACCAGCTGTTCCAAGATGTGAATATGTCAAAAGTATTTAGTGCTTTATTTTTCTCAAAAGAAAAATATGTCATTTTTATTACACATTCTTGAGCTATAGTCAAGGAAAAACTGAATTTATTTGTCCCAGACTTTGAATTCTTAATTTAAATAAAAATATTAGCAGACGGTCAAATTTTAACACAGTTAAAGATCAGTTTTGTGGGTTCTGATAGAATTCACCCCTTATTCTGTATACAATCACATGACAGGTTGGTTTACAGGAAGATGTGAAAGGTGTGAAGTCCCATCGTGGCCGTTGGGTACGTAGGAAGAATGAGCTGGTCACTAGAGCAGAGAGTGTGGGAGGATTAGACTAGTTGTGTTTCGGATTCTGTATCTCTCACAAGTTTCCTGACTGATTGCAGGCTAGTCAGTCTGAATTCCAGTGACTTTTGAGTTGCTGGAGGACTCCATGCTTTCACATTGTGTCTACAGTGGTGAGCAGTGGAAATCAAGCTTTATTCCCCCCGTCCCTAACCTGTAAGGGGGGAGTAATATTTACACACTGCACTGGTTTAAAAATTGTAATTTTATGGTTTTCCATGGTAATACACAGCTGGCATACCCATGTAATACTGGAATCTGCACCGAAATGCAGGATGATATAATGGTTAATATTAATATAAGTTGTGCTTGTCTCATAATCTCCTGAGGCTATTTCAAAACAATCACAAAGCAGTAGAGGCTACTTGGGAAAAAAAAACAAAACAAAACACTAACAAAAAGACCCTAAACAAACAAAAAAACCCCACCCATAAAGTAGTTCAAGAATTAAAATAATTCTATTTGTATATTGCATATAATCTCCATCATCTACCTTTAACTTTTTAAATGTTTCTTTCTACCTTCCAAACAAGCTTCTTTTTTTTTTCTTTTTTTTTTTTTTAAACAATTTCATCATGTGTTTTTTAAAAATACACATATTTTAAATATATCCCAAAATGTAATGGAAAAGATTGTGGAACTTCTCAGCATTGTAATCCCCTTAAAAAGGCTCTGAGTTCACACAATTAACGGCATCTCCTAATCTGTTGAATCAATCTGTGGTGGGACTGTGCGTCCCTTGGCTCCTCCCTCATCTGATGCAGGCAGGGTTACTAGGTGATTTTCTCCTTCCTCTCCCATGGGTTTTGCTGCACTGTAATAGGACAGGGGATACTAGCGGTCGTCTTCTCCCTTATTAGAAGAGCTTTTCAAGTAGGGAGAGATTTTTCCTGTCTCTTCCTTGTAACTGTTGTTATATTTCCTTTTCTTCAATGGAATAGCAACAGTAATGGGCATGATGGAATTTACTGAGTCCTTTTAATAAAACAGATTTGCATGAATCAAGTCTTTTGTGACATGCATATGTTAATACCAAACCATTATACAAGTATCCTGTACAAAGACACACCACCCTGTATATAAACACCATTGTATCAACGACTTTTCTGTCTTGGGGAGGAGACACTGTCGTTCCAGTGAAGGAGTTGTTCAGCAGTAGGAGGTGCAGTTATGCTGTTTTCTCCTCCCATGGGGCTTAATCAGTATTTTGAGAACAATCTGTTTAAAGATGCCAAGAAACTATTTTCACAACTGGTGTGTGATCTTTAAGACTCTATACTTCTTTCACCCAGAAAACAAGATGAAAATCTGAAGGTTTCAAAAAGTCTTTTCACCCTGGAAAGTGGTCTCTCAAAATTGATGACAAGAGCATATAATATAGATAATTTTGAGCAAATCAAGTTGGGTAGTACCTGTAAGCTCGGTAGCGAGATGGTTACGGATGCTGCTGCTGGGAATCTCAATTTCACCTCCTTTGGAGCCTAGTATAATGAGTCATTGTTATAAGAGCTGCTACATTAGTTTGTTTTACCAAAACCTTAATTTAGAACTTTTTTCCAAACTTGTTTTCCTAAGACATACAAAGCCTGATCATAATGCATTGGTTAGATATCAATGTGTCTCACTGGCATAGAACAGAGTTTCAAGAAGTACAGGGTAGCCGTGAGAAATACTTACATTTACTGTAATGATCTGTGAGATTTTCTGCTACGTAGAATGGATTTTATTAATGAAACTGTATTTTCTTTTGGAATCTTGAAGTTTGCAAAAATATTTTGATCACTTAATATTTCCACTATAAATATGAAATATTCTTAGTCCCATGTAATGCATGTACATATACATGACATACTATACTTAGGTAAGTTAAAGATATTTCTTACAAAGAATGTTCATATCTAACATCAATGAATTGTTGGAATGAATCAGAAAAGATTAAATTAATGGAAAACTAATCTTATAAAAATAAATTACAAACCACTCTAACATCCTGATAAATTTCAAGTAGATCAGAATAGATTAAGCAAAACTGGTCTTCAGTTTTGATAAATACTACCTTGCGTTCTGCCACAGCTGTTAATTATTGTGTGAGTACAGAGTTATGCTTACATACAATTCTAGTAAAGACTCAAGATTTTCTTAAAATGCATTTGAACGCTGCAGCTCTAGAGAACCATTTTTGAGATGGGATGCCACCTCAAACACCAGAGAACAGCCTTGAGTAAACACATGTTGGCACGGGGGAACGCTCTAGAGGATTTACTTAATAGCTTTCATATCACACTGTAGGTCAATACAGAATTGGGTTTGATTTGTTTTTAAGAAAATGAACAAAGCCCTCTTTATTGCGATAGTGCCTGAGGGAAATTCCAGGCATTTTAAGTGGAATTTTCTGTTTGTTCTTGGCTTTGCTAGTACTACTTTGCCCTGAAGTTATTCTGAGCAAAAATCCGTCTGTCTCTTTCTGTCCATATATACCGTGTATATATCGTGTTCATGGGCATTTTATTACTTTGCCATGTGCAAAAGGCACTAGATTTTCCTGTTTTCCTTCATTTTTGGCCACATTTAATGACTTGTGGCAGCTGTCAGTCTTATTTGCAATATTGACTGCTGAGTTGAGATGGCTATCTTCCTCTGTGCTTTTATATCAGCAAGCAAGAGTGATTTGAGTGTTAATCAGTACTAATCCCATCAGCAGAGCAGAAAAATATCAGAGCCTGACTACAAGTAAAAATAAGGGCTTATCAAAAGCAGTTTCACTTGGGGGGTTCACAAGATAGCACAGTTAAGGCTTTGATGAGGCTAAAACCCATCTGCAAGACTAGCAAGAGATGAACCACCAAGCTTTTGACAAAGACCCTGTCTAGCGGAATTATTCAAAATTCCAAGAAATTTAACAAGCCTAACAAAACACCTTGCCCACAAAGGCCTTCCGCTCAATTTAAGGTCAGCGTAGAGGGGTTTGTAATGGGGACTAACTCTTGGTGATAAGAAGAGAGGGGGGAAATGTTACAGGAGTCAAAGGAGAACGGTAGCTCTTAAGAGAAACTTGTATTGCAGGGTGGCATCCCATGACCAGCCAGGTCAAAGTTACGCTTATGGATCCAGTATCTTTAGATCATACCGATCTTATCAGACTTACGGGTAGTCTAAACTGGTCTATGAGGGGGTACGTCAAGAAGTAAGGGTGAGCTTCCCCAGGAATCTCTGTTTTATCCCACTTAGAAACCAGTCCCAAAGTTCTTCTCTTTAGCTCTGATACCACGTGCCTTTTGCGCTTCTAAAGATGAGGGTGTGCAGCTTTTACGTTCAGTGATGCTAAAATCTTCACATTCCCCTCCAAAACCACGTGTTAGAGGAGAAGATTCGGAAGGCTGCAGTGTACCACTGCAGGGGGGAGATTGTCTTTGATACTTGGCCTTGCAGGAAAGCAAGGAGAAAGCACTGAGAAAATTTAGGTTTCTAAAAATAAGCAGATTTTAGAGAAGCTTTGAGAACCTGACTGCTCTTCAAAGGTTAGCTTTGTTTATACACCCTGCCAGTAAAGTATTTTGAAACTTTGCAAAGCAATGCTCAACAAGCTATCTTTCAAAAAATATGTGTTTCCACTCCAGCCATATGCTATTTTCTCTCCTGTGAAATGAGAGAGAAAACCTGGGATCCTGTGTCCTATATATAGCCACTGAAATATTCTGGCTCTTTAGGCAAACAGTCTGGTGTTTCATGTGTGGTTTTAGGCAGACATCTTTGGCAATTTGAGAATATTGGAGAACAAATCCATCAAGATAAAGCACTGCACAGCTAAACAAACAAAATCTAGCCATAATGTCAAGACAGATTCCAGATTTATTGATAAAAAAAATTAAGTTTAGTTTCTTTTAAACCTCATGAAAGAAGATTATATGAAATCCACTGAGGTTCAAAACTGAAAATGAAATGATAAAACCGATGCCCCTCACCAGTCCCCCACACTGAAGTTCAGAATATGCCAATATTAAATTCTGTACTTAAATTAATACCACCTCACAAATATATATATATGTGTGTATATATATATGCTACCAGTCTTTAAAGAAAGAAACTTCATAGTCAATTAGATTCCAGTAAATCCAACAATCTAAAATTGTTGCTGGTCAACATCACAACCATAGTACTAAATATCAATGCTAAAATACATGTATTTTAAGAGTTGTACAAATTTAAAAAAAAATCACACCCTGCTAATGATAGTTGATTCACAACAACAATACCTCTTAAAAATTAGTCAGGTACAGAAACTTAATATGACTAATGGCCTTAAAAATCTAAGTTTCTGCCTTAGTAGCTGCTGTACCAGTCCAGCGCACTGTTCACCCCCTTGCAGCCCCTCTAGTTGCATTTAGAGACTCCTGTAGTGATTCAGGGAAAGCAGCTGGTTTTCACCCGGGTCTTGTCTCAGTCTCTAATCTATGGTGTTGCATGTCCTGGGCAGGCAAGCGTGGGCGACGCAGCAGTGCAGGATCGCTAGACAGCAATATGGAAGTAAGTAGGAAGTTACTGATGTCTAGCTGGATGTGATGATGTGCATTTCAAACCTTTCTTTTATATACATATTTTTTTGCTCTTTTTTCTTCTAACATATAACCTGCCTGCCTCAAATAAAATGCATGCCTAGGCTACTCACTCCGTATTCTTCCAGCTTAAAAAGCACTGACAGCTTGTTTTAGACCAATGCCATTTTTGGTTTGAGCTAACCTTGTTCCCTTTGTTCCTGCAAGCATGGTTAAATGAATATGTGTCCTTTTTGCCACCATTTCAGTCTGGTCCCAGCTTAAAAGCCCACTTTGCTCTTTGTTACGAAGTACACTGTTCTTGCTGTTTGATATTTAGCTACGACTCTTGACTTTCATGCTCAACCATTCCCATTGCTTATTTTCAAGTTAAATTGCTAAATGTATGCAGTCATGACACCATGGAATTGCACAGATAGGGCATGGGAGGAAAAAATTATTAAGACAGGTGAATTCAATGTGGATTTCATGAGATTTCATTCATCTTCAAACCATTTATATATATACTGTTCATGTCTCTGAATTCAGCTTGCAGATTTTTTCTTTTTTTCTCTTTTTTTCTTTTTTTTTTTTTTTGTGTTTGCTTTAGGTAGATTGCAGTTTAAATCTAGCACACTTTGCCTAAGTACTGTTGTGTCCCATAACTCTTTTTAAAAGAAAGAAAGAAGAAAAAAAAAAAAAAAACCCAAACCAAACCCCAAAACTTTCCAGAAGCTAAATACACCATTTCAGGCTAAATAATAGAGAACATTGGACCACAGGTCAGAAGAACATAATCACATAGAAATCTTAGTAGCAAAAATGGTATGGTTCCATTGAACACGTATTTCAGAGGTAGGCTTGAGAAGCAGCACTGTGGCATATAGTAGTGGAAAACTACTATAAAAAAAAGTTTAAAATACTGTTTTGAAACCTGAATTGTAACTGTAATATTTGCTGCTGTATGTTTTACTATTTAGGTTGAATTTAATGTAGTTTTATTTTTTGTTGTAAAAAAGCAAGTATGGTATTTTTTACAGTATTTTAAAATGTATTTTTCCTTTCAAAACACACTCCTAGGTCTTATGTCATGTTACTCTTCCGTGACATTTTTCTTATTTGAAGTCATAGCTTTCAATATTAAAGTACTGAGAGAAAACATTGAATGCTTAAAATATCCCAAGAAGGGCATGAATGCCTCATTGGCAACTTAGAGAAGGTGGAAATAAGATTTTTCCTAGAACTCTTAACATAGTCCACCCATGTGAACACTGAAGGAGGAGTTTGTGGGTCAGTGTGAACTTTTTCTTTTAAACATTTTAAGATTTTTTTAATTTTTATTTCTATTAATTTCTTTTTAGGGGTCCATCATTAGCAGTCCTCACATGCGCCGAAGAGCTACATCAACCCGAGAGTGTCCATCTCGCCCTCACCAGACTATGCCTAACTCCTCCTCACTCCTAGGTTCCTTATTTGGTAGTAAAAGGGGAAAGCCACCTTCCCAAGGCCATCCACCATCTGGCTCATCACAGCAACCTCCGCACCCTCCAGTAATCCCACATCAGCAACACTCACAGCATCCTTCCGCCATGCATCACGCAGGGCCAGCCGAGGGGCAGACGCAGGCACAGGTGCACTCCCACCACTCGCAGTACTGCCACATGCAGCAGAACCCGCCCCCCTACCACCACCACCACCACTATCACCCTCCCCAGCACATCCAGCACCCCCACCAGTATCACCAACACGTGCCGCATTCCCAGCACGCGGCACACTCCCAGCATACCCCGTACATGCAGCACCCCCACGCGCAGCATACCCACTCTCCTCACCCACCGCTGCCCCCTCCGCACCCAGGGCACTCCGCTCATCCCCCACACTCTCAGCATCACCATGGACCGCCACCCCCTCCCTCCACCTCAGCCAGCACTAAGCCCAAACACAGCGGCATCAGCACAATAGTCTAGAACATATTGACCCTCCTAATAAGCGTAGTTTTAAAGTTACAAAGGCACTTACAGGAAGCAACAAATAGTCTTGTCGGTTTTTACCTACACAATTTAATTGAGCTGTGTGAGCTTAAAGGCTTGCTGTTAACTAAATAAAAGAACTCAAGTTAGCGCAATCGATAACTGGTTTTACTTATCTACTTGATAGACGCTCACCATCTGGTTAGTTCCGATTTCCAAACTGCCTTGAAAACATGCTGCTTGCCGAATATGAGTAAAGCTACCTTTTACACCAAATCCCTTGACAATTTTACGTGCGTAATAAAAACTTAGTCTATGAAAAAAAGGAAAAAAGTGATACAGAACCAAGTGTTGCATTCTTGCTCTTTTATTGTCAATGGGCAAAAAAATAAGTAGACCTGATATGGTTGATGAAAGTACGTAAGTAAACTTTATATAATATAAATATATACATATAAATATATATATATACTGTATAGTTAACATTTGTGCTTGGAAAGAAATTTTTTCAGTCCACAAAACTAGCAATATAGACTTTACAAGGAATTCCACTTACTTGATAGGACAGCATAATAGATGAATAGCATATGAAAGAGTAGACCAAAAACATTAAACGTTAGAAACAAATTTCAGACATTTCAGTATTTTCATTAAAAGTCCTTTGGACTTCCTAAGATTTCTAAGCAATCATTACTAAATGTGCCAAGTAACATAGCATTTAAATGTTGTAGTCAAATACTGCTTTGTATAAATCCTTATTTTATTAACACGATAATATCATACGTAATCAGTATTATAACTGCTCTGCTATTTCAGGTAAGCAAACTCGTTAAGATGCAGTAATTATACCGTAGCAATGTAGGATGACCATTTACCCGGGGTCATCTTTAAGCATTGGTCACACAAATTCTTAGACACTTTAAAGGCTGTGATAACTGTGAATTGACATGATCCACGTTTCTTTTGTATGCATATGATTTAACGAACACACACAAAGAGTTACGACAGGTGCATGTATACACTGCAAAAACATTCATCTCAAACATGAAAATGGCAAACTTCCATCTTTCTCAGCTACTTTGTTTCCTGTTCACCATAATTTCTCATTTTTACCCCCAACGAAGCTGAATTCTCATCAGAGCGTTTCCAGGTGGAAGTGCTCTAAAGCTTGAAGGTTTGTTTTAGAATTTAGTATAGGGTTTTTATATATATATAAAAACAAAATACGTAATTCCATGTAGCCATGTGCTAGCAACAAAGTGGCTTCACCATTTTTACTCATCACATTTGTTAGTTTGAAAGTACCCAGCACTCAGCAGGCTGAGTTTACGCTCAAACCCTCACTTTCATAGTCCAGTTAGTTGCAAGACATCACATAAAAACAGGCTGTGCTGTTGTTGCTTATGTGTTGTAATCAAACCATTTGCAAATTTCTATACAATTTTTATCCCAAAATCCTGTACAAAGTTATACATGGCGCCTACTTTGTAGTTTCAGCATTTTGAGCCACTGCAAGGACTTTACACCTAAACAGTAGAGACAAAGGAATCACAACTGCAAAACTGTACCAGCCTAAAAGCAAACCTTGAAGAGGATGAGCAAAAAGTTCCAGTGTGAGATGGGTAAAAGTAATAATAATAAGAAGAACCAGTCATTTTTCTGTTTAACAGTCATAAAATTGTCAGGAATGATAAGAACATGAGAACAAGGGAGTGACTTTTTGTATTGGCTTGCTCATGGCATCTCTAATATTGGGGGGTGGGGGTGGGGGGGAGAGAAGTTGAGTAATTTTTTCCCTTTCATACCATTGATATCACAATGCCAGCAAAACTGCAAACTGAGCACTTTGTTAACCTCCACAGAGAGCAAATACAGCAATCTAGAGTTTAGCCTTTTGTTTAAAGCTGTCCACGTTTGTTTCACACATGTGCAATATGTTTTCCCCTTCTGCTCCTTCTCCTCTAAATTATCTTCATGAAAAGAAAAGAAAACGAGTCATTAAGTATCGCTCATACTAAATTCTGCGGCTTACCTTAAGAGGGCTCGTACGGGTCCCCTGAGGCTCTGTTCCTTGCAGTTTAAAAAAATATATACTGTTCTTATAAGGGAAAGTAGAACTGTCTGCATGTCATCTAATGTTATTAGTGTGAGGCTACACTCTACATATTGTATATTTGCAAGATATATCAGTGTTACTGTTGATATTAGTTGAAGTAAAGTGATAACATATTTCAATATGTAGACTTTTCTTCATACATCTGTACCAATAGTAGAGTCTAACTGTAATTTATAGGTTGTTCCAGAAAAGATAAAGAACCATTCAGGTACAAACATCTTTCAGAAACTGCATCTTTTAATTAAAACGGAGGTAAGAATGCTCCTCTTCACTGAGTAACAGAGCCTGTACTTGTTTCAGATGCAGAGTTATAATGTAAGTAAAATTGCCTCTGTGTGGAATACAGAACATGCGGTAGCAGTGGAGAGGAAAATCTGACTCTAGCTGTGTTAATTCACAATAAAGATGTTAAATCTCCCAGATCTGCATTTGCTTTATGTTTTAAAACCCCTTTCATTCATTTAAATTAGAGTTACATATAAATATTCTAAACTTACACAGTAAGCCACATTTTAATGTTTGACCACTGGTTTTCCATGTGCAATCAATTAAATATTCAGGAGATATCACAAATGTGCATGCAAAAAACCATTTACACGTGATTTCATGTACTCATGGGGAAAGAGCTTGTGCTTACCCTCTAGGTGCGTTAAGTTGCATGTGTAAAATCACAGATCATTTTGAGGCTAGTTTAGAAAACAAAACTGGTCCTATAAGAGCACAGTATTTGTAAACGGTATTATTTCAGGTCAATGAGGAGAAACGGTGGATTTTTTAAATTTTTTTTTTTTTAGACTCTGCGTTTGTACTTTAAACAAACAATTGTGTCTTGGTGTCAGCATAAGTCTTAAGAACTTTGCTGCTTGTTTAGGGTTGTAGTATAACCTCTCTGACTCCATCCTTGATTAACAGTTGCTTAGAGCAGTGTGGATCATGCCTAGAATAGGAAAATGATAGTACTTTAACACTGCGTGTGGTTAGGAAAATGAATTTTTTCAGCCTGCAGGCAAGAGTAAAATTGAGAGGGTTTTTTGTCAAATGCCATTGCCAATTAAAAACTGGTACAGAACTGTATAGAGTGGCCGTGTTATTCTTTTCCCATAAATAATGTGGCAAAGTAGTAATGCTGATTTGAAAAAATGAAAGGGAAACGTAAAGAATGAAGGTGTGGCAACAAAAATCTTTTCTGGGACAACAATCAAATATATATTTGGGGTTTTTATTTTTTTAAGTTAAGAATGAAATGTACAACAATGTAAAAACAAAAAAGAAAGTTCATCCTAATATAATGTGCGTCTTGTATTGCTAAAAAAAAACAAAACAAGTCTAACATACAGTGTAGAATGATTTTCCCATCATGTACTGCATGCAGCAGAAGCCTCTTGTTTCTTGATAAAATGAGCTGACAGTCAGCAGATATTTAAACAATGAATCTCTAGATGTTGACTTGCTGTTCCATATGAAGCTGTGTGTTTTCTGCAGTTAAGCATGCATTTTGCTGTTCCATTGTAAAATACCATCGCACTTCTTGCCTGCAAAATGGATTACTGTGTATATATTTAAAAGAAAAGTGGAACCAATAACAAGACTAAATTTGGAAAAGAGAAAAGGGGGTGGTGAGAATGGGACCAGTAGGAGGAATAGATAATTCTCTAAATTGTACATAGTGTGTAAATTAGTATTACTATAAGTCTGCAGTCACTTTGAGGTTGCCTATCTCCTGCTAGGAACTTAAATCAGCTTTGAGTTGTATTAAACTGTTAGAATTAGGTCTTGAATGCAGACTGTTAAAGACTTCAAAAAAACACTACGCTTACAAGAAGCTTCTGTTCTGGGGAGGCTTGAGACCCCTTTTGTAACTATGGGGAAGAAAGGAGTGCTTTCATTTTAATATGCATTCTGTTTGTAAGTAGTAACAGACCCTATTGATGTAAAACTATAACTGTGATCATGTGGAGAAATCAAATAAATCATTTAAAACTCTTTGTTTCTCATTTTGTGTAATCCAAGAACTTCAACTCTTCAGGCTTGAAATGCAGGAAATTCCTTCCAATGGTATCCTGGCCCCGCTGAGTCAATGGGATTTCTGCTGCTCGCTTCAGAGGGGCCAAGATTTCGATCTTCATCTCAGATTCTAGATAAGTTGGTGGAAATGGTCGTCAGTACTGTGGAGACCGTGATCCCTTCTCAATAGGTTTTGATTTGTTTGGTGGTGCTGTAAATACATTTACTTCCAAAGTGGGATAAGGAGCAGTAACTACACCACCTAGATCTGCAGTCAATGAGAGGGAACACTGAAGAGGCTTTCTGGGGTACTATTTGTCAAAACATTCTCATGTTGAAAAACAGCAGCCAGATTTTGAATCGTCCTAAACATGAGCTGCCCGGCATGTTCGACTGATCCATTAATCTTTTGGCTGTCACGTTGCCTTAGGAGCTCATGTTCAGATGACTGTCTGCCCTTGACTCATACGTGTTCTGAGTTTGTCCTTCCCAGGCACGCAGTCCTGCATTGCCTCAGCGTACCCTATGTTCTTTGGATCCCGCTTCGAGCGTATCCGTTGCTCCTGTGCACCCGTCAGCAGGGAACCAGCAGCATACTTCAGTAAGTGATCCAAGTCAGTAAGTATTGTCCTGTTACTACTTGGACCTGCACTTACTTGCTGTGTGTCTTAAATTACGTCACAGAAGCATCGCTACACAGGCGTATTTGCCACCCAGAGCCTTCACAATATTTGATGTTACGCTCTTGCAATTACTTTAGATAACAACCCGTGGCATACTCAATTGTGTTCTTATTTTGGTGCATTTCCCTGATTTCAAAGGGATTATAGTGTGTCTGTAAAGCCTGCTAAAACTAAGGATTAGCCATCAATTTAAACTAAATATTGTGTTTCCCTGTTTTTTCTATGAATTTTAGGAGATGCTTGACTTATTTGGTGGGAATAGTCATCAATGACCTTTTTCTGACTGGCTGTAGTTTCAGGATGTAATGACATTTTTGCTAGGTAAGTGCACATTTATCATAGATAGTTGCAGTGTTCCATCCCTCTGAGCTGCGTGACGCATTAGAAGATAACCGATGCCTCATAGAAACATTCTGTTAGTGGAAATAGAAGAATCTGCAGTGATGTTCCCTACTGGTACTTCTATTCATGTATCTGTACACTGCATGTGTCATTAATTGCGTGCATGAATGTTCATGCAATAACAAGTTACTTCAGGCTCTTCTAGATAGCACCTTTTTAAGACGGGGTTACTTTCCAGGTATTTTCTGTATTATTTTGGTTGAAATAAACCAGTGCAATATTGAAATGACAGGAAAATTAACTAAAGAACTTTATATATTTTACTTCCAAGATATGCTTTATCTGTATCTCTCATCAGGCCAAGATATGTTTTATCTGAATCTTTCACAGGTTTTTGTTGACGTAAAAATCTATGAATTCTATTTCATGTTTTTGTCCAGGTGGTTGGTTTCCATTCAGGAGTTTCATAACAACAGGTGTAGCACCATTTTACGATACATTTATTTGGAGTATACATAATAGTTGTGTGATATTTTATTCATCAGCTACAACCTGTGCACAGGTGAAATTTGGGAGCCCTAATGATTTTTAAATTTCTAGCCTGGTATCACAGGCCCTGGTCAGAGTCCAGAATTACCTTCCAGACATTGTTTCTTATCCCTCGGCATTTCAGGATTCAAACATTAAGCCAACTTCTAGGTTTTTTCCTGCAGTTGTTCCAACAATGGTCACAGGATAGCAGAACTCCGATGCCGACAGGATTGTGTGATAAATCGCATTTCAGCATGCGTATGTACTGACAAACGTATTTGCATAAGATGAACAATGCACTTACCGTAACATGCCACAGTGAATGTTTACTGGTATTAGAGCTGTGTTATATACACCTTTTGCGAAAGGAAGCAGGCTGCATTTTTAGCCTACTTACTAGCGTCTTAGGGATTTTTTTGCTGCTATATTTTGCTGCTATAAAATTTCTAGAGAACATAGCACAGCTAACTTGACAGAAATATCTAAAATCCACAAATGATGGGGAAATGCTTCATTTTAGCTGCATTTTGTAGTTGACTTTCTTTTGGCTTCCTATTATTTCAAGAATTAAAGCCAAATCCTGTATGACTTGGCAAAACTAAACCAACTGCAGGATGAGGCTGATCATGAATAATAGGAAATGCTCAAATTAAGCTATTTTCCTTGAAGTACTTCCTAAGCTAAATAAGACTTAAATGGAAGTTGTGTGGGTGATGCTGACTTCAAACCATCACTTTTTTCAACTTGTTAGATTTATTATTTTTACCATATGTATAAATGCATATTTTTAGGGATAAAATGTTACGGAAAAAATCCCTTTTATTTAGTATTTTTGCAATAACTGAGATGTGAAATTAGCATCATGGTTCACAAGACACAGCCAGCTCAAACAAATCACAGAAGCATACAATTTATCACCTCCGTTGTAAAATGACATACACAACTTCAGCCTTCACTTATTTCTTCATATTTAGACATAGTGATTTAAACAGGTATATATAATGAGCAAAGAAAAAATAATCTGTCTTTAATAAGATGAATGGGGTAAATTCATTCTAACACAAATGAAATGTTACGCGTTTGTGAAGAATGCTTTCTCTCTACAACTTCTCATTTCTACCACAAAATAATACATTAACAAGTGTTGGATAAAGAAATGGCCTTTATTTTTTTGCCTAGTGAAATGGAAAAAGCAAGGACTACGCAGGTGTTCTGGGTTAGGAGGCTGTTATTCAGCAATGGTATCACAATAACCCAAAGCTGGAAATGAATTAATTTAATCATTGCCTTTTTTTTTTTTTTCCCCCCAACGAGAAAGCAATCTGACTTTCAGATGTGGGGTTTCATCGCATTGGATGCAGCTGAGCTGAGTAAGTGCTGCCTTTCCTTTGTGCAGGATCCTTGGACAGGAACACATCGTTTCCTGAAGCTGTACAAACCAGGGGTCCCGCTCCCTCCAGAGGTCCCGGCGCAGCCCAGCTGTGGGTCAGGCCAGGGAGCAGGAGAGACAGCGCGGGGCACTGCAAGAGCGCCGGACAGCAAATGCTGCTCTGGGCTGAGGGAGGAAGGAAGCAAAGGAGCGTGTCTCATGCTGAACGCGTGACCCCGGCAGGACTGCGCTCGTGCAGCAGGGTACAACCCCTGTGAGCATTTTCCTCCTCCATAAGCTCACCATATGCTCTTGACTGATTATTATTTTCATTTTACTGGCTAATATTCCTTTATATGCATGTCCAGCAACAGAGAAAAAAAGATTTTTATTTAATGATTCATCATATATATTGTCTTTCCCATGTTCCTGGTAATCCCGTGTCTCTGCTTCTGCCTCAGCTCATATCCCAGCCTCCAAAAATGCCTTTGCTGTAATTCTTTTTTTTTTTAAAAACAAACAAACAAACCGACCCAAAACATGCAAACCAAAAAAAAAAAAAACCACCCCAACAAAAATCCCTCAATAGCCATAGTGTGGGATACTTCTGCTGTGCTTCAAAAACTTGAGTTTTGAAGAGCAGTCACAAGACGTAACATTTTCTAGCTCAATGAGAAATGTATACTGAGTATTCTACCTAGGACTTCAAGCATCCTAGGTGTTTATAGCCCTGAATTTTCACAGCACTTCAGCAATTTAAAAAAAATTTCTTTATGTGCTAACTCTAATGCTATAGCAATTTTTAAATTTTTCAAAATAGTTTGCGTGTAAATTGTATACCCAAAGGTGGAGGAAACTTTGTTTCTACTCTTTCTGGTTTTTTTCCTGCTATCACAGCATTCATATTTCTGGACTATTGGAATATTTCATGACCCTGCTGACATACTTGCCAACTGCTTGCACAGCCTCATGCAAAAAAGGTGTCTTTATATTAGCAATGAATCACAGGGGAGAGAGCCTGAACAATTCCTTGGACTGAGTGGAGTTGAAATAACTTGAAGAAAAAGCTGGGGAAAAAGCACTTGAATTTTGTGTCATCTGGTTCTCTCCAGGTATGAGAGGGGAGACAGAGACGCCTCATCTGGGGTGAAGCAAATTACTGGACTAAAAAAATATTAATAAAATGTTCCTGAGATCACGGAGCTCCTTCCTTGCTCTCCAACATCAGAGTGTAATAAAATGTATTTTGAGCAAAGAGGCTCTGACCAGTCTCCCTTCTGTATTCATTAATGTGCTTTATGCAGTTACTTCAAGGTCTTTTTATAGCCACCCTTGTTCTCTCACCTATCACTGTCATTTTTGTGTGATAGAAAACCTATACTATCCAGATTGGCTTGTGGCACTTTATCCCCAAATGTGCTTGTACAGAATCCCACAGTAATGGCTTGTTTCCCAGACTGAGGTTATCTCCTTCACCGAGCAAGAATTATACTTGATTTCAATACAATATTTGGCCTATTTTCTTGCTCTTGAAAAATTAAAGCTTATTTGGCTGTAAGGAAAAATTCATAATGCCTTATTATTTGAAACAAAATACTTTAGAAAATAAAATACTTAAAAACATAAGATAATTTAGTGCTTCCTTTTAATCTGTTATGACAGAGCTCATTTACGATTTGCCTGTAAGTGCCACCTTAAGTTGTGAGGAATCCCTTTCACTAACAATACGTATCTGTTTATTTTTCAGGTACTTCTTACAATAGCCACGGCACAATAATTCTGGGTGCACGCTAGCTTGGACAAATGACCGTACAGTGACTGTGGCAACATCTGTGTTTCAAACACTTCACATTACTTTCACAGCATGTAACCAGGAGCAAAAGTGGAAATACCAGTTCCTGCTCTCACCTTTCCCAAGATTTAATTGGTAAGCCAACTTTTTTTTAAATATTCAGAGACAGGAGAGATGATGCAATGAGCACATCATCACACGCCCACGGGGGAGACAATTATGAATTTCAAGTGCAAAACTTTCCTACCATCTGTCTGATTGTAAAGGAGAAAATAACAACTGTATAAAGGGAGGAGAGGCTGCTAAAGGAATTGTATGTATTTTCCTGGAAGTGCTGCAAAGACTGGTGAATATTTTTATAAAGTAATAAAGTGCCTACAGTGGCACTGTTTTGTAAAGTTTAAAAGTGCCTACAGTGGCACTTTTTCAGTAAGTAAAATATCCGTGTCTCAAGGCGCTAAATATTATCAGATGTGTGTATTATTGAGTACCATTATTTAAGCAGCTGCTGAAAAATACAGTAGAGTAAAAACAAAAGGAAAACTGCAGGGTAATTTCATGATACTCGTTTACAGATCTATACCTCTTTTGTATTAATTCCTTCTCAAGGAAACAATTCCGTGTGGAATAGACTGAAATGGACATCACTGCGGCAGTCATGGTTCATCACAAAATGCGAGTTACGAAGAGCTCTCAAACACCTGAGGGATTAACTGGTCCAGGAAGGTAGTGGTCTAACAATTTCAAAGGAAGCTGAAGTGCTAACGATCAATGTGGATCAATGTGGAGTGCAAGAGACAGCAGAGGGTTGTAAATAAAAGTGGGGAAAGAAAATGGTTGGGCATGTTGCTGAAGCAGAAGGCAAAAACTGTATTTTTTTTTTTTAGCAGCATGTTGTGCTGTTCTGTGCAATGCAGTTTGAAGTTGTTTGTAGGTTGGAATGGTGGAATTAAGTGTTGGGGAGAGTTGCAGAGAACTGCAGCTGCCAGGAGTGGGCTTCCAACATGCAACATCAGGAAGAGTTGCATGTATGGGACAAAATAAATGGTGTGATACCATTTGTGTCAGCGCAGAAACAAAGAGGATTCTCTATGTGCAAGTGAGAATCTGCTTGTAGTTTCCTGCTGTGCGTATGCTATCAACCACTGTGATTTGTTCTGCAATTGGAAAAAAAAAATATTAAGCAATTCTTTAGGATATGCTCATGATACCATTCTCATGCTCAGTGAATGAATGCGCAGGGTGGAGATGCTGGCTGCTGTTTCACTTCTTTTGAACTTCCTGATGAGACATTTTTCCTGCTGTTTCCCAACTGGCCTAGCCTTGTTTTCACTGTTTGGATCATTTTCTTCAAGCAGCTCTTTGTTTATCCTTTCTTTAAAGTTGCCAGATCACCCCCCTTTGTACTGACCAGAACCAGTCTGACTTGTCTCAGGAGAGAGAGGGTGGCCTCCTTCAC
The DNA here is from genome assembly GCA_013398295.1 of Chionis minor. NCBI lineage: Eukaryota > Metazoa > Chordata > Aves > Charadriiformes > Chionidae > Chionis > Chionis minor. The sequence continues at coordinate 27,624 of VZSF01011138.1, forward strand.
CACTTGCTTCTTAGCATATTTAGTGTGGGGAGGATGTCGCTGCACCCACACCTCTGCTCCTGACACCCAGGAGGTGTCTGAGCTGCCACCACCTCTATCCAGGAAACGTCTGAGCTGCCACCACCACCTCTATCCAGAACTGGGATGTGGCATTGGTGGGGAATCGCCCTCTCTTCAGCCCTCCACCGTTCCACCTCGGTGCCACAGGTTCCTTCTCAGTGACATCATGTGGGAAAGCCTTCTGCTCAATTAACCCGATGTGTCATGAGGCTGAGCAGCAGAGCAGGCTTTTTACTCTTGCTATCCATACCATCAACCAGCTACAGACATAAGCACCCTATAGAGGCAGTAACATGTTATCACTCCACCCCAAAATTGCAAAGTGCTGGCGCCATCTTGGTGTTCCCCACCCTTTTTTTTTTTTTTCTTCTTAGTTCTGATAGGGCTAGACATCACCTCCTGCTTTTCCACCTTTCAAAACTAAAAGTGGGACAACTTGACTTAACCAGAACTGAACACGAGTGGATTAGAAGCTCAGGATCAGTTTTGGTAGTCGGTACTCCTGTATTCCTGTAACCAGGGAAGTGTGAAAGTACTGGCATCTTATGGAGAGGCAGCGTCCTGCAGGTAGCCTTTGGGTCTCTCCTTTATCTGCCTTGCAGCTAATAACTACTTGTCTTTGTATGAATAAACGCAGCTACATTACTTAGGAGGGAAAAGCCAGCCCTCTTTGCTAGGTCTTTGATAAGGGCAACAGGCTTCCGCGTTTATTCATACAAAGACAAGTAGTTGGTCCAGTCAATCAAAAACTCGCCCTTCAGGAGACTGTAATAAAACAAGCACTTGGCAGTTGCATCTTATCCCCAACTAATAGTTACAATCGATGGGATGAAGGAGTCCGTGGAAAGGAAAACCTTTCTGGGTGAGATGCGTTTGTTTCCTCGGAGTTCCGCACGTGTTTGGACTCAACACAGCCTGGCTGATTCGCCAACCAAATGAGCTGCTTGAGCTGCAGATCAGGCACATTTCCTTACCTTTTCCCCTCACCCTCAGAATCCTTTCCTATTCCCAACTTGCAATACGGCGCCTGAGAGGCAACCGAAATGGCAAATTATTTGGACTACAGGATTAAAGGATTTCCAATTTACAAGTCGTAAGTGAAGTAAGCGAAGTAAATCAGTCTGTTAGGCCTGCCTTTACCTTTAGTACTTGTTCTTTGGTCAAATGCCATTTTGTTAAATCCCTAGCTTTGTGGAAGTCTCTTCACAGAGCAACACAAAATGAAGGGCAGCGGGACACGGTAATCCTTAAAATGAAGGAGTAACGACAGCCTTTAGAGGACTTGAAAGAAATCTTTCAAACAAATTAATTGTACCCTTGTGTGAGTGAAGTGTAATTGTTCATCAAGCAGCTCTGCGTCGGTGAGGGCCGATGAGGACAGTAGGGCTGGAGGGGGTGGTGACACAGCCACCCTGACCAGTGACCTCCTGTACCACATGGAGCAGTGCCCTTTCCGGACCGCGTTTCAGCGCTGGGTGACCCGCTCGGGCATCCGCTGGGGGTTTGCCGCGATGTTTTCTAATAAAACGGCAACTGCTGCCCAAAGCACGGCAGGTGAAAGCAGAGGAAATACAGACGTGAGCGTCCTCAGCGCAGTACGTGCCGCCGGTCGCAGCGGCGGTGCGTTACGTATCTGTGGAAATGGCCGCGGGGGCTGGCTGCGTCCATGGCTGGCTGCGCAGCCGGGCGGGCAGGGCCGCGGGTCCCGCCGCCTCTCCCGGCCCGCGCTGGCGGTTGAGGCCCCTCTGCTCGGCAGCTCCCGCCCGGCCCCGCGGGGGATGACGGGAAGAGGCGCGCGGGCGTCACGCGGTCACGTGCCGCCGGCGCCGGCCCCGCCGTCAGCGCGGCGAGATGGCGGCGGCCGTGAGCGGCCTCCTGGTGAGCGGCCTCCTGGTGCGCGCCCTGCGCGCCGCGCTGCCCGCCGCCCGCACCGCCGTCCGCCGCCTCCGCACCGCCGCCCCCCGCCCCGCCTTCGCCAAGGAGCTCTTCCTGGGGACGCTGCGGAAGGTGAGGGGCCGCCCGGCGGCGCCTGAGGCGGGATGGGGAGGGTAGCGGGGTCGCGGCCTTCCCGCGCCGGGCCGGGTCGGGCCTGGCTGGGCCTGTGTGCGCTGGGGGGGTCGGCTGGGCCCGCGGCCGTAGCTGGGGCCCACTAAGCGGCCTGCGCGCACCTGAGGGCCAAGTCACCAAATGGTTCGGGTCGGAAGGAGCCGTGGCGACCTGCCCGTTCCAGCCCCCCGCCCTGAAATGCTGGAGAACAGCCGGTACCTGAGAGGGCTTCCCCACAGCCCCGGTCACCAGGTGTGGCAAAGCCAGCAAATTGCCCCAGAAACAGCCGTGGCTGCGTACACCGGGCAGCCAAGAGCTGCCCTCCACACAGCTCGGGTCGCTGTGTCCTCTGGGCACCTCAGGGAACAAGACTTAAGGTGGGCTTTGGTTTACAGTTATTTATAGGAAAGGTTGAAGTTCTTGTTGTGTCTGGAGGTGCCACTGGACAGAGTTACAAATTTGAGATACGGTACTGTGATAAACCAGTACTTGTTAATCCAGGGTTTGGAGTATGCATTTTCCAGAGATTACAGTTAAATAAATTGAAAGAAGGAGTAAACAAATCTACTGAAATGAGTTGAACAATAAAGTTTCCTGAAGTAGACCTTGTCAAGTAAAGCGTTACCACAGTTACCAGTCAGGCTCCATCACATTAAACCCCCTGATCGTGTTTGCCTTCTTTTCCTCTCAAATTTCGACATAACAGTTTTTTGAAAAATCATAGCATTTACTAGATCCTGAATTTTGGGAACTGACATTATTCTTCAGACTATTGCCAACAGTTTTGTTTGGGCAGAGGCAGGTTTCTCTTTAGTAGGAGACATGATAAAAATTAGAAGCGTGCTTCTCATGTAGTCTCTCACTTAACTTGTGTTAGTTGCCTGGATTTTTCTATTTATTCAAGCCTGTCGGCTCATCCTGCTTCCAATTTATGACCAAAATCCCCGGGTGGGTAATGATAAGGAGTGGTATGGAACGTGCTGACCTTTGTACTGGTGCCATTGAACAGGTGGAATGTGCTGTGTGTTACCAAAGGACAGCGTTCGTGGGCTGGGCTTGGAAGACATTGTAACGCTAAATTGATTCTGATACAAATTAAAATGAACTAATTTTTTTTTAATCCCCAAATGGGATTACGTTGACAAAATTCATGGTTCATGAAGGATTTTTGCATCCTTTTAGTTCCTAAAATCTCTTTATTTGTCCCTAATGTTTCTGTTTTTTGGGTGATAACATTGTGATTTGGTCTTGGTACGTAGCAAAGTTGCATCCTGTGGATAAGGCTGTTTCTGAACATTTTCCACAATTCTTAATTTTCACACTTCTTTAGAGTCTAGTATTTGAAAGGCATATGTTGAGTCTTTATTTCAGTTGCGTGATTTATGCTTTTTAAAAAAAAAATGAAATGAAAAAAAATCTCTTATTTTAGGAAGAAGTTTTCCCTTACCCAGAAATTAGCAATGAAGAACTAGAGGAGATCAAGCAGTTTGTAGCACCTGTAGAAAAATTCTTCAGTGAAGAAGGTATGGTCATTAGTTTCTTATTTATGCAAGTGATTTAGTGATTACAGTGATTTAACTAGAGCTGTTGCATAAGATTATTATGCTTCAAATATTCAAGTTATCTTAAGCATTTATTTTCAGTCATATAGTGGTGCTCATTCTATAGGCTTGTTCGTTTATGGCTTGTTTTATATGGAGTATTTGGATGCTGATGAGAAGAAATAAATGTTCAAAACAGGAAAAAAAATAAATAGGAAAAAAAGGAAGTAAAATAATTCTGTAGAGGTAGGATTTGAAGTTGTTTTTAGCTTGGTTGAATAATGCCATTTACCGCTTCATATATTGTGAATTTTTTCTGAAACTTTTTAACTGTCCTACTGTACTAAAATAGGTTTAGTAAAATCCAGTAGAGATATTCATAAATGATGACTCATTCAGAAGCTATGAAAAATCAAAAGCATTTATGGTTTTTCAGCACTGTAGGGATGTAGCCATTTGGGAAAGGTGGTGGTAGCCATACGCATTCCTGACAAGGTTGCAGGTTGTTTCTTCTGTTATGGGTTCAATAGATAAGCCAATTCTAGAACAATTGTAGAAAATTGGTTTTTACAGACAGTAGTTTCTGAGACGGTTGAACAGTATCGTGTCAGATTTCCCACTGAAAAGACACTAGGTCTAGATTGCCAAACGCCACAGGGGTTTGAAGAAGCCTGTGTTTGTCACAGATAACAATTTGTGAGATCCAGGTAATTTTAACAGTAAAATTGAAATGTAGCTCACTAACAGTAAACTAAGAATTTATGGAGATTACATTTTTTAAGTCTTGTTCTGTTGGGGAACATCGTTTATTGAGTAAAAATCTTGATATTTAAGGGAGGAGAAACCCTGTCAAATTATAGAATCCTAACTGAAGGTGGAAATTGCTCATCTTTGAATTCATAGCTATTCCTGTTTATTTATCCAAGGTGATTTATGGGTGTGGTAAAAATAGGTTAGGAGAGCAGCCTTCAGCAGTTAGAAACTTGATGTGATTGGCACTGGGGGAGGAAATTCATCTCAGCAGGGTCGTTCTGAAGTGTGACAGTGTCCAGACACCACGGGTAGGTCTGTATGGGCACAGTGGGGGAAGAGGTAAAAAACCCAAACAGCCAGTGGAGTACCACAAATGCACATCTCACACTACATAGCTAAAAAATTAGTACAGGGGATTCATTGTTTAAATTAATTTTCTTTTTTACTAACTTCTCTGAGAAGTGCTTCAGAATATTTAGTTGCCTCCCCCTATTATATTTCATAGAGAATTTGCAGTTTCTTTTAGGAAGGTGCCGTTGCTTTTGCAGAGTTAGTTCTTTTTGTGTACTTTGAGGAAAGATGGCTCGTGTTGCGTTTACTGCAGTGTACAGCCTTGCTGAGCTGCTTAATGAGATTCTTGTTTATTTTCACTGTCACAGTACAGGACAGGTCTTGTAATTCCCCCAAGAATTTGAGTAACTCATAACAACAAGATTTTTGTAATTAAGTCATTTATGTACTTTTTTTTTTTTTTTTAAATCATGACGCAAACACGGTTCAGATAGGAAATCCTGGAAACTTTTCACTTATTGCAGTTCTGGAATCTGCTAACCTGCACAAGCACAATCTGTACACTTAGAAATGTTTGAGAAAATGAAATAAAAAAAAGATTTTTCCCACTTCCAAGTCCTCTTCCTGGACTTTCAGTTCCTTTTCCTGCATTATTTACAGGCATGATCAGTACCCTTGCAACCTTCCAGTTGCTTCTGTATTTTGACTTTGATGGTGTAATATAAAGTGGGCTCCTTAAGTGGAGCTTCGTTCTCTAGAAACAGAATTGAGACGTTGTGCTGCAATGTTTAGGACTTGTCTGTGATCGTCATGAAAAGGCTGGAAAACCATCGTTTGCCACTTTGCGGGGCGGCGGTGGAGTTGGGGTGGTGGGCTGGCACCAGGCGGACATTCCCAACCAGCCCATTGGATGCGCAGTTTTCCAGAGGCTGGTTCAGGGTTGGAGACTGTTCCGGGCAGAGTGCAGGGAGGGAAAATGGGATGGTCGGCGAGATCGGACTGAAGCTAGGGATAGAGTAATTCCTGTGAAGTTAGGGGTGAGGAGCACGTCTGTGTCTGGAGTAGAGCGTGTTACTTCTTTTCTAAAGAGGCTTCAGAAGACGAGAGGACAGTGACAGCGGGGAGGGGTGGGACGCTGCAGCAGCCCCTTTCTCTGCACGTTATTGCAGCTTCTCAGATGTGGGCGCTTAGTCTGATAGTCAGGTTAGAGGCCATTCTGCTAACTCATAGCACACAGTGACCTTGGCTCTGATTTAGGAACGCTGCAGTCTGGGAGGTTTGTTCTGCACTAAAAAGCAGACTTTTAAATTATAAAACCTTCTGTATTTGTAGTGGACTCTAAGAAGATTGATCAAGATGCAAAAATCCCACCTGAGACTTTAAAAGGACTGAAGGACCTCGGTCTCTTTGGCATGCAGATTCCAGAGGAATATGGTGAGTAAATGATGACGGGGGATAACACAGTAGTCTGTATTAAGTTATGCATTCTTGGGTCTTGCAAAATGTATCTGTACTATCCTATGTGGAGTCCTCTGACTTGGATGTTGAAATTAGGAGCTGTGGCTTCCTCTGTAGTTAATAAAGAGATGGGGGCACCGAGAACCTCTGTTGACTCTGTAGGGAGCTCTGCATATTCTTACTTTGGGCGCCTCAGATGAACTAATTTTAGATGGTGTAAATTCCTCTTGGCGTAGCGTTTTCCTTGTTGTTCTTTTTTTGGATGCAGTAGAGTGGCTTGACATTCTGCAGGACTTGCAGTTCTTGCTGATGGATCCTAAAAGGATCCTGGGTCCGAACTACAGCATCTTGTGGGACCGATCTATCAAAGCTGCCACCCTATCAGCAGATAGGAATGGGTTTGACCTTAGAGAAGTGTAAAAGTATAATGTCTGTTTGTTAAAAATACAGCTTTTGCGTAAAAGCTTTCCTGTTCAATACTGGACAAAAGGTTTACGTCTTTTGGGACATTATAGTGCTAATTGAGATCAGAGACATAAGTTTCTCAGTGGGTTAACCTTTAAACTTGCAAAGGAATTTTCAAGAAAATGGTAATTTTATTCTTACACATAAAATAAAAATTGGGGTTGAAGCTGATATTTCACATGAAATTTGTAAAGAAATGAGATCCTTGCATCATCTGTTGTCTCGTATAAAAGGAGATGACTTTAAAGAGAATACCTCAGAGGAAGACACAGCTGTGTTTCATCAGCTGCAGAAGATAATTTCGGTGGGGAAAATACTTGATTTTTGAAGAGACTAGCATGAAACAATGCAGGTTTTTCAGTGATAACATTAATGCTATATAAAGCCGGAGACACGTCTCGGTATTTACTCAGTGTTAAAGTTTTTGTAGCAGTTTTTTGTTAAGCGTTTTTTGTTTGTTGTATTGGGCCACATATCTCGTGTTGCTGTTCTGCACTGATTTCAGTTCTTCAAATAGTCTTTCTATAGACATTCATTACAGTGTATTGGACAACTTGCATGCAGTGTAACATCATGTGATTTCTGTTGATTAATTACTTGTTAATTAATGCTTTTGAAATGCATTAGAGATGGTACTAAATATTTTTCCCGGGTATTCAGAACTAGGCAGGGTGATGTGGGAGTAAGATAGAAAAGAGGTTCGCAAGCTCTTTCAGGTTTTTTTCTTCAGGATAGTGCCTGGGGAGCAGAAAGATCTGGACAGAGCACCTCAACCCAGGTCGGGAGGTATTGCAGAGTTAAGGAATATATGGGAAGAAGACAGCAGCTTAGTGTCCACTGCAGGGAGGTGATGGGAGCAGGGAACGAAGGACAGTACTCAAAGCAGAGTGTTAGGAAGCACTGTGATGTTGGAAGCGTAACTTACTGTTAATTAACTGGAAATAAGTTTTCCACTGTTAATTTTTTTAGAGAGTTTGAAAGGCTGTGTATTTGATGTAGAAATCATACTTCAATTTAACAAAATGTTGTCGTTTTGATCTTGCATTGTTTTGAAGCTTGTGAAATAATACTCTCTCAGCTTCTGGTTTGTAAAAGGTCACAGTCCGTTCAGCATACGTGTAGAAAATCATAGACTTGTCTTGTAAACATGTGTGGCGGAAAAAACACAACAGATGGAAAGCAATTGCCATGCTCTAAGCAAGCTACTTTTTTCTGCACCATAAATAATATGCTTCTGAGGAAGTTACTTCCCATCTTCTGTAGTTTAAGCCTGCTGTGTTTTTGTTGCTGATGCTTGTCATATTTTAAAACTCTTCAGTCACACGTATTCAGTGCTTTGTGAGTCGCGTGGTATTTTTCGTAATGGTTTGGAAAGGTGGTGTATTTGCCAGAAGCATTAAAGCGCAGAACATTAATGGGAAGAATGAAGCTCGTGTAAGTCATGGAATAATGGCTCTCTTTAACATGGGCAGCACTGGAATTACTGTGCACGTCATCAGCAGTCTCCAAGCGGAGTCCTGAACCCAGCACTGCCTAGAAAGGGGAAGAGAAGCCAGAGTGTATAGACAGGAGGAGCGGGAGCTTTAATTCCCGTAAGGAGCGGGGTGTAGGAGGCCTTGGGGTGAATTACTGCTGTGGGAGAGGCTTGATCTGGCCTTTCTTCACTGTCTGTGAAACAGCAGGACTTTTGAGACATCTGCTGAAATAAGGCGTTCGTTAGCCTGACTTACACCGCTGTCCCAAGGAGAAAATTACTAACCTGGACAAAAGATGATTAGATAAAGTTGTTTATTTGGAAGTAATGAATATATAAAATACTGTCAAATTACAGGGAGTGGGGGCATCTAGTCCTAATGGCAAAAAGCTCTTGACCATGAGACTCCTAGACATGCAGCTTTGATTTCTCCTACTTCTTTTCGAGCTCCTTACAAATAATCTCCACATTTGCAGCAACCAATCACAAAATTCCTCCAAAAAGGATGTGCTGATGTCAAGTTTGTTTCTTGATAAATTCACATTTTTTGATTAAAGACATTTTGGTATTGTATTAAGTGTAGTATTTTATCCTTCAGTACCAATTTGGAAGTCTGCTTGGGAACTGTTTTGTGGCAGGTTTGTTCTCTGGGCAGGGACCAGCCCAGCCCTGTCCTGTGACTCGTCCAGCAGCGCTCCCTCGGCTGCTTGGTCTGGGACTGCTCAGCGCCAGGGGGGCTGCAGGGGGCTCACTGGCCAGCTTTGCCGCCTAGTGGGGAAATGCCTCCAGAAAATCCATTTTACCCTGTAGGCACAGATATTCAGACCTGAGCGATTTTTATACCAAATCTTTTACCGTTTTCACATCCTAAGTGTTTTAAACAAGCTTGTTGTCTACCGTTTGATGGATTGCGCTGTGTTTGCTACATGTGCCTGCGTGCTCGGACACAAACATGTCTGCTTTCTGAACAGCACCAAATCCAGCACAAGTCAGCTCATTCAAAAAGTGACTGTTTCCAGGGCGCGTTCTGGCGGCACAACAGCAGCAGTGGGGTACTCGTTTGTGGGCATGTTCTATCCAGTCCGTACCAAGAGGCTCCCCAGTTAATTGTTACATTCTTGATGTTTCTGTACGTGAGAGGGATTGTCCTTGGGGGAAGGGGCAGGTTACATTCTAAGGGATCTACTCAGACTAAACCACAGTATTTGTTGCAGGTGGTCTCGGTCTGTCGAATACCATGTATGCACGTTTGGGAGAGATCACTTCTTTAGATGGATCTATCGCGGTCACTCTGGCAGCTCATCAAGCTATTGGGCTTAAGGTAACGCTCTTCTTTCCCGTCAAGTAGTTCTATGCAGCCGGCGTAGAAAAGGTGCGGTGAAGTTTGATGGAATGTGGAGTGGGAGAATAACAAACAAGAATTACCGGTGAAGCGTAAATCGGGTGGAACGTTCTGACGTGGGGTTGGCTGTCCGGGTGCCCAGCACCCTATGCCAGTGCCTCGGTGTGAGGCTACCCTGCACCATGAAGCCACAATATGAAGGACGCAAGAAAATCATTAGTCCAGCAAACATTGAGATAATAATTCTTAGAAAAAAGACCTTAAACAATCCCAAATTAACCAGACTTGATGAAAGTAGCTAGAATAAATATTGAAATAAATGACGTGTCAGGGGAGCTAAAATTACGAGGCAGTGGGACAGCTGTGTAGCTTTTTCTAGCTAATTGAGGCTGCGTATTGGGGGAGCTTAGAGAAGAAAACTTACCCAAGACCAACTTGCGATAGCAAGCGTGTGAGTTTGAAACTCGTTTTCCATACGATACAGCCTTAGGTATCTGCCTTTTAGTGATGGATGGATGGATGGGTGGTAGTAGGCTGAAGCTTGAAACAGCAGTAAGATTTGTAACAAGGAAAAATTCTTAAAGGAATTGAGCAGACAATGCGAATGAAAAATATGTATTTATTCCTCACTTTACATAACATTTGACCCTCTGTAGAGCTGGGCTGGGCTGGTTTGTAAAGCAGCCTGATGGGAAGGGACATGTGAGACGCAGCTGCTGTTACTCTCCTGCTGTCGTCAGTTGGGGTCAATCCTGGTTTTGTTGGGTGACTGTATCTTTGCTATTTAACCATTCAGTACTTAGCTTTGCTGGGTATTATTGTGTTTTGTTTGTTCTTTGTAAGAAACCTGCTGTCAAGAGAGAGAATTAAACTAGGTGCACTAAGTTGTTAACTGCCAGTGTAATGAAATAATTTGGAACCGAAGTAAATCATGTGTTCTGTTCTCTGATTGGGAGCTTTGAAAATGGCTGTGTTTGAGGTTCTTAAAATGAAGTTACAGTGATAGTAATGAAGGTATGGCAAATTACAAAGGAAGGACTCAAGTCTTCATTTACAGCATAAATACAGTAAAATCTGCCCTAGAAGGCAATCAGAGTGATAACCCATTCCCTGCAGGCATTTGAACCACTGTGTGATGCTGACTGACATATTTCATCTCCGATGAATAGTAATGCCCAGCGTTGATGAAACCGTCTCTTGTTATACCATAAAATTTGTAAATTAAGCTTCCTGAACTTGGCGAAGCTTGTCAGCTTCATTTCTTTTTACACAGATTTAAGCTGAAAAGTTTTCTATTAATTCTTTCTTTAGGGAATCCTCATTGCTGGCACTGATGAACAGAAAGCAAAGTACCTGCCGAGACTGGCATCTGGGGAGCACATTGCCGCTTTTTGTCTCACTGAGCCTGGAAGGTGTGGGTTTGGTAACCGTAAAAGCTACAGAAAGCACCAAAACACCAAAATGATTTTTTTATATCATTTTCACCTTCATTACAGTAGTCGGTTAATGTATTAAATCTTTATTATTTGGTGTCTGTGGCTTCAGTATATAGGTCACATTTTAATTTTTTTAACAAGGTACATGTTGAATCATGTAATTAATCTTTTCCCAGTGTGCTGCTTATGGCAGCTTCCATGAAACCACTAACCATTGCTGTTCCCATCCCAGGAATTCATCTGATTAATTTCTGGCGTTACTGAATTGAAGGGATTCTTTGTGCTAGGTTAGAAATAATGTGCTGTGACTGTTGTAGGATGCTTTCAATTCTTTTTCGAAATCATAAAAGCCTGTATTGAAGGAGCTACCAAAAACAATAGGAAGACATTTTGGTCTTTCCTTAGAGTTTAGAAGAGGCATCTTTGTTGCAGCAACTTTGTTTCAAAGATAGAGTTGTATTTATGAAGTTGATTCATTGACTGTTGCTAACGATGAAAATTCTGTTAGTGCAGAAGAGGTACAGTTTTCTTAAAGCCACATAGGCAGGTGCTTTACCTACGTGGCTGTAAAGGAAACCGAAGGACTGTGGCCAGTTGAATGTTGGAAGTTGAATCTTGCTTGTCCATACAAAACCACAGTTTGAAACTGTCTTCTGGATTCTTGTCTGCTAGAATGACTTACCAGGAGCATTTGATTTGCTTTCGCATTTCCGTGTCACTGTGATGTGGGTACCTCCCAGCCACCAGGGATGGGTTTGATTCTAGAGCCCTAAGCCGAGCTTTGACCCTCTAAAAGCTGTCCCACTCGCAGGCAGAGTTTGAACTAGTGCAGATACTCGAACAGAGTCATCCACGGAAGGCACATGGAAGTAACACACAGGAAAAAAAACACGGGCTAACCATGTTCTGAAATTCTTCTGGCCTCTTTATTTAGCACAGTATTATTTAAAGAGATTGCTAGTCTTTGTCACTTCAGTCTTCTTAGAGACCTTAGTTCTAGTGCTCAAAAGCAATCATTTTTAGAACTGAATTTTAGCAATCTAACCCTGTTAAAATACCAGCAGAGATCTGGCTGCTCCAGTGACTTAGCAGCGGTCTTCAGCTCAAGCCCAGAGGGAGCTCATGGGGCCTCTAGATTTGTGGAAGAGGAAACTTCTCTCAAGGGGGAGATGATGTGCTGCTGGTTAGTTATGGAGTAAGGTGGTGATTCAAGCGAGGGTGTGAGCTTTTAATCACAGAATGTAAACCTTTGATTGCTTTGTTGTAATCCACCTGCTGGTTTTGCTGCTGTAGAAAAACTGGATGTGCCCAAGTGCTCATGGACAGAGATTGTCACATGTGTGTTTTCCATTTCTGCTGAGCCTTTTTTCAGCAAGGATACAAAACCAGGGTGTGAATTTTTGAGGAACAACCTAGACATTTTAAACCTGATTGTGTTGTAGGATTACAGATTCATTGTACCTTCCCATAGCTGAATGTGCAGCTCAAAATCGCTGCTTAGGTGGCATTGGCATTCTGAACATTCTGGTCAGGCCTGCAGGTTGCTAACATACACCGTCATCAGCAGAAGTGTCTCCTCAGGTAACTGAAGTAGATTTCGTCAGAGCTGTTGCATCTGGTAAAGTTTCCTTGTTTGTTAAAAACTAAAATTTATATACTACTATTTAATACAACTGATAATATTCCTTTTTAAAGGATGGGAAGTGAGAAAAGATATAGTTTTGTTTTTTAAAGCGTGTTTATTTCTGTAAACATTAATGCCTTGTTTGGCTTTCAGTGGAAGTGATGCTGCATCCATCCAGACAAGAGCAACCCTCAGCGAAGATGGGAAATACTTCTTATTAAATGGCTCCAAGGTATCTGCACACAGACTGGAAATATGAGGGCCTTTGTTTCTAGAAAGTTTATAGAAATCCTCTTTGTCTTTTGCGGCATTGCAGTCAGCCGGTTTTGCTAAGTAAGAAGCTAGCTGGGCATCAGAGTTGTGAGGTTTCCGAGCTAGTGAAGAATGACCACGTCAAGAAGACAAGTGGTGTTGGTTTAGGGCCAAAGAGACTAGAGAAGCGCACTGTTCAGGGAATGGCCTTCACCAAGCTCTTGGTAAGAAAGATGGGAAAAGCCTCTTCCGAGTTTCTTCTCTGTGGCACCAGCTCATAGTGTACGGCCTCAGGGAGGTCTGGTTAGTGAGACAACAGAGGCAAAAAGAAACCTAAACCCGTGCTTTCCTCTCTTCATTCTTTGGGCCAGAGTTTGTAGGTATTTTTGAAAGAAAACTTGAATTGGAAATAGGGCTGCTTGGAATATTTCTGCTAAAAGAAACACTGGAAAAATACAGTCTTGAAGAAAGAGAGTAGTGGTGGATTCAGCAGCACTTGGTGGGTTGCAGGTTTGGTCTGTGGTTGTTGGTATATATTTCTGTGACGTGGAGGGGCCGTACGTGCGTGGCCGGACTCAGAGAATTCCTCGTCAGGTGAAATTATTTTGGGCAAAGGGGTTCTACAGTCTGTATTACCCTTGTGTCCCTCGCATGCCACAAGTAGTGGGATATACAAGCTTCTGTGAAAATGCACCGTGGGTTTTAATTCAGATCTATATTGCAACCTGGTTTTATAGTTGCTCTAACCTTCCCGTTCTGTGGTCAGCTTTCCTGGGAAACATGTTCACGAGAGGCAAAACTGGTAGCAGGACACTCAGAATCTAAGGGAAGAAGCAGCAATTTTTCACCACTCTGTTCTTTGCTAGCCTGTAACGAAACACGTAAGGCCTGTGCTCACAAAATCAGAACAAACACATTTCTTACACATCTTTCCTCTCTCAAAACAGGTGTGGATATCGAACGGTGGCATTGCTAACATTTTCACAGTATTTGCTAGGACAGAGGTGGTTGACAAAGATGGAAAACTAAAAGACAAAATCACTGCTTTCATCGTAGAGCGGGATTTTGGTGGAGTCACCCACGGGAAGCCTGAGGATAAGCTAGGCATTCGAGGATCTAATAGTAAGAATCACTTGAAATTATTAACAGAAATTATTTTAATGTTTTAATTTCTGAATTCAGAGGCAAATCAGTATCTATTCCGTGTAATAGTAGAAGTTTCGTGTTTCTTTACCCCCTCCCTAATGCAGGGTGTGAAATAAGGTATCCATATGGTATCATTCTTTTCCACATGTGTGGAGCTTCCCTAACTGGGCAGTGAAAGAAACGACTTGGAAGATTCAGTGACCAAGTAGCTTTAATGTAGAAGGAAGTTTTCTTAGGCCCTTCTTAAACTCACTGGTGATTATAGTTTTTCACCCTCTGTCATTTGGGCTTGACTGCAGTATCAGTTCCTTAAAATACAGACAAAACTATAGTTCTGTCTTTACAGAATGTGCGTTAATTAGATTTTGAATATTTTACACTAGTAAGTGAAGTCAACTACAGTCTTTTCCTAAACTCTTAACTTCTTTGGCAAAGCATACATAATTCTGTCATAAAGAGTGCATTAGGAAAACTACTTCTTGGTACCAAAAGAATCAGTTATGTTTGTGAAAGTCTTTTAAATATTTTGACATAATAATTCATCAGCTGTTAACTCTGTGTTTCAGCTTGTGAAGTGCATTTTGAAAACACAAAAGTGCCTATAGAGAATGTCATTGGAGAAGTAGGAGGGGGATTTAAGGTAAGCAGTAAAAATAAGTGCTGATGATCTTTAAAAGCCTGTAGGAGACTTCTGGTGGGATTGTTTCCTGTACTGAAGTTTGCTTATTGGTAACACGAACATTGCCAAACAGAAGGATACTGGGGTTCGGGCTTCTCAGTTTGCCTTTGTATTCGTTGGTTTCCCTGCCACACTGCGGGAGCGTGCCCTGATTTGAGGTTTGTATGTGTTTCTTCTCCGTGCAGCTAGAGCTGGCTCCGCTCGCTCTTCAGCTTTGTATTGGTTTTCATGGCATGGTGTTCTCTTCCGAAAAGGAGCAATTTTTTTCAACAGACCTTCTGAACTGAATCAGGGAATGTCTTTTGCTGCTTTCTACAGCCAGAGCTGCGGACTGTGTAGGAAGGGGGAGAAAGAAATGAGCGTGATGGGGAATGGCTGGAGGGAAGTGCGGATCCTGTCCAAGGTCCCGTGGCTGTCGGATGGTTTCCCAGTGTTAGGTAGCAGGAGACAGCGAGACAGTAACGGAAGGAGTGCGCTGAAAGGCTCCTCTGGCACTGGCTTCTCCTCGTTGCGTCAGAGAAGCGTGACGGCGATAAAGCCACCGCCGCTGGCCTGGCTGTTGTACCTTTGGCTGGGAGCCTGACGTGTGCAGGTGCAAAACTGCTCTTAATTGGTTTTCTTACTCCTCCTCTAGCAGGCGAGTCGAGACCTAAAGGCTAAATGAAACAACTATCTCTAGTGTAGTAAGTGTACTAAAAGATGACCTTTATGGCTGCTTCTTCAGTTAATTAGCGCAAATTAAAATACAGGAACAACTTCTTGTTAAATTTCTCAACAGTCTTTGAAGTGTCACCAGTGTTTCTCCCGTTAAGAAACAATAACACTAGATTTCCCAGTCTATTTTCGTACATTATTGATCTGTATTTCATTGCTACGCCTTTCGTTCCTCTTCCCTTGTCTTGCATGTTGCTGCAAGGGATCTGAAGCAGGAAAGCATCAGTTGCAGGTCAGCTCCAGAGAAGATTTTTGGATTTGGCTGTTGTGTGCACGCATTAAACAATAGACTGTTTTTCTCCTTCATCTGATAAACCTCAGCAGTGCCATCTGATTTGAACGTTGTTTGTCTGGTTGCAGATAAATACATTTTTATCTGCATTTTACCTTAATGCAGCGTGACTAGAGGATTACTTCCAGGTCACTGGTTCATCAGGATCTGAGAACTCTTTTGAGTGTGAAAGAGGATGTGGTAGGGCACCTGAAAAGCCTGGTTGTGAAGCGGTATTGCTGGAATGCCGAACACTGTGCTGACAATGTGAGGGCGGGTCACAGGGTAGGAAGCACATTCCAGTGAAGGGATGAAATCCAGGGAAGCGCTGAAAGATGAAGCAAGGTAGCGGTACCCAGCGTGGCCTGAGGAGATGTGGTGTGGCCACAGCACTGCCTGAGAAGTGTTCTTTTTCCTTCACAGGTTGCCATGAATATCCTGAACAGTGGAAGATTTAGCATGGGCAGTGCCTCTGCTGGAATGATTAAAAAATTGATAGGTGGGTGATTTAGGTGTTTTGGATTGCTGGATGCCAGGCAAAAAACTGATCTGCGTAAGGTATAGGATGCAGTTAATTCCGAATAGTAACGCGAGTCTTGATCGTAACAGCAAACAACATCACTGTATTGTCACTCGTAACACTCTTTGACTTCTTTAAAACACTAGGACATTTTTAGTTTAAATTTTCATTAAAAGCCTGTTTACAGTGTTTTAACGCCAAAGTTTTTTCAGTTCATCTAGCAGAAAGTTACTGTCTCTGTTAATTTTCTGAGGTAAAATGTTCTTACTATGAGAACAGCCTATACGCTATTGCTTTTAGACAGCGTAATCTCCTGTAAGACCTCCCGCTTGAATAGCTGCCTCAAAATTGGTTCCAATTGGCTTTAAAACATGCCTTCTCTGGGAGTACGGGTTCACCCCTCGGGTTGTGGTTTCAAAGCCTCTGGCGCGCTGTTCCCAGATGTGCTCAACGCCGTCATTTTGAGGGTGTTTTTCACAAGGCGCTGCTGCGGCAGCAGCCAGGGGTTCAGCAGGCAGAGGTCAGCATGTCACGGCCCATCGGTAGAAAGACGCCGTCGGCAGGAATGCTCTGTCACCGTTACACTTCTGCTGGGTTCAGATGGATGTTTGTTTTTGGTTTTTTTTAAGAAATGACAGCAGAGTATGCTTGTACCAGGAAACAATTCAATAAGAAACTGAGCGAATTTGGATTAATTCAGGTAATAACAAATGAAAAACCTAAATCTCTGTGCTTTGCATTGATGCAAGAATATGGATTGTGGGGTTCTCTCGGCTGTACTGGTTTAAAGGAATGGCTGGGGGTATTAAATCTGTGTAATCTTAACACGGCCTTCTGTACGCTGATCTTCTAAATGTCTGCAATGATACATGTAAAGGATAAGGATATGTCTTTTTTAGATTTTTCAAGATTTTTTTGCAACAGTACTTTTTATTAATTAGTATTTCATGTTTGTTAAGCATAGGAAAACTGCAGTTGTGCTCTTAAGTGTCAGGCTTGACTGTGGGATTTTTGTGTCTGAATTCCTGTGTGATTCCTTGCATGACTGTTTGACAGGAGAAGTTTTGTTTTATGGCTGTGAAAGCCTACGTAATGGAGAGCATGGCTTACCTCACCGCTGGAATGATGGACAGGCCAGGGTTCCCGGACTGCTCCTTGGAGGCAGCCATGGTCAAGGTAATTAATTGTATTGAAAGATTTGCCTACGGCTTTAAGCTAATACAGACCAGCAAACACCTCTCCTCTTTCCAGTCTACAGTCCAGGTTGTGAGAGGCTTGGGCAGTACATTTAGACATACAACATAAAAAAACCTCAGCTAGGCAAAAAAAGTAGCCATTACTGTTCTCTGTATCCCCCGTATTGTTGATGACCTCAGATTCAGGCTTTTGTCACTGTACGACCAAAACCTGCACACAACAGGTTTGAAATATCCCAGTCCCCTTGAAGGCTGTTTTTATGTGGCCTCCCACAGTAGCACACAGTGACGTTTCCAGCTGCCAGCCCGGCTGAGGTGCTTCTCTCCTGGCTTTAACTCCGAAGTGGTTGCAGTTTTACACCGTGACTGAGCCAGGCCCTCCCTGCCGGAGCGTCACTGATGTGTGCAGCATTTCTGCAGCGCAGGGCTGGCTACTCCCCTGAGGAGGTCATTCCCCATCGGTGGTCCCTTCCGGTCAGTGCAAAAGAACTCGTGTTCCGCTGACTCCGGGCAGCCGTGAAGGGGCTACAGCTGGTCTTCCCGTTGGTGGCTCTGTCTCCCAGGAATATTTCCTTACAGAGACGTTTTGGTGAATGGGAAGGGAACTATGGAAGTTTGACTAGAGTATACCCCTGAGCCTGAGCGGACACCACTCAGAGGCTGTTGTAGCAGCAGTGCAGAACAGGGCAGGGATGTCGCGTAGCTGCAGTGCCAGAGCAACGTGTCCTGTGTTCAGCGTGGCCACTGACGTACTGTTCCGCGGCAGGTGTTCAGCTCTGAGGGTGCATGGACCTGTGTGAGTGAAGCACTTCAAATTCTTGGCGGCCTCGGCTATATGAAAGATTACCCCTATGAACGCTATCTCAGAGATGCCAGGATACTGCTCATTTTTGAGGCAAGTACCAATATACTGGTTTTACTGTAAACTGGCATTCGCACTCTCACTCCTGTACACTGGAGCTGGACCCGAGTATTCAGGTCCATTCCTTGCATCACAAAGTCCGTGGCAGCGTAAGACCGAAGACCAAACCTTGTTTCCTTAGGCGGTACGGATTGTACTTTCCTGTGGTAAACAAGCTACGATGGCTTCTGTAGGCTGACCACAGAGTGTGAGGTACAGCAGGAGCTGGCACCAGCTTTGCCTCTGCAAAGAACAACTTGGTACCATATATATATGATAGTGTATATACAGTTATCTATATATACTGGTAGTGCATATACAGTTTCTTAAATATTTAGAAACTTTCTGGATGTTTTTAACAAAATGTGCAGCTGTTTTACATATGCACTGTCATGAGAAAAAACAGTCCCAGTTCATGGGTCTAGTTTGTTGTTGTTTTGAACAGACTAAAGGATTCGAAATCAGTGTAAAAGCCTGAAATCATGTTAATTGACCAAAGTAACTCAGGGCGTTATGTTCCGTAAACGGTTGTAATTGTATGTGCTGACTGATGATGAAGTCGGCGCGCTCTGGCTGCCTGAGCACGACCTGATGAGAAGGAATTTGGCCATCTTGCTTTGCACTAAGCATATTTTGAAACCTTTTTGCTGCCGTTATTCTCATGTGTGTGTACTAATGTTAAGATTTGGTAGGAGGTACAGGCAAAAATTTAATCTTCAAACAGATTCTCTAGTTGGATTTTTGATTTTTTTTTTTGTGGCTAAGGTGCTCTTTTGGTGCCAAGACTTGAGTAACCTTTCCTCTTACAAGTGAAGTAGGGAAACTCACAAAAGATAATTTACAAGTTCAATTAACTTAACTGATGTGTATTTTTTAAAAAAAATGTTGGCTATGAAGTGTATTCTTGTGAGCCGTTTCCAAGCTGGATTATTGGTGGCCGCCCATCTGTACATGTGAGTCAGACTTCCAGACTTGGTGTTTCCCGATGGCCCGTTCAGGAAGCTCCTTTAGCCACTGGTGTCAGGACAGCAGAGATCTCAATGGCAAATCAGTGCACCGAGAAGTTCTCACGCTGCAGTTCAGTGCATAGCGGTCACCTTGCCGCTCTTGCAAATATGCCTGTGTCCATCTCCTGTAAGTAGGAAGAGTGAATTCCAGTATGGATTCAGGAGCCAGAGCAGGCAGCCTACGAAGTTGTCATCCTACGTCCTGTGGGTTTTGGTGTTTATGAACCTGACGGATGTTCCGAGTAGTAAAACCAGCAGCAGATG
This sequence comes from Chionis minor, assembly GCA_013398295.1. Lineage (NCBI taxonomy): Eukaryota > Metazoa > Chordata > Aves > Charadriiformes > Chionidae > Chionis > Chionis minor. Next base: position 47,064 of record VZSF01011138.1, read on the forward strand.
TAGGGAGAGCTGGTTAGACTGGTTGAAGCAGAGACCTTTCACATTGGACAGGTTATGGGAAGTCTTGTTTAAAAAAACCCCAACCCCCACACTGCGGGAATTCCTGTAATTCAGCTCATTTTCCTCACTCATCCCAAGTTCTGCTCAAACAAGGAGGTTGTGATTCCCTTCCTGTGTACCTTGGCCTGTTTGTAAAGGACCTGCAGGTGGATCAGACAAATGCGGTTTGCTGCAGCCACAGGCAGAATCCGTGCCGGGATCTGCGCCTGCTGGTCTGGGCCGTGTGCATGCTCCTCCAAAACTTCCCGCCTGGCTGAGGAAGAGACACGCGCTTCTCCTTTGCACTGTCACCTCCTGTCACGTGGCCTGTCGCTGGGCCGTTAGCAGCTTTGACCCTGAGCTAATACGCGGGTGCTTTTCAGCCTTCTCTGTTCTGACCTTTATTCTTCACCCACCCAGATTAAGCCGATCAACCATACAGTGGGTTCCCAGGCATCAAATTGTACTGGATCAGCTGAATTTCTTGGTCTGCGTTTGCTTTTCAGCCAGGCCTATTGAGCAGTTTTACAGCTACTTAAATGTTCCTTTACTAGAACAACAAGGCAGAACTTAGTTTTTACTCAAAATGCATTTTGTCTGCTTTCTTTTTCATTGTGATTCATATCGATGCTTAATAATGGGAGGCTCAACTTCACAGCTAAATGAAATCAGAATTTATAATTGAGATACAGCAAAGGATCGCAACTGTTTATGGATGGATGAAGAGTAATCTTCCAACACTAGAACAACAGAAGGGGAAGACTGGCACAACAGACCTGCTTGGAAAACATAATATTGTAAACTTTTCAGTTAACTAAAGAACCTCTCTTTAAAGTAATATATACACTTTTAAAAAAAACCCAATTACTAGAGTGTTTAGTCTTGCTTCCAGTATCCTTGACCCTTTTAATTTAGATGTTAAAAGCAGTTTTAGGAAAACAAAATCGTATACAAAATAATAGCCCAGCATATCTAGATTTTTAAATACTGAAGATACTTTGCACTTGATATTGACTTCACTTTATGTTATGTTTTTTACAGGGAACAAACGAAATTCTGCGAATGTATATTGCATTGACGGGTATGCAATATGCAGGCAAAATCTTAACTGACAAAATTAAGTATGTTCTTGTTTAATGCTAATAGTTTTTAATAAATGGAATCTGATCACTGTTTAACTATAGATAAGAGGGGAAACTATAGGAAAACACACAGTATTTATTGATGTATTAACTGTCTGAAAAGCAGTTCAATGTTACAGTGTTCTTTTATTTCTTTTTACTTGGATGTTTATAGATTTGGGAATCTTGGCCTTATTGTCTTTTATTTTACAATTCCAGCTTGTGTAAAATTCTTTCTTACAAGACCAGTAACTAACATTTTGTAACTTAAGATTTTATAACAAAGTGTTGCTGGTAAGACAGTGGTGTTGTACATGCTGAGCACGTATGCTGGTTGCTGGAATTTACTGTATTTTGGAGAGGAACTGAGTATGAGCCATGTCGTATGCTTCTAAGGCTGTGTAATTGTTCGCCAGGCTTAATGTAAAATAGATCCAAAGATGTGATCGTTCCTAGACAAATTGCAGGTGTTTTGGTAAAGCCCTTAGAATTTCAAGAAGTTACCTGAACCTGCTGAACCTTTCCTTGCGAAGGAGGAAGTGACCTTTAACAGCTGTTCTTCACCCACTATTTTAGAGAAATCAAGAAAGGAAATGTGGGCTTGGCGCTGGGGGAGTTCCTCAACAAACTGCGGGACACGATGGGCAGAAGAGTGGATTACGGGCTGGCAGGCCGTGGTGGAGTGGTGCATCCCAGCCTCCAGGTGAGGGCAGGGGGACACCGCGTGCTCCTGAAGCAGAGCCACACTTGGGTCTTTCACCTTTGATTCCCTTTGCCGCTTGTCACAAGGTGACGCCCCGTTTAGGCAGGCCAAAGCGTGTGCTTAGGGACAGGGAGAGTTACAAATTTAAGCAGATGTTTATACCTTTCCAGCAGTAAGAACTTGGTTATAGGTACTATGTAGGTACATACTGAGGTAGAATGAAAACTGCTCTACGTCTGTATCTATACCAAATCCAGGTTTGTATCCATTTTAGCAATTTATATAAAGTGAGCCTTCACAGGACTAAAGTCTTTCTTTGTAATGTTCTGTTAATAAACTCAGTTACAAAACACAGTATTTTTTACTGTTCAATAGCAACACACTTTTAGGTAGGAATTTCTGTGCACTATATAGACTTACTCACTTAATCACTTAGTCCTGTGACGTTTTGTGAGTGACTTGGAAAACTGTAACAAAAACGATGTTTGGGGTTCTGTCAGTACACCTATCCTCCGCTCAGGTATTCCAGGCACACAGGCAAGAGGATTTGCTGGGGCCTGTTAATGCTGGTCCGTTCCCATAAGGAAGCTTAACCGTGTGGGACCTCCTCCTGTGCCCTGCCATGCCACGGCAGTACCTGGGTGGCTGGCTTTAACGACAGCAGTTCTGACCTCCCCAACGGGCCAGATTGGAATTTCCTCTAAATAGCTTCAAACCCACTTACTTGCCTTCAAATTCCAAAATCAGCATAATGAAGTAGTTGCGTTTATGAATTAATAAAGCCAAATACAACATTGGAAAGTTTCTTCCTACTTAATATCAGAATTCGAGATAATTGGTGAAGTCACACAGTAGTAGCAGATAATTGTGGTTTTTTTCAGGGTTTTCATAACCTGCCTGGCCTAGAGTGAGAATGAGGTTTGCTGTGCAGAACTAAACGTTGCATGAGGATTGTTCAGACTATTATTTGCATAAGCATAAAGACTATGTTGAAAACTTAACAAAAGTAAAATTGAGAAAACTGTAATGGGTATTTTATAGAATAAGAATAGTGCCTGTCTGGCTTTCCACAGCAAACTGGATAAATGTTTAAAAAAACCAGTGCCTGCTAAGAGACAAATTACTATTAGTTGGGCTTCAGGATACCAGGGCTGCATCAAAACAGGGATTTTTTTCCCCTCAGAAAAGAATAACATTTTACAATCCCATCCCTCTTAGGTAAATAGGGAAACTTCTGCTTTCTGGCTAGGAAGAAAAAGATGTAAAATGGTGAAAGATCATTGTAAAGGGAATTCTGGCTAGTGGCCATTTAGCAGAAAATTGAACTGCCCTTTTTTTAGCAAGGGAAAGTTTGTTCTCGTGGGGCACACATCTCAGGGCTTACACCTCACTTTCTTTGCTAGGATCAAGGTCCACCTTGGTGTACATGGCTCCTTCATTGGGATCACTCAGGACTGACTCCAGGGCTCTGAACAGTGTTCTGTCCACTTCACTCTCGGCTAATTGACAAAGGAAAACTAGCCCTGTGCTGTAGTTGAGTTGTACTTTGCATGGTGGCCACTAAAGCCACCAGCAGAGCAGCTGCTGTCTCAGGCAGAGGGAGGTTTTGGTTAAGGAGCTGGGCGCCCCAGTATGGGGTTCCCCATACTGGGCTGGTGGGTTTAGGCACCTGCCCTGTCCTCAGGGGGCAGGGGGGGCGCTTGGTTTTTTCCTTAGAATTCTTACTACTCAAATTGTTGTATTTTCTGTTTTATTTTGTAGGAAAGCGGCAAGAAACTTGAAGAAAACATTTATTATTTTGGAACTACAGTGAGAGGCCTCCTAAGTAGGTTTGGCAAGGTAACTACTATTTTTTCTGTTGTCTTCGTTAGTGAATAGTTTATGTTCAACCAAAATGGCCTCGCTAGAATGGACAGTCCATATGGCAAGAGCCAGGACTTCCTTTGCACAACACGTTTCCATTGGATAAAATATACTGAAACTTATTCTAGACTTGACATAATAGACACCCTATGTTAAAAAAACCAAAACCACAAAAAAACCCAAACCAACCCCCCCACAACAAACCCAAACCACAGCAATTTTTGTTGAATTCATTGTTTTCTTCTACCTCTTTGAGCACAAATCCGCCAGCTCCAGTGGCCATTTTAAGTACTTGCTGTGAGCAGACAGTGGTGCCAAACAAAGAGCTCTACCAGCAGGTTTTGAATTTGTGCTATTGGTCCATATTGTACAGCAAGTGAGTCTATAATTATGCCATGCAAAGTGGTGTAGTTAAAATAGGAGAGGCTGAACATGGAATGCCCTGGACTTTCTGTTTTGTGGCAGTTAATCTGGTATGTCCTGAGAATGCTTATCAGACTAGGCCCTGCCACATTCCACTTCACCGAATACATTAATATATTTGGTACTTTAATTTCAGTGATTTTTGGCATTTACCAAATTGGTTTCAAGACACAGCAATTTTACTGTTGGCTGCAGCCAGAAAGACTGTTAAAAGGTGGAACACAGTTAATCCTAAACTTCCTAGTTTGAACATACGTAATCCAAAACCGTTAAAAGGCGGTGCATAAATTAATGCCAAACTGTCTGACTTCGGGTAGAAATTCTATGTAACAACTTACCTGTCTGTCGTAAGTATGCCCCTAAATACAGAGCATGATAAAGAGTGTTTGGTTAAAATTTGAATTTGACAAACTACAAGCTAATAATCATTTTTCACTCTTCTAGACAATCGTGGATGAGCAGTTGGTGCTGAAGAGAGTGGCAGATATAGTTATTAATTTATATGCAATGACCGCAACTATTTCCAGAGCTAGCCGGTCAATCAGTATCGGGCTAAGAAACCACGACCACGAAGTAAGTGCACTTTAATGTCACTCATACCCGTTTAACGTTGGCATTTCTTGGCTCATGTAGCTGAACAGTGGGGATTTATTACCGTTCTGCCCCTCTCGCTGTCTTGTGAGGCGCAGCCCAGCCTCAGAGCTCTCCGTGCAGTGTGACAAGGCTCTAACCAGCTGCCTCTGCCTCCACAAGCCGGCTGTCCCTCAGCACTCAGTCGTGCAGGAGCTTGATGCTGCCCTAGAGGAGGCCTCTAGCCCAGCAGGCAGCGCACGCTGCTGTCTCCAACTTAGCACAACCTCCGTGACACTTAAATGTACACCCGCATGTGTTCAGAATTTATATCCTCTACTCCTGTAAAACCAACAGTGCCCCAGAAGGTTTCCACACTGATGGGTGCAAGAGTGCAGTAACCACACTGACTGCCTCTCGGGTGCCCGGAACATACAAATTGCATGCTATCAAAGTATTTAAAATATTATAATACATACACACACATCTATGAATGAATCACAAATGTGCACATTCTCTTAAACCACACAGTTCTTCACAAACTCTTCCCATGTAATCAGTAATGAATAGTAACATATAACAACAACAACATTTTGACAATAAATTTATTGACAGTAAAATGGCTGTTTGTCACACAAGTGATTGTGCACGCTTCAAGTTTCATGGTAACAGTTACGCTGCAGGACACATGAATTTGCTACAATTAAGTGTTAGACAAATCCACAGTGATTAACCCGTGTCTTGACTGCCCTTGAGACTTCAGGTTCTCTGTGTGTGAGCCCCTTCCGGATCTATTGCCAACACTGTCTCCCAGTCGGTTTTGAGCACAGGGGTCATCCCACCTCCCACGCTGGGCAGCTGCGGGTGAAAAACACCAACTGAGCTTGCAACTTACCTGGCTACCTTGTAGGACTCCATTGCCAAGAGACAAAACTAGACTTCAGAAGTTTAAATTACTGTATTTCTACTGCATTGTTTTGTTTATGAAATTCATTTACTAGTTTTCAACTGAGTTTTACTATTTTCTCAGGTGCTTCTTACAAATATCTTCTGCACCGAAGCATATTTCAAGAATAATTATGCCATGGCTCAATTAGAAAAATGTAAGTTCTATAAAATAAAATAAATACTATACACTTGGGGCTTTCACCGACTGTAATCAAAAGGAGGTGGTTTTGATGTGACCAGCAGAAGAGTTTTGCTCTGCTTCTAGCTCAGATGAGGAACAGAACAGGTACCAGTTGAAAATAAAGAGACTAGATTAATCAATATCAAAATATTTATCAAATAAAGATTTGATAGATAAAACAAACTGCAGTGATTCTTTTTTCCTAACTGCAGGGAGGAATATAGAATCCATCAGTAGCAAATACTCCTGTAAAGAAAATACTAGGTAACAGTTGGGGATTTGACCTGTTTGGTTAAGTGCTGACCAATTAGGCATTTGTGCTGTGAAACTCCGTCTGCAATAATCGGTCTTTAGAAGATAATGTTAAATTATCTCCTGGCACTGAAGCGTAGATACTCGCATTTGTATTCTAAAGTCCTTTTTGAAACAACTTTTGGAAAGCTTTTTATGCTGTTTCGGTTAACTTTCCTTCTGTTTCTCCACAGATGCAGATGAAAATCTGGATGACTGTATTAAAAAAGCTGCAAAGCAGGTTCTGGAAAAGAGAGCGTATACCTGTTCTCATCCCCTGGACAGGACGTTCTGATTGCTTCCCTGACAGCAGGCACTGATGAATGTAAAGCAGTGGCTAATTTTATGCAGTTTAAGTATTTAACACCTAAAAAATAACTATTTCATGAGTTTACCCAATGTAATTAGCTGTAACCATGTAAAATAAAATTTCTAAAGACAACTTCCTATAAAGAGGATAAATAAAGAAAAAGACATTTTATTTAAATCTCAAGTTATCCTGTTGGATGTCTGTTTCCCTTGGAGCTAAATAAAGACAATTGAGGTTCAGGCAGTGAGAGTTGTTTTCCCAGGGAAGGGATTGGCTGGTTTTGACAGTATTTTAATCTTAAATCAGCAGCTTACCTTTAGAGAAGCACTCAAAGACTTGCAGAATCAGAACAATTTACTTTGGACGGGCCCTCCCGAGGTCAGCTTGTCCAAGGCACTGCGGACCACAGTGCCAGCTACAGTCCCCAGTGCCTTCTCCAGGCCAGTCTGGAGTGTCCCTAAGGATGGGGGTCTCACTGTCTCTTGGAGCTCCCATTTTGATGTTTTTCCTTGTATTTAATCAGAACTTCTCCATGTTTTGTTCTTGGCCTTGGTCTTAAGCCTTACACTGGCCCCTTTGTTTTGTTTTTTAAAAACAATAAATAGGAGGTTTTATTTAAACATAAGGTGTCAGCTCTGTTAAAAAAAACCTCACAAGACAATAGATTTTTCATGAGCATTAGTCAGACTCGATGACAGCTCATGCATTTTTTCCCCTACCCTCTTGCTAACCACCAAATGTAATTTAGCTACTTCTTTACTATCCCTGCAAGGTTTTATCCAGTGATGCGTTCCACACTGTCCCCACACTTGCCTTTTGGGGTTATTTGCTGGCCAGATTCCATTAGGAAGACAATTATTTGGGGTCAGATAATTACTAATTTAGGTGTTGCTCGTGCTTTCTGTTTACCGAGTTACCTGTATCCAGAGTAACTTCAGTGCAGCGCGTCAGTCTGGGTTGCGTCTCGCTGTTGTGTGAGGATGGTGGTGCGTCCTCCGGCTCGTGCAGATTGTTCTCTCAGGTGAACAAATGAATGTTTATAGCAAAGCAGCCTGGAATGAAAAAGGACTCTTAGATTAAGCTGTATCTCTTCATCTACAAATTCCAAATAGGGTTGCAATTTTTCAATTAAAGATGTTTACTAAACACCACTGAATGTGTAAAATCATTGACGCTAATGGCCAGCTTTCATCCATTACTATGATACATTACTTCATTCCTGTTGCTCAACAAGGTTTAGGAGGAGACGTGCGATTCGGATACAGAATTTTGACCAGCAAGTGCTACAGCATTTCAAGACCAGCATGGGCCCTGGCCACAGCTTATTACTAACAGCTCTAGTTCCCAATCAGCTGAGAGGGAGGGTAATTTCACCAGCTAACACCCTGTTCTCTTAGAAGCAGCTCTGCCCCACGAAGTGACAGATCTAGCGGTCAACCTAGTAAAATACCAGGTTCAGTAGCAAAATGCCAGGTTCAGCACAGGAGCTAATGAATCATCATTTCACAAGCCGACACTCCTAAAGGCTAAAAAGTCTGACCTTGTTAAGCATGATTCATACCTAGTGTGGGATTCTGAGAGATGTCATTTCTGCAAGAACAGAGTAATTAAATGAATCTTGGACTACGTGATGGCATGACAGCAAAACAAAGGCCAGAACTTACCTCCCACAATAAAGAACAAAATATCAATTAAACCACTTTACATTGTGCCATAGGTAATTGAGAGAGTAACTACAGGTTTCCTGTTAGTGCAAGATTTGCAGGCTGATAACAATTTAATTTAGAAAGTTCAAATAACATGAAACTTCTTCAAATTTCTAGCAGTTACATTAAACTGGAAGGGTAAAAATCGCTCTTCAAAAAAGCTCAGTCTGTGAGCGTACAGGTAACACACAGCGACACCCAGGCCCAGTGTTTACCAGGGACAAACCTAATTGCTTAATTCTGGGGTGTGGACTTGAAAGGGAGACCCCAAGAATGCCAGGTTGGCCTATACAGTTGGTTTGTCTCTGGGACAGCCGAAGAATTTCATTTATCCATCGTATACCGTGTCTTTGACACGCACCATATGAAATGACGTGGCCCCACTTTTGCTATTCCTAGCAAAGTTAGCTTACTTGGAATCTGCGCCTTGGGGATTTTCAAACTTCTTACGCTCTCTGTTGTGCCGGTGGGTAACATTCTTGTGCCGCTTCAGGCTGTGCTGGTCATCAGGACCTGGTGCAGAGCCACTGGCGCCACTTTTCCTCCTTCCCGAGGGGGCATCCCAACGGGTGTCACAGGGCTGGCTGTCCGACGCCGACAGGGCTGGGATAGGCTAGGATAAGAAAACAGCGGCTGTTGAGGTGCTCAGCCTTTAAAGCTGGGCTTTAAAAAAAAAGGGACGAGGTGAGGAATGTTTGCCCGCAAAGAAGTTGCAGGTGGCTCTGAGCTCCAAAGTGAGCCCGTTTTTAAATGCATAAATTCCCCAAAATATGGACAAGAACATGAAAGCTGCTGCACCCTCATTACGTAAACGAGCCTCAGAGCATTTACCTTACAGGCAAACTACAAGGTTGGAAACGGACCCCGCTAAAGCGCACACTGCTCAAACTCATGTGGTTTTACAAGCCTGGATTTGAGATAATTTAAAAAAAAAAAAAAAAAGCCATTAATGTGCAACCTTTGGGCTTCAAAACCTTTATGATATATATCACAAGATAAGTCTTAGTGGTAAATGGAACACACACCCACACCCCAAAAAACAACCAATAAACACCAAACAACCAACCAAACCAAAAAAAACCCACAACAAACAACCAAAAACCAAAACCCTAGACTACCAGGTTAGTCAGTAAAGATAAAGCTCCAGCTGGGAAGTGCCCCAGAGCCGTCCTACAGCCCTCGGGAGGTTTGCCTGCCTAACAGGTGAGCACAAATCGTTAGCAGAAATTGTCCCAGTAATCAAACGGCTGCACCAGACAAGATCCGAGAGACTAAATATACTCCGCAGCACGATTTCAAGGTGAGAAGTGATCACACGAAACTCAGTTCACAAGATTACACTCACAGAAGGCTAAATAAAGCACACGGTGTGAGAGAGACTCCAGCAGTTGAAGCAGGTACAGGAAGCCTGCATGCTTACAATTTTTTTTTAAAAGTCCGTATTTTCTTTTATAGCAAAAATGTAAACGCTGTTAGCGATACAAAGCCGGTGCCTGGGGAGAGGCTGTTTCCCACTGTGCACCAACAGGAAGACAAGGTAGTGTCAGTGATCAGCTGGGGGAGGGCGGCGCAGAGCTGGACCCCAGTGCAGCAGGATGAGCAGCGAGACCTTGGGAAGGGCAGCCGGAATGCCGCGGGACAGAACGCATGATCCCTCTGGCTGCCAGCAATGCCCAGGCCTGCACGGACAGTGTGACCTGTCATCGGCCAAGCCAGGCCCCCTCCTCAGAGAGCCAGGGAGGGGAAATACTTACACTGCTTATATAGTGTGAAGGAAAATCCGCAGCACTTAGCAACCAGCTCTGAACTGCTACAGCAAAGACGTTTTTAAAAAAAAAAAACTTAAAAAATCAGGTGAAGGAGGAGGCGATCCAGGAGAGACAAACTGGTAGAGAACACAACAGCAGATGGATGTGCAGATAGGCGAAGGCAAAGGCGCTAAAGTAGCTAGTGGAGCTGGTATACTATGTTCACCCTTCTGAAAACAATCTTACATCATTTATTTTCTACTTATTCTTATGTGATAATATGACTCCAGATGTTTAACCTTAATCTATCCATCATGTTTAAATTCTGCATTCCTTCAGCAAGGCGTATCATCTGGCAAGGATCTTTTCTTTTTCAGTCAGAGGAAGAACACTCTACTGGAAAAGGAGGATAGTTTGGAAATTATCAAAAGCAAGAACTAAAAATACAGTGCTTTTATTTTGTGGGGTGGCTTTTGGTTTGTTTTTTCTTTTTATCTTTCTTCCAAGGCCCTTGGAAGTTAATGCACATAACGTCTCCTTTGTAAAGGGTTGTCTTTGCAAAAGAGTAGCCAGTTTTGTGAGACAAGGCAGAAACGTCTTCCCCTGGGCTTGAGTTGGAAGCCTTGAAAAATGAGTTCAGGAAGTCTGATTGCCATAATGAGAGTATCATGAAGCCCAAGATGTAAGTTACCCAATAAACTGATAAAAGCATTTATATTCACTCTAGCAAAAAGAGCTGAGTATTGAAATTATAGGAAACAGGCAAAGAGTCCAAGATGGACGAGTTTCATAGTTTGAACAGCCAAATCAAACCAGAAGGCCAAGCACAGGGAGCACACAAAGGGACACGCACTTCAAAGCCTGATGCTGGAAGCAGAGGAGGGCAGGCAGCCTGCTGCTGGGGGTCCACTTAATACAGAAACTGCCACTCAGGATATTTTTTTTTAAAAAAAAAAAGCGGGGGGGGGGGGGGGGGGTGGCAGTGAGTTGGCCTCAAAGATTTAACTCTGCTTTTGTTACCAACATGCTGGTAGTTGCTGTGTTTGTTTTTCAAGAGCATTTGTAGCCAACAGGGAGCTTCAGCCCCTTTGATCCAAATCAGCTTTAAAAGCATGCTCAGGGTTTGGGTCACTCATTTACATGCAAGCACGGGCTCTGATTCAGCCAACAAAGGAACAGTTAGGTGCAGGCCACCCATGCAGCGTTTCATATTAATGAGCACAAATCCTTTAGTCTTGCAAACTGGGGTGTCTGTGTGGGATTTTTGCATCAAGCGGCCGAAGTGCCACGCTCTATACAGCACTATGGTAATCAAGAGAACACATGGTGAGACATTTGGCGTGGAGTCTATAGAAGTGCCTCGGCCCCTACATTTCATTAGGGGACATTACAATTTCTTTTAGAGCTGCTAAGCCAGCTGGCCAAAAATGGTTCTTCTTTTCTCACCCACTGCACACTGACAGGCGAGTTAGTTAATTGAACAGAAATTCTCCCCCTTCCTCCATTATCTCTCAGCATCAAAGCAAAGAACAAAAAAAAAAANTGTGCCTTGGCTCTTCTCCTGAGAGATTTGTAAGACTGAGTCAACTAGTGCTATCAACATCAATTTTAACAAATATTTTCACTTCCAAAAGTATTGTGCTAAATTAAGAGAGTCACACATTATCTACATTCCACAAAGTGCAGGAGAGCTGTTGCTGAGTAAAGGTAAGTGCCAGGGTCCGTTACCCTTTACCTTCAAAACTGGTCCTGCCTTCCCCAGTGAGAATTTCAGAGGTTCATCTTTCAGAAGTCCTTGGAGCTTCTGTAGCTGAAACCTGGCTCTTGGCCCACATGTGGGTAACTCGGCTGCTGCGGAGCACTGGTGAGCTTTCAGCTTGGCATCATCAAAGGCAGTTTGCAGAATCCCAGTAGCATCTTCACAAGGCCAACAACAAACCGTAAAAGAAAAACCAGACAATAGAAACCAGTGAGATGGCTGTTTGAACTTTAAAAAGTAGGCCTGTATCGCAAAGAACAGCCTTTCTCACAAGGATTCCACTAGAAGAAAGGATACAGGTGTTAGAATAACAGCTAGTGCCCATAGCAAAGGCAATTCACTGTCCTGTAGGCTCCATAAAACACACGTGAATGTGGAATTATCCTGACTGCTTCCAAAAGCATTTCTCTGCACGAAGCACTTAAGAAGAACTGCACCAAGCAAGTGTTTTGCAAGTTGCAGCAGAAAAGTTGTAAAAGACCACAATAAATCTGTTCTTTTCTGCTTGTAAATATCGCAGTGACTCTCAGCTGGTTCTGGGCAAAAGGAAACACACGGCAAACTTTTCAAAATAACTGTTTCATAATGAAATACAACTTTTGTCTGTTAGTGCTTGCAGGAGAACATGAGGTTACCCACAACAGGCTGCTGAGGCAGCGTGCAGATTTAACTGGCTCATCTCAAGCCCCCTCTGGACCAATTATCTGCTATTGCTTACAGCCTGTGAGGTAGCTTTTCGTCTGCCCTTGGTAACTAAAGCTGATTGTCATCAATCTGGATGAAGGATGATCAGGCAGCCAACAAAGCTAGCTTTGCAGAAGAATAAGGCCAGAAGGACCTGTTGCTCCCTGTGCAGACACAGGAAGTAAGGCTAAGAAGTTGGGTAAATGGAGGGGTAAAACTGGAGCACGGCCAAGGTCTTACATCCTAAGATGCTTCTTTCGCTGGAGTACAAACAGTTTTGCCATACACGGATCTCCTTGCTAGATCTCATTGCACTCAAACTCCCTTCCTCGATGGCAGAACTGAACGAGCTTCGGGACCATATGTCAGAGCTCCAAGTTAAAAGCTTTGTGATGAGTTAATTTTAACAGATCCATTACCGGCCTGTGAGGCTGTTGTCATGAAGAGCTCAGGTGGCTTCTTATAAAGATCAAAATCAATGTGCCGTTTGTCCCAGCTCCATCTGTCTCGTGACAGCACTGGCTCCATGTTAGCATGCAGAACATTCTCCTGCCATTTCTAAACGAAAATTGAATCCCTTTAAGAATACAGGCCAAAATGACCAGGAAGGAGTCACAAAAAATAAGTTAGCCAGATTCTTGGGCTATACCATAATAGGATCTTACCAAAGTCCAAACTTCACAACACAAGGCTATTTCTCTCTGTAAGGAGCCTTTCAATTTGTTGTGTTTGATGCACATGAATAAGAACAAAATTCCATTCTGTGAGCAAGCTGCTGATGCCCCAGTACTGAGCTGTTATCTAACATACAGACACCTACACTATACTTGAGAAATAGCCGGCAGGAGATTACAATTTCATATTTATGTCACATTTCTCTACAATGATATAAAGGGTCTGATGCACCTTCCTGCATTTCACACGCAGGTGTTAAACTTGCAGGCGAGCGTGGACCACCCCTTTTGTCCCTGTGAGTCCGTGTCAATGCCCTCCTCCACACGACGAGACTGTAAGAGGACAGACCCAGCCCAAAACCCAACTAGTTATCTCTTCCCAGTGGTAAGAAGTGGGGTGGCTGTGCAGAATTGCCAGAACAGTGAGAGCTATGCACCATCTTAAGGATAATCGTAAAGCATAGTGCTTTTTGAAAGCAGATGCTGTCCTAGTGCTTCTAAAAATACAACCATTAGTAATAAACTCCTGGGGCCAAGAGCCCACATGTCCCAAGGAAGCAGGTGGAATCATGGCAGGAATATTCATCATCACAGTTGCAAAACAGAGTTCAACTTTTTATGGTCTTCTGACTACCCACTGCTGAAATACTAGATAGATTTTTTTTCCAGACAAAACTATCCTTCCTAAGCTCCCACTGTCTGTTGTTAGCCCTGTATTTTCACTGTTTCACCTAAAACTGTGAAGCTTTAAAGGATAGCTGAGTCAGTAGAGAAACTGTACAGATATTTTACAGTACAGAAACAGTACAGGTATTTTAGGAATCCAGAACTCCGACAACTTTTTTGCTTCCCAAGGGATGGTGTCACAGAAGATGGTCAAATTCTGCGTTTGGGAAGAAAAGCAGGGTGGTTAAGAGGCAATGTATCAAAACCAGGCTGCTTCAGAATGGGATCCCAATAGCTTTCTGCTTTTGTTCCACCTTTCAGGCAACATGAATGGACCTCCACCATCCAGTATAACACTGGTCATGCGGGTGAGGTCCCTGCTTGAGCAGAAGGAGCCTCTTTCCTCTCAGTTCCATGGCTAGCACTGATGCTACACAGCTACTGGTGCCGCCAGGTGACACTTGGTGTCATTCAGGGTAAGACGTCAGCTCTCTCCCCCTCCCTCTCCCCATCAGCGGGTGCCAATGGTCAACACAACATACCAACCAACTGCTGCTCCCACACCAAGTATCACAGTCCCCACATATTTCAGTTGGGTAACTGGCGTCAGCCACAGCTAAGCCTGCAACCCCTTCCCTGTTGGCCTGCGACCCCTTTTTCAGCTCATCAGTTTTTGATCCCATACTGCCAAGTTCCCCTCCTCTTTTCTGTCTCTTCAGCAAAGGCACCAGCAATTCTACTGAACTGTCTGGTTCTCGGTCAGCAAATCTTCTCTGCTCCTTCATGAGAAGATACGTTCTCCAGCAGCATCATGGACCAGCAAAAAGCACTTTGTTATCACTAACCATTTCACTTCAGCTATACTCCAACATTTTTAAGAAACTACTTTAATGGGGGGGGGGGGGGGTAAAGCCTAAAAATTAAGTTAATATGTACACATTCTTGCAAGGTACAGTAACAGGCCTCCAAGCATTCAGCTTGTTCCACTCTGCACCATGACTTGTGTTCAATTAATTTGGTAGAATTCACTGATTCTGCACACACACAAAAAAAACATCTATTCCCTTTATTTCCTCAACTTGCCAATCTAACATAAAAATTTTCTACCTAACACTGACCACATGCGCTAGAGTATGCACAATGCTGATGACTGTTCAAAACAGGGAATTGTAAACTAGTCAAGGTGACGATCCAGTAAAATGGCAGGAAACTAGAAGCTAAATAGTAAAGAGCAGGAGACGGGAGAGACGACACAGGGCAGAAAGGAACTGACAGCACACAGTGGTGGAGGACAAACACGCTGCAAAACTGTAACTACAAACCATAAATAAAAGCTGGAGGAAGAATAAGCTGTGAGGAAATTTGAAAACATGAAGGAAGGCAACACCTAGATCAGCAACTCATGAAGAACAGCCTGGAACCCATTCGTCATGGTATGCAATATTATGATTTTTCTTACGCTAGACCCCACTTGCAAATGTAAAACAAAGCACTCTATAGTCCATTAATATCCAATTAATATTGGCAAATGTGTTTTCTGTATATGTTCAGGGTAGAATTTGTGTATTCAAACAAAATACCACCTGGGTAAGACAAATGCTGCTATATCCAAACTGCAACTCTAGGTGTCACCATCAAAAGAGCTGCCTAGGCTGTACCCTTCCAAAGAGACTTCCACATACTAAAGCACTCTGCCTCTTTCAACTCTCCTAAAATGCTTGAGTGCACTTGGGACTGTTGATTTAAGTTTTCCATTACCTCCCTTAACTCCTCCATCCGCGCTTCATCAGGCATCTGAGGGTGCAGGTTGCTTTCAATGCTGCTCTTAAATCCAGGAAATACAAACCCATCTGGTGACAGCCACATACTCTTGGATTTTGCAAAGAATTCCTTAGAGGCAGCAACCACATCCATTGGGTCAAACGTGGCTGAGAGATACTCATGACAATAAGTGAATCTGTTCTTTGGTTCCTACACAAAAAAGATTATTTTTTTTTTTGTTAATGTGAATTCCCCTTTGCTGGGAAAGCAGCCCATAAGGTACAGAACCAGTGTAATTTGTTTCCTTAGGACTGCAAATAATAATAGAACAAAATTATACAAAATATATATCATTAAATATTGAAAAAAATTTGTGTCATTCTATTATGATCCAATGATGGATTTAATTACAAGTGATATAATGGGATGTCTGTAAAATAATTACAGAAAGAAATATCTTCAATATTACTTGCACAAAAAGAGAACTCTAGTTCATACTGTGTTAATGGTACGGCATGAACTGTTTTCACAGAGCTACAGTAATTTCCACTAGTTGATAGGAAAATAGCATGCTATTAAGATTCAAGCCAGCTATTCAGACAAAAGCAGGTAAATGTGATTCTTCAAACGTGTTCTTCAAATCACTCAATACTGCATACACCGATGCTGCAATTACTCGAATTCTCCCACTTACTAGTGTGTGGGACACAGAACTGGAAGTGATCACTGCACTCAAAATGACAGCCCAAGGCATGCAGATGAGACAGCTTGACGATAATGAATGGCATTAAGAGCAGAATTTTACACAGCAACGAAGACTACCTCTCAGAATAAGATCTTTTTGGATCCCAAATTCCCTTCCTATGCACTAACATGGACATTACTATTGTAAAACTATTTAATTCACCTCTCTTGTTTGAGGACTATATACAGCCATCCGAGATCTTCCAGTTACGCATTTCATTTTACCTTTGCCATTTCCTGGCGAAGACGATTCTTTGCAAGTTCTGCTGAATTCAGGCTCTGACAGCTGTAGTTAAAGACAGATTTGCCATCAATAGGAGAAATCCTGAAAGCTTCAAACTTTGGCTTTTTCACCTTTCCTTTGAGTTGGCGTACAGCACCAATGTTAGCCTGCAAAGAGAGATTATATGTGAGTTCTCTCTGAATTAGGAATTCAGAGTGTTACGAAAATTTATAAACAAGCAAATGATTCTGTAAACATTAAAACAAGCCAAAAAAATTTTAAAAACCCCAGCACAACATAAGCTATATTTATATATAGAATTATTACACAACAGCTCTTTGTTAATAAAATACTCCACCAAAAGACTACTAAAAAGAAATAGCACCATTTCACCCTTGCACGTGACATTCTGCAAGACTAATAGCAGTAGACTAGAGGCAAGCACTCGTCAGAGAATCACTTCTACTTACAGCTCTAAATGTTTGTTCTGGAGAGCTGATGCTGGTCACCTTCAAACATGTGACATGGGAAGCACCACTCATTAGAACTCTTCAAATTTCTCTACTGACACAGTGTAACTAAACCCTCATACCTTTTCATTGACTTAAGAACGTCATTCTACTGTCTTTATAGTAATTACGGCTTTGAATTCAGACTTGGCCATAATAGGTAATTACAGCAAGAGAGTAAAATTGCATTTCCTTTTTTTTTTTTCCTTTTTTTAAATCCAAAAGCCTAAAAGGTTAGTTTACCTGCTATCAAAACAGAATTTCATATATACTTTTCCATAGAGGACTTCCCAGTTCCCCTATTATCTTCTTGATGCAAAAGCATGTATAAAATGAAAACCGGTTAAAACATGTACACTGGGAAGACGGCTCACTTTATACAAATAACAAAATAACTATACACTTAATTTACACAGAATGATTAGGCCCAAGAGCTCTGCTGCTCTCATCCACCCATGATGTTATAAAATGCAAGCACCAGCAGCAATTACTTGATTGTCTCATTTTCCAGCCTCACATAGTGCTTCTTTATCAAGAGACTAATACTGACAAAGGAAATACTTAGGAGTTAAATTTCTTTCAGTGTCTCCAAAACAGTTCTCTTACACAGGAACACAGATTTCCAGGTATCAGGCAAAACCTCTTTGTATTAAAACATACACAGGAAAAAACATTCAGAACTATTCTTCACAAACCACTGGATGGCTAGAGTCCTCAACTAAGCAATATACTCCAAAAAACCCAATTCAAACTCCCAGGAAACACGTAGGATACCCCTTCTGTGATGTCTGTATTAACAGGAAAGGGTTTGGTTTCAATGCATTTTCCCTGAGGCAACACAAGGGTTGGTGGATGCCGGTAACAAGACAGAAGAGGTTCTAAAATTCTTCCCCGTTTCTTTAAAGCTCTGCTCAGCTCTGTCTGCAACTGCTGATTTTATTTAGCTACGAATAAATGCCACCGTGGTTGCCCAAAGGCAAGCAGGTCTTTCACATGGCAAGAGAAGAAAGCACAATTTTCACATGAGCTGAGTTGACTTGGAGCCCCGCAAGCATCTAAAGCCTGGATAACATGCTAAAGCACAATGCTGGAGTTAGGGAAAAGAAAGAGACAAAGAAAAATAGGAACCAATCCCAAAAATAAATTACAAGTCCTTTAAATAACCAGTTTCTTTACCACTCACGCAGTGTCTCCTATGTTTACCTGTGAGCACTAGAATTGTCTTCCCCTTGAGAAGCAATTACATTTGCAATCCAACTTTCGCAAAATAAAATTACCCTGCGCCTTTTTATAATGTTTGTACAACACCTACAAACACCCTACTGACAGTTTTCAAGTTTCATGAGTCATTGCTTCAGGAGACAAAGGAGGTGTTGATTAAGGATACGAAGTTTTGCAACGATGAGGCTCGCCTCTCACTTATCGCAATCTACTCACCACAATGTGGTTTCTCTCAAAAGACATTTTCTCTGCCATTTCTTTCTTCCGCTGCACATACGCTTCATTGTAGTTATCTAATGAAGAACACACTGCCTGTTTCACTCCACTAACTTTTCCTGGTACTGTACAGCCATCAGAGGAAAATGAGTGTAAAGGAGGTCTCCGAGTGAAGAGATCCTCATCAGTTAAGGGAACTCCGTACTTGTGACTCAGGACTGTGACCATCTCTGCGGAGGGCAGCAGATCCCCGTGAATTACATCCCTCAGCCTCTTGCTGTGACACAGGTAACTGAGCCTACAAATAGACAGCAACATTTTATTAGTTTACAAAAAACTTTACTGCAATCAAATCATTACAGTTAATATTACTGTGGAAAAACCATACAACCTTCTTGAAACGCCTATTTATTAAGAAGTTCGGGTCAGTTCCTGTATGCTGGCATTTAGCAACAATAAAGAAGTTTAGCAGTTTAATAAACCTACAAGGATTTAGCTGCAAGTTAATGATTCGTTGCTGAATTTCTCTAGCCTCTGGCTGGTCAGGCAATGAAGCAAACTCCCTTCGTGCACGCTGGTTCTAATGCATAACCCATATTTATGCTGAACACCCACTAAAATCCATCCTACCGCACCTCTGGTTTACATCTCATTCTGATCAACTTTCATCCTATACGCCATTCATGACAGCGCTTACCTCACATCTGATTGTTCTTCATTCACTAAATACAGCCTGAAAAGACTAGTGTCAACAAAAAAGCAGTTCTAAATATATGACAGCTATTGAGCAGTTTACACACTCTTTGTACACACACACTTAATTCCATTCTCAACCTCTCCGGCTCTGGCCATAGCAGAGGCCATGAAATAAAGCGACTCACCCAATAGCTAAACATAGCATTATGATTCCTTGCCAAAAGTGTAAAATTAGCTGTGTGATAAATGAATTAACATTCTTTTTCTGAGGAGAGTAATTTTACAAAGTACTAGAAAGGAATTCGAATGCAAAATCACTGCAGCAACATTATTTTCTTACCATTACCTCTGAACAATACATGCAATTGATAAACAGCATTCATTTCAAAGTTGCATCAACACTAATGACACAAACTGAATTTATACTGGTATGTTAAAAATTAAATTGGACATTGCGCAGATGGATCATGCACATTAGTTTTTCTACAGTCAGAATTACTTTCCTGGCTAATTCTTGCAGAAGGAAACATACCAAGCAGCAGCAGTTTCTGTTGTGCACATGTTAAAACGCTGACTGACTACAGCAACCCCAAAACTAAAAAAACCCGGGAGTTCTACAAGTTAGAGACTGCTTTTGAACACAGTCACAATTTGTCTATTCCAGTGAAAAACTGATTTGTATTTCTCCAAGTAACTACAGACACAGCAGAACGAGGGTACGGCAAAAAGGAGTAACACGCAAAGCCTGGCAGACACAACTGACTCCTCTGTGACAGCGGGTTGCTGGTGTCTAGAAGGGCATTGTCTCTGCCACTGAAGATGCTTTTACTGAGTCTCTCTCTGATTTTATAGCAATGAGTACTGCAAAGTTTAGTGATTGTTCCTGCAGCTTTGCTTCTCTCTAGTGGAAAAACAACCCCTTGCATTTAAAATTATCTCAGCCATCAGGAAACCTTCACTTTCACTGCAGGAACCTGAGCTGCAGCTATCTAGCAAGTTGTGCTCAGTAGCCAACCTGCTGATTTAATTTAATTTTTTTTAGACATACAGGAGATACTACAATAAAATTTCCAAAGAATTAACTACCAAGTATCTAAAAGCACACAGCATTGTTATTTTCTGCCTCAAATATTGCCAGCACGTAGCCAAAGGAAGAAATTTACCAACCATCACTGAAGAAAAAAATTAAAAGAAAAAGACTTGTAAGAACAGCACAGTGATGGCCACCAACCACCTTCTTATCATGCTCTTTTCCTCACCATCTCTAGAGGAAACATGAAACAAATTGCAGATACGTGAAGAGGTACACAAATTACATGCAGATCACTAGAACGAATATACTTCAGAACTTCTAAGTGTAAAGACCTTGCTCTTCGTTAGCTTAATGAGGTTAAGTTTCATTAGTCATCAGTAAATAAACAGTTCTTGAGCTTGAATGGGCCAGCCAACAAGGGGAAACAGAGAGACTAGACCAGCCTGCTAGATCAGAGGTGTGCTGCCTGGGTAGCTTGACGTACGCAAAGTCAGACTTGTAGAGGATGGGTAATCCGTATGGAATATACATTATTGAATACGTTTTACCAAAAGACAATTATGTGGGAGGGCAAGGGGCAAGGACATTCATTCTTTCTTGTCTCAGGACTGAATGTCCCCACCCATTTCAAATAAGCTTTGCAGGATTTCAGTTCAGAAGTTAATCTAAACAAGACAGCCTATTTCTAGCAAGAAAGCAAGCAAGCACAGCTCATGTCTGCTTTCTAAACCCAAGTTGTTCATATCAAAGATGGATGGTACCTTCTTCCACCTCTCAGTAGATGTGTCTTAATTTACAAATAAACAAACAAAGAAACCACACATAGAATTCTTTTTAGAGATCAGTAAAATAGATAGAGATGTATACACATGAGACTTCAACTGCTTTCTTTTTCTTTAATCCACCTCACAAGCTGTAATGTCAGAGATGCTTTAAGGCAAACAGCTGTGAATACCTGCATGCTGACAAAGCGAGCAACCTGGCAGAGATCCAGCAATAAATCATGCAGCAAAACCCTCAAACACAAAGCCAGGAACAGGAAAAATATTCTCGCAACTCTCACAAAACTCTTCCTTTCTCTAGATACCGTAGGAAGAGAGTTTTTTTACAATTCCCCACTTAGTTTAGGTGACTTTCTGGCTCTCTCAAGTCCTATTTGGCCTCTTCCTTTACTCCATCTTACACCACCTCTATGACAACTGAGCAGGAAAGTAAATCCTCCCAGCTGATGCTTCTGACACCGGAATTTTCTTTTTTCTATTTGTATTATATTCAGGCATTTTCTGATATACTATCCTGCTGATACACCTCTCTTCTCTACAAATTATAAACTCCTGCCCAAATTGAAAGTGGGCTCACTGATACTGAGTTCCCACTGCATCAGCCATTAGAAAACCACGCTCTTCTGTCTTATCACACCTGACCTAAAATCTGAATTACCCATCAGGCCTACAGACTGCGTTCATCAGGGAAAAGATATCCAAGAGTATTATTTTTTTGTATCAAATATTCACTCTACATTGCTAACATTTCATTTCTTAATTTCTTGACTATGAAGCTGGAGGTGTCATACCTCGACAAGGCTTGGAAACATGCCGAAGGAACCATACCTCTGACATAAAGCAGAGGCTGTTTTGTTAAAGTGAAGAGGGGCTGACAGAGGCGGAAATGATAAAAGACAGCTTCCAGGTCTGTATACAGGCGTTGAGGGAAAGACAGTTGTGAGTTATACAGTATTTCCAGCTGTCCATCTTCATGTCTGTAAGTCCTGTAACAAAGTACCCCAATGACAAGGTTAAAACAATCAGCCTGTATCTCTGGTTTCCTCAATTCTGCAGTACAATTACTCTCTTTACTGAAACTGCTTTGCTTTTGTCCTTTAGATGGAACCTCTTACAGCCTTCACTTGACATAATCTGTTCTGAAAAATTTATTTTGGACAAAATTACAAAGAAAACATCAAAACTCTCATAACTGAGAGTTAGCATAACTGAGTTGCATGTGTTTTCTTTTTAAGCCACATGACAAACATTTGAAAGGAAGCTCACCTCAGCTTCATCAGCATTGTGCCCCTTAACAGCCTTATTATAGCTAAAAAAGCATAAATATTTCTACTACAAATACCAAAATTCATACTGCAGCAGTGAAACAGCTTCAATCTAGGCTATAGGTGAGCACCGATAAGAGACAACTTTTCATGCAATAAGTAATTTCAGTGACTGCAATTAAGTGATTTGCATTAAAAACAAACAAACAAAAAAACCCAAAGAAACCACAAACACCACCGAACCACCACAAGAAAGCTTTAACAACATGCTACAGTGCTGGCAAATATATCAATTATTTTTTAAGCATGAAATTTGGGAAGGCATTCACTTTGCATTTGTTACATTTTCCCCTAAACTCAAAAGAAGAAGCAGCTTGAAGTCCAGCTTCCTCACAGTGACTATTTTTGGTTTAGATCCCATTAAGTATTTTTGTTACTATTCAGAATTGGCAGATTATAGTGCAGTTTCCAGAAACCAAGTAGCAGCTTAACAAAAAAAAAGTACACGTTGCCATACTTCTCATTTTAACTTTACATGGATGATCGGTGGTGTAACGTGATATAGAGGAGCAGATAATGCCTCAAGTGAAGCAGCCACTGGGACTCATAGCCACTAAAACTGCATAGAAAGCATTATTTACGTACTCGCCCAGATATCTTTGTATAGAAAGGGATGGGGGAGGTAAAAATCCAATTAAAATCTCTAAATCTAAGGAAATAACTGATAAAAAGTCTCTAACTCTCCTACCTTTCAAAGTGTCTATCCCATAATCTCTTGATTGCTTTGTCTTTTAATCCCTCCAAGACAAAGAGATGAGTTGCTCCATCCAGTAAGTGAAAACCAGTAACAATATCCAACTCAGAAAGTTTCTCAAGTGTGGTTTTCAGTTTTAATGCAGCAAGAGCCATTCCGATCAAGTGTACAGGATAGCAGTCCAGCTGGAGGGCTTCAGCATTGATTTCTGTAATCTCTTCCACCAAATCATGCAATAAAGATGAATTACTGTAGTCAAAAATGTAGATTACACAACCGTATGGGCAATCTGTGACTTGAGCATCAGCAATTTCTGCTTGCGTTCTCAACGGCACAGCTATTTCCACTCTTACTTTCAGAAGCGAGTCTGATTCTAGATAGTGTCCCATAGGTAGCAGGGGAGAACTACTCACTGATTCTGTTGGATCCTTCTTTTTATCCTCCTCGCTGAAAGCAGCTGTATATGGAGCTGAGCAGCTATGAATGGGAGCACGGATAGTCAGGCACTTTTTACCCAACAATAAATCAGTTAGACTGACTTTAGCTACCCCATGTGGATGCCACACTTTGTCCTTTGTAGAAGAATTACAGATAGTGGATTTGCAAGCAAGGAAGCTCACCTTACCCACTTTTTCATCTGCTTCACCTTCCCCAAACAAACACGGCTTTTTTGTGTTGTCTTTCATGTTTCTATCCCGGTCATGAACTTCAATCTCCAAAGGTGGACCTCTAAGACACCTCTGTAATTCCCCAGGTTTCATTGTCCCTGTTAGAAGTACATTAACATCCTTAAAGTAGACATGAGTTCCATGGACTCGTCCATGAGTTCGATGAGGTGGAAAGTTATGGAACTTGTATTTGCAGTAGGTGGGAATACACAATCTCTGAAAAACAAAAAGATGAGGAGGAACAGGTATTTGCAGCATTAACCTTTTTCATTTTTAACCTCACAGAACATTCAGCTTTTCTAGTAAAGAAAGTATGGCGGATGTACTCCATAGCACAAACCATGGTCTTCCAAGGCAGCAAAGAGGCCATTCTACATTCTACCCCTGCATCCTGGAGTTTGGGAATACACCGTCCACTTCATTTGTCTGTCCTCAACTCTGTTGACTTTCCAAATGTGTCAGAAAAACTCTCTTTTAATCTAAATAATTTCAGGAGTATGCTGGGGACTGCAATGCCTCTGAGACCTATTTTGTTTCCCCCTATGCATTCATCTGTAGGATTTGAGGCCGAAAATAAATGCCTACCTATAGTTAGAAGTTAGGAAATTCAACAAGTATCCAAAGATACTGTAGGGAACGGACTGTATGAGCTCCATCATTAGCCATTGTTTACAAATGAGGGGAAGCAAACAGGGGGATTCATTCCACAAGACTTGCTGCGGTTCCTCCATGGAAGCATCCATCAGCAATATGGCAGCCTGCACAGAGTGAAGGCTACCTGTCAAGGACTATCCTGACAATTGCAAATTTGAAACAGTCCATTATTTCACTTTGCAAATTGCATTAGAAACTACAGATTGGTTTTGTCTCCATTATTTATTATGCTGAGCAGTTACTGATATTTTTCCCTGTTTCTCTTCATAAATGCTAAATTGATTCACCTAGTCTGTCTGAAGTCCTACAGTGTAACGCTCTACCACAGAACTGTATGTGTCATTATAAAGTTCCTGACATAATATTATTAAACTATTTTCACAAAAACAGTAACAAAACACCCTACTAATGTTAAGGAGCAGCCCATATTTTTTTGATGCAACTTGGACCAGATCTTTCATATACTATTCCCTTATAATTACACCTCAGGCAGGGATCAATAAAATAGCTCCTGAAATCAAAGGTCTCTGACCCTAATTTCACTTTCACATCTCTCTGACCCTAATTTCACTTTCACATCAACAATATATAACACTCAGAAAAAATTTTTTTTTAAATAGCATTTCTTGAAGGCTAAAAATGCAATCATTTGACAAGATAACATCTTTTCTAACTCATCTCTCAAAATTTACAAATATAAGACCAAAAACTTTAAACTATATTCTCTCCAATACAGAACTTCTTTTGTGCCCAGCATTTTTTAAGGTGTGAAACATTTGCTGGTTTTTTTAAGTTAAATAACGTTGCCCTGACTTGTCAGCAAATTATTTCAAACAATATAGTGCTGTGACTGAACTAGATCTTCTCTGGTTTACTCAAGACCCACTTCTGAGAAATCAAAATGGGATGACTATATATATAAATTATTGCCCTTGGAAAACACAAAGACTGCTGTTTGGCTGCCAGTGTCTATGATACATAGGCACTTACCTTGTCACATGTTTTCCAGGGAATCCATTAGTCATATTCTCCAGCTGCCTACTAATAAGGAAAGTTATCTTTAAAACCATGCCCATATTTTAAGCAAAGCTACTTGAGAGTAACAAGGAAATTCTTTCAGAAAGAAGTAGCAGTCTGCGTTACCTGCAGCACTTCTATTGGCACAGGTGTGTTTGGGAGGCAGGTAGCTGAATTAATCCTTATAATCAGTGGATTCAATTCACGTCTTTGTCTTTCAGACAGAAGAGGTGTTTCCACAGTGAAAGTCACGTATGCATCTAAAACTTCAGGATTGTTTTCTGCCAGACGACTTATCACCATTTTTTCTCCTTATTAAAAATAGAAGATTAAATACTGTTACAGAAGCAAACCCATCAAGGCACCCATATTTGATGCAATTAATTACAAATCTCCACTGAATTTGTATTAAAATAAAACTACTGTTTTAACTGCTATAAATATTATTTGTATTTTACAGTAGGAAGAGAATAGTCCCCAAAGCAGTGTCAGAACCCCCACTCGTGCTAACTGGTGAAAGCACACAGAAGTTTATTTCTTTTTGAAGCTGCAAATATACAGTTTGCATAAACACAAAAATTAAAGCAGTTCAGAGGCTTTTCATCATAATTAAACTCTCTGTTAAAGGTGAAGTTAAAGAGCCTTTAAACAAACTGGCTTCTCTGCAAGCAGCTTTGCTACATCCATACACTCAGCAGCTGAGTTCCATGCTATGTTTCAGTACATATCGCTATTTCTGTCTGTGTGCACAGAGCAAAAGGCAGATTTAACTCGCTACACACACAAATAGGACAACATATATTAATAATGAATGTTAATCTAGTTACACCCAGAAAACCGCATAAATAACCCACTCTACTCTGACCAATATCCCACTTTCAACACATTCTAAATCAAACAGGACACAAGAAACAAGGCGTACATGCTGACGGAGAACTACAATGCAGAGTTATTTTTGACATCCAGCCCTTCAGAGCACATAGACCTCTGATCATACGGCAGCCTCCCCCAGATCAAAAACAAATCCCAAATCTTTCTTAACCAGACAGCTTTCATCCCTAGCGAATTCCATGTTCTGGGTCTTTCCTCCAAGACAGTTTCCACCAGGCAGACCCACCAGCAGAGGTGTTTCAGAGGAAGAGACATGGAGTACAGCTGGCACAGCGCTCCCTCCCTGCCAGACTGATACCTGAGAGGAGAGGCATGAGCTCTAACTGCAGCGAAGCAATGTCATGTTTCCTCGCCATAGCAGAATCCATGTTTCTTTTAGGACCAGAACCTCTTCTACCTGTTGATGGAAGGCAGAGTTGGACTGACTAAGAAGGAGGAAACATTTTGTTGCAATTAATCAGTGATATAATTTAAAATTTACTGCAGTAGGCTGCATAATTCAGTATCGTCCTTAGAAAAAGGATGTCGATTATACACTTTAACACCAACGTAGGCTAGTATTTCAATATGCTCACAATTCCGTTGCACAGTCTGCTATACTACATGTAAAATCCCCACTTCACAAGAAAGTTAAATTTGCATCAGCAAGCATCAGAAGTGCACAGAACTACCAAAATTAAGTTTGTTTGCCACGTTACTGTTCTTTCCACGTATACGTACATTATGACCCATATACAGTACCCTTTGTGATACGTATCCTTCTGTTTCCAGAAACCTGTATTTTATAACGTCACGCCTACAAAACAGGAATATTGTCATTCCTTTACCTCACAAGTATACCATGAAGATAAATTCATTAATATTTGTCACTTTCTTAGATGCTGAGCAATTAAATTCCTTTTGCCCAGATCCAGTCTTTACCCAACCAGTAAAAGCACAGTCCGTCCCAGCCCCAGGTATTTAAATCCTAACTCCAGATGCTTTATCCAATCAGTTAACTAAGCAAGCACAGAATCTCAGCACAAGCAGTTTAAGCTTGACAAAAAATGTAGCAAGTGAAAAAAGCAAACTAAAAGAAGAACCGCAGACATATTATTGCTGCTGGTCCTAGTTTATTATTATTCCTATAATAAAAGCAATGGCAGAATGTTCTAAGGACAAATTTAACACTCAAATGGAAGGAAAGAGAAGCATGCGACATATTACGAAGGTTTTATCTTTTAACCACAACAGTAATGTGACAAGAAATTGTACACTGGGGAAAAAAATCCACTCTAAACATAAGTAAAATGATGACCCGCAAAGAGAACACCCTACCAAGCGTGCAACTGTTCATCCAAAGCTCGTAAATGAAAAATTCCAACTGCCTTAATTTTGACAGAAATAACCTGTGGAAGTTTGAGAGATAATTGTGTAGAACTGATCACATAGGTCAGGGGTCTCCAGAGACACGGGAAAGAAAGACCAAAGCAGAGCCACAAGGTCAACAGAGCAGACGTGGTTCGGGGTTAAGCTCTTCAAACATACCCTGCGCTGGAACCTGAGCTGCCTACCACCTACCACCGCCTGTTCCGACGGCCCTGTTTCTCTGCACCACTGTTCTCCCTGTCTGGTAGTACTGATTTCTTTACTGCTCTTCAAAAGGTCTGTCCATAAAAGCAGGAGCGCCAAACTCTGCCACAGTGGACAGCAACAGGAAACAGCTGTCAAGTAAAGATTTGGTTGAGGCTATTGGTGCATTCACTTAATTTGATAGAAGGATACCACAACTGAATGTTACCATTCATGCCCACTAATGCCTACTGATGAGCAAATGTACTTTTCATTTTACATTCATGTCCTGGGAGCAATGTGTACTGCAGCCCTGTGATGTCATGCTAGTTTTTGGCCAGACAAGCGTGCCAACTAACATGGGTGAGTTCATACATGCTTCAGCGCCCATTGTTGCAGTGGTTATCATCTCCTCCCATCTTTCACAGGGCCCTCGTCAACTGTAAGCTACAGATGAGAGAGCAAAATACCACTCAGTGGGACTGTGTTTTTTTATTTAACATAATGAACAAGCACGGGAAATAAAAATGGAGTGTAAACCGCAGATCAAAATCTGGCTCCTACCGGAAAAAGTGATTTAAGTGATATGAAACAGCCTGACAGTTTTGCAGTTGGAATAGTTGTTTTAGCTCCAACATTACTCTTTAACTGTTCTACAAATTTCATCACTGCGTACCCAAGTCTCTTGTAAATATCTATCATTTCACCTCTGGAACACTCCAAGTGGTAGAAAAGGATCATCATCACCCCTGCCTCACGCTACTAGCTAAGGAAACTGAAAGTTGTATTAGCTTCTGAAGAAACACAGAACGCTCATGGCAGAGCCAAGACTAAAGCACAGGTCCCATAACAATTTTTTTCTTTGCTTTAACCTTGAATTCTTAGAAAAAAAGGGGGGGAAGAGAGAGAAACAGATTTTCATACCTACCTTTTAAAATCTTGCTCATAGTTCCATCCAGAACTTACCATTTGTGGTGACTGTTTTGTCTGCTTCATATGTCAGAATTCCCACATTATCATATATGTTCTCAGTTTCTTTTGAAGTTGAATTAACTGGAGGACCAGCAACTGCTTTCTGCTTCAGAAGTTGGGCCTTATCCTCCAATCTGGTTTTTGCAAATACCACACTTCTGAAAACATTAAAAAGACCTGAAGTTATTTAAGAAATGTGGAAAATGAAAAAAATAAATCCCTGCCATGCTGATGATTACGCCAAAACATTTAAAAAAAAAAAAAAGTCAAGTCTAAAAGAGCTCAACTACCAGAACATAAATGTAAACAAGATCAAAAAAAGGGTATCTCTTCTGAGTAAGAGACCAAGTGCCTGAAGAGATGCAGGAAGTAAACCACCTTGTAGTACATAATACAATACCTTACTTACAGACTTCTCTGTACACCTGCTTTGCTTTTTAAGGAAAGAGAAATATGTCTGTTCTATTCCTGTTCACATTTGGTATACAGTGTAACACAATTACAGATAGACCAGAAATCTAGAATTAATAGAGTTTTGCTCTGTTATAGGAAACAGCCTTCTTAGGGGGGAAATGCAGCTAGGAATGCTGTCACTTCACTTCAGCATTAACACCCTTCCCAAACTTTGTAATATCAGCTACTGCTGTAAATGGTTCTTCACAAGACATCACACATTTTATTCCCTTAAGTACGCAGGCTCCTTACAAATTTGACATATTACTGCTGCTGAAAAATGACTACTAATCAAAAACAATAGAAAAGGCTGTTTAACAGAGATTAATCTCACTGCATTTTAAATGTCCTGAATAAACGATTTTGTTGTCCCTGTCTTCAGATCACTGTTACATATTGTACTGGAGGGCAGTAGTACAAGACATACCACAGCAAAATTGTTTTATCTGGGAAGAATGCATTTAGCCCTAAGGATTCCTCACAACGGGGTGACAGAATTGGGGGCAGATTTTTATATGCAGTTCAAGGAAACACAATGTCTGTCCAAGAAATTTTCACATCAGTAGTCACTGTTCTGCTTAGCTTTATAGGTGTTTGAAAATAAAGGCATTTGATGATGTTTTGAGAGGTACAATGTTTAGTAATGAAATAACTACACTGCAATATATGCAGGCAGATGCATACTTCCACTCTTTTACACACATACTAAGGCTTTCATTTATTTTTTTTAAGACTTTAATGTAATCACTATTTTATTGCTAATAGCGTAAGACTACAAGAACCCCGTGTCATCTAGTTATCTCAGAGTGTGACTAGTATTACAGGCTTGGGACGTAAAGTAACAACTCTCCCTGACTGCTGCCCCTATAGCTTCTCACAATGATTACTTTAAGGATTTCTGGTGCTGAATATTGTCTCCAGATTATCATATTCAATCTACAGCATCTTCTCTCAGACTTATTAACATGTGCAACATCTTGTCTTTATCCTTGGCATTAAATCTTTTAAACATTTTTTCTTCTTCCTGCTCCCAGGAATTTTAATCTTAGAGGTCCAAGTGCTTCAGCTGCCTCTCAAACATTATTTTAATTCAGAGAGGCGTCCATGCAGTGAGCAATGAATCAAGATGGTGGTGGCTGTGAAGCTTGAAGCAATGTACGTTTATTGCACCAAAAATAATAATTCATTACACAGATTAAGCCAAGCATTTCCCAAATCTACATATCCTCAGAGATACTTCAAAAAGGATCATTGTAGTAGCCGAGAGTGGGGAGAGAAAAGGTTGGTTGTGTGGTTTTGCAGCGTGAAAAGTGATCAACACCAAGAATACAGCTTTCAGAGATCTTTGTATTCCTATAAAAATGTACAGTTAAAATTATTAATATAGTAAGTAGTGAATGACAGACTTTCAAAATAATTGCTTGGGGAACAAAAGAAAATCTAAATAAGAAAAACTTCACATGCAGTTTTAAGTAAACCATCATTCTAAGAAAAAAACCAGACCTGCTAAAACTAAAAACAACAAGGCTGTTTCATTTGCCTCAATAAAAAATGAAAAATCACTGCAAAGAGTCAGAGGCCCTAGAGACCATCACTATATATAGGAACCTCCAGGTGTTGGGAATAAATGAAGGAAACTGTAGTGTGGAGTTCACTGAGGTAACGTGGAATTTATTGGTGGATTTGCTGGAAACCTCCCCTCTGCAGACTGAAAAGGCATAGAGGATATCAGACCAGATGTGTGCATTTACAGCAGTATTAGCAATTTTTCTGGAACCAATTTGAGAGAAGAAATGCAGCATACAATTATTGTGACTATCATACTTCCTGGCTGTAGACTTTTGATATAAAATGAGGGAAGAAGGAAGCTGATTCTTTAGAAAAAAAGATTCTTTTCCAGGTGCACAAAGGAGCAACAAAACTTGGCCAATAATAAAATATAACTTGGTAAAATATAACTTCCTGAATCTCAGATTTGTTTTTAGAGTAAACACATAGGCTGCTGTCAGGTCCTACACGTCCTGTCTACACTGTTATCATTATGATAACAGCTCTTTGAACATGAAGCTAGAAAAAACCCATCACCACAGTCACAATACAAGTAGAATGAGAATGTTCAGATATATGGAAGAGCAACCGTGATGTATGTATGGATATAGTATTCATTCATTTTATCCTGTTTGAGCTTCACTTTGAAGAGGTAATTTTTTCCAGAAGAACTAATATCCTGATAAATATTCTGGCATAGCTCTTGTGTCATTAGACTGTAATACCTCCAAATATATTTCAGGTAATGATTTTGGGTTTTTTTAGAAAACTATTACAATATTTCTACCTAAAAAGGATTTCTATTCCAATTAATCTGTACTGAAAGTTATGTTTGCCTGAAGACTAAACAGATGCTCCTAATCTTGCAAAATACTGATCTCATTTGTTCATGTTTCACCCGAATTTTGGTCCTGGCATGACAGATAGTATAAATGCATGCAAGGGAACAGCAACAGCATAAGGAACTACACTTTCAGACTCAAACTCAACAAATATCCTTCAAATATCCTTATACTTCAGCAATAAAGATGCTTTTGAAATGCAGAGCAAGTCCAAAGCAAGGAAATGCCCTGGAGTTCTACATTAAATCTTACACAACACAGACACCCATCTGTGAGCAGAAAGGATGTCCTCACAGGATGCAGAGTAGCAACTATTCACATTCTGAGTTATACAGCAAGATTTCACCAGAGCTATTTTTGGAGTAAAAACCCTACTTAGTTTCAACACCACGCACTCACGTTTGCACCAAGTATCTCGTCCCATAAGCCATTAACAAATAAAATTCCATTCTGAAGGTTGTTTTTTCAGTTTTGTATTATCACAAACAGGTAGTAACACTAGCCCAACTGATTCTAGCAGTTACAAAGTTTCAGAAAGCCCCACTTGATTTTATCATGCGATCACATGGTATTCACTTTCATATTAAAAAATACAATGCAAAAGGAAAAAGCTCAATTAGCAAAGGCTGTAATACGGTGGACGTGATCAGGAAGTGTCTATTTCGCCTACAAACCAGGAACTGAGAACTGTTAAAAACAAAACAGGCAGCAAACCAAGAATGATGCAAGACGATATAAAAAGACATTGATTAAAAATGAAGATTCTCTCAAATCTTACAATACAGCACCTTTGTTAAAGCAGCATCCAGTCTGTAGCAAAAAGAATAGATGCTAGGAACCTAAAGCAAGGTAGCTGGATTTTCTGAATGCTGGGAGAAGATGGTTTTGTACTTAAATGAAAACTATCTGAAATAAACTAAAGATTTTGCTTCCACGTGCACTTCAACATTCTTGCTAATTTTCTTCATCTCTACAAGTGCCTGCTTTCTTTCTGCTACACAAACCCCATACCATTTGAAGGGCAAGATTCACTTGCAGATGCACTGATCAGAAATGGCAGAGTTCATACAAAATACTCAGAAACATCCATCTGTAAAGCTCAGTTCATAAATCTGTGCTGAAGGCATTAAGAGTCCTTTCTTTGACTTCATTATATTTTGAGCAGAGTAACAATCTGACTAAGTCTTGTTCAGGAGAAATTCTTAAACTTGCCTAACGGCATAAAATGAGAAAGCACATCATAGAATGCAGGAGTGGGTTTGTTGTGCTACCACCCATGAATTTTTTAGAAACAGAATGGGAACCTTGAGAAATTAATTTAAGAGTTTATATTTTTTAGATGACATTCTGGATGACGTATTTGAGATACCACCTATTCATGATTCATTTCTATTTCAATTCTTCCATTATGAACAATACTCAAGACATTTTTTTTAAATGTTTTTAAAGTATTGAACCCTCTAACCTTTTCTACAAATTTAGAGCGTTATGTGCTGATTGTTAGAAATTTACCACTGAAAACTATTAAAACAAATGACTTATTAAACCAAAAGAGTGAGTAACTGTTCCTAAAGGCAGAACAGACAAATAAGCAGCTGTGCTGCTACAGCAGTATGAACTCAGGATTACCTTAATTGCTTTAGAAAATTACCTCATGGTAAATTGACCCCATGCAAATTCACAGTTACAGAGTTGACTCGTTGAGCTCACAAGGCAGCAAAGCCTGCTCTGCCAGCAATTGTTATTGTTGACCTTACCCTCCACCTTGCAAGGAGTATGAGGTACCCTGAGCACCACTCCTCACTTTTGCCTCTTCCTAACACTTTCAGCTGAGCAACAAGCGGAAGAGTAACTCCTACTTCGTCCCCCATCTAGCCTTAATGGTGCTATCTTATCCCACAAATCTGAAGTCACCGGATACACGAGAACAGAAGAAAGAACATGCACAAAGAAGTCAGCTGAGCGAAGTTTGTTATTTTATGTAACTTTTTCTCAAACAGCTTCTTCACCCCAACAAGCTTGACATATTAAAGGGTCCCTTAATGCTTTTGTTCCTCTCCTACAATCAGTAGGCACATGTGCAAAAAGCAGTAGTTAAGCACTTCTGAAACCACAGTAAAACTATAAAACATTAAAAAACCTCATAGATACTGAAAAACAATTATGTATCTTCAACTATATTTTTGCACAGTCAACACATGACTATTTCCCAATGCAAGTGCACCATTCTTACCTCACTGCACGTAAGTCATCTGTCCGTGATGGATGTGGCAAACCACAACTAGATGTTGCTAGTCCATTCAGATCAGTTTCTTCTGCTGAATTAAAACAGGTTTTACATTGTTATTAAGTATTTCTATGTCTTGACAACCCCCATAAGACTAACAAAATGCATCTGTAAAGCTCTAGGAAAACATGGTGAGATGTCTTAAGCAAGCAAATTCTTGTCTCCATGTCAAGCATGAGTTTGAATAAGCCTAAAATATATAAAATAAAATATATTTTGAGGGACCTTTGAGAGATCATGCAGAGAAACTAAAATATTATGAAGTCATACTTCATTTCCTAGAAAAATAAGTTCCATGGTAATTATCATGCTGCAATTCAAAATAAAACTAGGAATTAACATGTAATAAAAATGAGGTGAGAATACCCAAATAATATTTTGTTAGCACTGAATGTCCTACCTGTACTTAAGTAGGTACTGAAGTCAGTAACGTATCTTAATGCATGAAAGACTGCATACATAAAATACATTACTTTTGGTATTTATTTTAATAAAGTGTTCCAATTGCTATTCTAGTCAATACTCAGAAAAAAGTAATGTTAATAGCACCCAGATCTCTTACACAATGTGTAGAAACGTCCAGATATTCAATCAATGTTTTATATATGCCAGAAGTATGGTATACTACATCTAACTGTCTTCAAATGTCACTTAATTACAGAAAAACACTCCACAGTCACAGGTTTCAGCGTTAATTACTCAACCATTTGCCTGCTTCCAGATAATGGCAAGTTTTGTTCTTTATTGTGTGGAACATACCCAGCTATTCAAGTGCAAATTCTACCTGCCATTCATACAACGTTGATTTGCTCTAATCTCGCTGTAATTAAGGCCTACATCTCACTGTAATTAAGGCTGATACATTGAGAGGCTAAGACAAAGCAATGCAACATCAGGTTTTCACCTGGCTATAAAAAAGATACCGAGAAACTGTAGCTACTTACCGGTTTTACAGAGCACAAGTACTTGTACACCTAGTAGTGCACATAGTTTTTGAAACTCAGTTACAAGAAACATAAAGAGACCTTCAGGACATCCCTTAAACGCTGGCGGTTTTCCATTCAGCTGATCTGGAAGCTGTGTTTCTATCCTTCATCTCCTTAAACACATTTCCTACCTCTGCAGGCTTCAATATTTGGTCCATCGATACTCTGGGCCCATCACTAGATGGCACTACCCCCAAAATACAGATGCATTCTGCCAGCCTAATTACACCAGGAATTAATCTACTCCTACTTCGATAGTGCATGTCATTAATCATTAGAAAAAACGAAAAAAACCGTCAAAAGATAGCCAACCGAAGCTGAGGACACTGTGCTCCTCAACATAATGTAAGCAGCCCTGCATCAGATGCTAATATGGGAGGAAATCACATTATCTCCTGAATCCCCAGTACCTTATCAGTAACAAGGTTTCCCTTTGGATAATTCTATCTAAATATTTGGCAAGTCCATTTTTGTTTGTATACCTAACAAAATCACAGACGTAACACAAAGGGAGGCCCTGTTAAGATTTGTTTTCACCATAAAAATCTAAAATTAAGGAAAAAAACAAACAAGCAAACATCCTACAAAAACAACTATTAAATTGCAAGGCAAACTGCCTAAAAGCAGAAATTTTCAAAATAAAAGGTCTATGCGGCTTAAATTCAGCCCTTTGGTACGTATATGCAACTGAGCCCCCAGATGATGATTAAACACATTTTTCCCATAGTCCTCTGCCTCAGGTAGCACACTATTGTTCATTGTTACTCAATCAAAGAGTATTTCAAAAGTCAGCTTTTCTCTTACTGCACGGTGCAGGTCTTGGTGCCATTTCTTACAAAGTATCCCAACTCTGTAGCAAAAGAATTACTGAGGGCTCTGTAACTCTCACTGCTAAAGTCTCTTTGTGCTTTCTCAACTGCAACACCTTCTGTAACACGTCAAATATTATCTCCATTGTGGAGACTGAAAATTAAAGCACGAAAAAATAAGACAAAAGGTTTCCACTAGTCTTGGTGGCCCAGCTAGAAAGCCAAGGACCTAATTATTTCAGATTCTCAGCATTATATATTTATTTTAATTTTCATTGATGAAGTTTTCATTCATTTGCTCTTGACTTCCGTCGCTGTTGTGAGCTCTCCACCCCATCCATGATCTCCAGCCAGGCCCTGTAACACGGTGCCATCTGCTTTCTGAGCTCACAGCAGCGCGCTCTGCAAGGCTGCTCAGTTCAACAGTGCCCAGGAGTAGGGAAACCCCAGTTTTCCAGGGAACAGACTTGAACAGGGCTCCAAAAGGGATAAGGAAAGCTAGCAGCAGGGTTTAAGAAGATGAGTCCACAAACACACTGCCGCTAGATGGAGAACTTGACGTAAGGCCAGATTTTGGTGTTTGCGGCAATATCGCAGCAGGTTCTCAGCTGCCACAAGGCAAGGCCAGATAACAAACTGCATACAACTGGGATCCCACCAGTGTCAGGAATAAACTTGCATACTTCTCCATGAACTCGCCATTCAAAGGAAATGCGGCATTCCGATACTGGATTCCAGATATTTGCCAACAGCAGAGAAACAGCAAGAACCTAGGAACTTACATTCTAGTCATGGCTCTGGATGTTAATGCACTCACTTAGAAACATGAAGCAGCAGAAAACCCTGATGCTCTTTTCCAGCACCCAGCTTTCTGTGAGCCAGTTAATTCTCTTTTCTATCCCAATTCTATTCCACAGCTATTGAAAACTCATTCTAACAGTAATACCTTCAAGTCTTCCTGCAACACCTCATTCCTTCTGTAGATTCCTCAGTCCTGTTCCTGCTCACCCATTATTCAAGGTGCCACTGCTCTCCCCCTCCCTTTTCACCCACAAGCCCGTTCCATTTTCCATATTGTCATACCTGCAACAGGAAGGGCTGAAGACTCCTCCCGTGCCTTGGATTCCTTTGCTGCTTTGATTTTCGTACAGCTGGGTGCTGGCTGACTCTCTTCAAAGAATTTTCTTTGTGATAGGACTATCTGTTTTACTTCATCTATCAGGAAAACCAAATCAAAATAAAATAAATTCCCTCGTTTAGACTTCATTGCTTAGTCTGGTTGGACCATTCAAGTTTTGAGCCATGATTTTCCCATGGCACCTCTTCCCCTTTTCCTACTATCTATAAGAAGCCTCTCTCAGTCTTCAATTCTGTTTATCTGGAGACGAAAATCACCGGAGTTACTGAGATTTACCTCAAAGCCCACAGAAGAATCTAGCGTAAAATATACTCCCTTGTGTACTGCACAACAACAGATACTCAGAAGAAAAAACTGGGGTAGCTGAGGCTTGTGGGAACACCCCGAACACTGAGCCTGCGGAGGAGGCAAACAGCCCCTTGCCACGCAGACTCCCGTGAAAGCAGGCAGCTCAGGAGGGAAGGCTGTCAGCCCTTCCTCTCACCTTCCTCCTGGGGCCAAACTCGAAGGCTGCCCTTTAGAAAACACTGAACTAAAACAAGTCTCCAGTCCTCAACAACAGCCACTCGGGCGCTTAGCCTAGCGTAAAGAGCGAAACCAAATGCTGCCAGAAACTTCCACCAATTGCAAAGTCTATTTGCTGATAAACCCCACTGTATCTGAGCAAACATTTATTAGTACCAGTTTAACCAAAAGACACCCAACCCTGTATTAAATAGAATTTGAAATCTTATAACCTCACCAAATCTCTATTCTCTGATACACACTGGAAAGAGAGAACAATGATAGTATTTTCTAAGAAATTATGCATATTTTAATAGTAAAATTAATTTTAACAGTAGTTTCGGGCCATCAGAACAAAGGATACCCCGTTTCCTACAGGTTTCATCTCATGCTTAGTTCTCTGGTATTTATTAAGGACTGAGATCCCATTTCATACATGTCTATAAGAGCCCAAACAAGGTGTCTCTCCTCTAATTAAATTAACTCAATCAGTAAAAATTAACTACAAATTATAAAATAACTGTCTTTGAAACCACTGACCTTCAAAAGCTAGTGTGGCCAAAAGTTAGGGATAGAGTCAGGTTATGGGGCTGTGGGAGATGACAAGGGAGGAAGATGAAAGAGAAAGATGCAGAGCATAACAATGTGGCTGTACAACTTCTGCTTCTTCTCAGGACAACAAAAAGAAAAATCAATCTTTGAAAAATGAACACATTCATTACTATCACTGCTAGCCAATAACTCACTAGTTTTCAAAGATTCAGATTATAGGCCTAATTATATTTTCCTGCCATCAAAATTTTCAGAAACTGACTGATGCACTCATTAAAACACATTAAAACAAGTAGGAATTATTTTAGTGGGAATGATATAGGAATGTCAAATAACATCAACAATAGCTTATCAATAGCTGGAGTCACAATTTCAAAGTATGTTTGACAAGGTGTCTGTTTGCATTAGACTTACCAACAGCTTCTTCATCCCCTTCTGGTGAAAAAATAATATTTGGTTTACTAAGTTTTGCTTTGCCCTTGGTATCCGAGATTTTTAAAATTATTTTGTGATCTCTCAGTTTTATTAGATATTCATTAGTGACACTGATATCAACACTATGGTTCCATGATATCCACATCTTGTCATTTTCAAACCATGGTGTAATAGCCTATTAAAACAAAAGATGAAATTTTTACAGGAGCTGACCAGTACTGCAGAACTTGTATTGACACGCTGACCACTATCACCACTGCTCTCAAACTGTACATATCTTACTTCTCCAGCACGTGCTGGGTCTTATATGATCACACAGCCTTGCTGTGTCAGAGCAGCGTATTTTGTATTCTTATCAAATACCAAAA
The DNA here is from genome assembly GCA_013398295.1 of Chionis minor. Lineage (NCBI taxonomy): Eukaryota > Metazoa > Chordata > Aves > Charadriiformes > Chionidae > Chionis > Chionis minor. The sequence continues at coordinate 85,629 of VZSF01011138.1, forward strand.
CGACAAATATCAAAAGACAAAGTATTCTTTATCAAGTCAAGGTCTGATACGAAGACCTGAGGTAAGAACAAACAGCAATTAAGCTGTTGCTCAGCATGAAATCAGGGACCGAAGGCTTAACAGAATACTGTAAAAGCAAATATATACAATTTAAAATGCTGAATTGGCATTTACAGAATTAAAGCACCAGCAGTGAACTTCCCACGTACGTGCTGGTAAACTGCAAGAACAAAGCACTCAGAGTTGCCAGTATAACACATTTCAGTCGGCAACTTTGCAAGTGTAGTTTGTTTGACAAAAACATCAAGCTGATACTCAGAAGAAACGCAAAGTAATCAAAGAGGGCCATTAGAAAGATTGGCGTGCAAAGACAAAACCTGAGAGTATATAGCTTGCTTTAAAACCAACAGTCTCTCTCTCAAAAAAAGAAAAAAAAAAATCAGCACCAACTTTTTAGAAATAATTTCTTAACAAACTAAGGTGTATTCAAAAAAATATATCCAATTTCTAGGTTCCTGGATTTGAATGCACAGTTTGACACCTGTCTAATCAAAACAAAATTTGCAAAATTCTTCAAGTATCTTGAATTTTTTTTTTTCTCCTCAACAAAGATCAGAGGCATAAATTTAATTTTCTTTCTTCATTGTTAATAAAATGGATGATTGCCTGCAAATTATTATTATCTTGGTTCTGGAAAGATAAAAGCTATAATCCCGACTAAACTGATAATCTAGAGGAAAATAAAAGCAAAATGCTCTGAAATCCACCAGTCTCTTACTAGAAATGTAAGAAGTTCCTGCTGATCTGGACTACCAGAGTCAAGTCCTTGGTATTTTCTATCTCTGTGTGTGCAGATAAGGCCTAAGCAGCTGTTAAAACAGTACGCAACTACATCACTCCATATTTAAAAATATTCTCCCACCCTCTACGTATGACATTTTGGATTACTTTTATTGTATCTTTTACCTTGGAATTAGATTCTGTAAATAGGTTTGCAACCACCCCAAACACCACCAATTCCAGTTTTCTAGGTACGAGGTCATCTGGTAGAAGGAAGCACTCAATGTGATAGCAACGCTGCGTTCTTGGAATAGCTCCGGATTCATCGACTTGAACTCTCTTTCCTTGCCTACCAGGGGGATTGGATTTCTTCTGCTTTTGTCCTAGAGGGAATATGAGAAGCATTTGGAAGCGTTAAACATTACCAAAGATGATACTTTCAGGGGGAATTAATACTCTCTGCAATGACCAAATGGTAACAGGCGTTCCAGTGTGACAACAGAAAAATGACTGACTGAACAGAGACAACTGTTGAACATGAAATTCTTACTCCAGTGTCCAACCCTGTGATTCTTACCCAGGTTTAACTACCGTAATGGTCCGTAAAGTTCCTGGAATTTCCCCCACTTCCTCCTCTCTTCCTGCAGCATGATATCCAATGATTGCAATTCCCAAGGCATGCATGTCCTATTACCCAAATAATTTCCATAAAGCAGAGTTCAATACTCAACACTGCTCAGGGAAAGGCTGAATGTACCTGCTCCTGTGCCACAGGGGAATCATACCTCATCTGTTGAGCAGCTGCTACCTTCTCCTAAAATTACAGTATCACCTTTAAACTACCCAAAATCATAGTTAGCTAAGGTGAATATATACACCAAAACCCACCTTTATTTTCCTTATTAGGCAGAGGCTGATTAATAAGCCTCAGCTAAGATCCTCAACTTGAATAACTGTGACTACCACGGAGTCAGCAGGCAGGAAAGGTTTTCAGTCACTCGTGATAAAAGGCTTCCATGTCCCGCTGCCACTTTCTTGAGCAATCTACCAGGAAAATTCAACTACCATATTCTCTAACATTATCTCCTTAAACCACTCGGGACTCTGCCACACAAATTTATGAATAAAAGAAGGGTTCTTAGGAAAACCTGTGTCAGGTACTTACGTGTAGGCGGGGCAGGGACGGCTAGTGAGACTGTGAATGTGCAGGTCACAGTATGGGAGCCATCCAGTTCCACTGAACTTTTTTCAGACGGGAGGAGCCTGCTGCTTTCACCCTCTGGGGTCAGATGTCCACCCCTGACCACCTCCAGGTTTTCCGTTTCACAAGTGCTTTTAGAGGAGATTATATTCAAGTCTGGAATCTCTTCTTTATCATCTTCCTCCTCTTCTTCTGCTGCCTTTGAATTCTTATGCTTTTGCTTTGCCATCTTCACATACAATTGGACGACAGACTCAAAGGCTACAGAACAAACAGCTTTATTTCAGTGTGGAAATAAAAATCCCTTCCAGAACCAAAGCAGGAGCAAGGGAAGGATAGCATGAGGAGACCCAAAAATTTCCAGTTCAAAAATGCCTTCGAAGTATGTAACACATATACCCAACAGATGAATTTTTTTGGACACAGGGACGATCCACACAGAAGTCTCCAAGCAACGAGCCGGGGTAACAGCGCATCCATGCATTCCGCACACAGCAATGCAACTGAAAGGGGGGAGGATGTCACCAGAGGCTGCAAACCCTCGGTTTCCTGCCTAACTGCAGAGGCAAGGGGAGTTTTGAAAGGAGTTTATTTTTAGGAAGCAGGGGGAGCCCCTGCAGCCAAACACAAGGGGAGCCCAGGTAGTGTGACCCCTGCGCCACCGCCAACGGCCACCTCGGGCTCGGCTACTGACCTGGCTACCAGCGACCAGCCTCCCCCCGAGCCACCGAAGCCGCCTTAGCAGCCCTCTCCAGCCCCAGGACACAGCCCAGCTTGTCCGTGCCTGGAGCAGCCCGGGCTGGGACTGGTGGCCACCGCAGCAGCAAGCCGGCCACTGCGCCACTCCTTACAGCAGGCTTCCTACACCAGGGAGTTGGTTTCTTAAAACCTGCGCTGAAGCGGGATAAACCCTGGTGCAGACAGACATCTCGGGAGCTGCCTCCCACTTCGGTGGTTTGTCCCAGAAACTTAAGTGACAACATCTCACCCACACATCTGCACCTCTCAGCGCTGACTCTTCTCGTGCTTCAAACAGTGAAGGCTTTCCTTGCCAACATGCTCACCCCTCCCTTTCATTTTAAAATGTTTCTCTCCGTTTCCATCATTTGGGAATAGCCTGCGTATTGTGCCAAACGGGAGGAGCCACCCACTTGAACCAAAGCTGGGGAGGGACTCTGGATCAGAGAGTGGAGCCATAGGACAAGGGGGAACAGTTTTAAACTGGAAGAGGGGAGATTTAGGTGAGATATTGGGAAGAAATTCCTGCCTGTGAGGGTGGTGAGCCCCTGGCTGGGGTTGCCCAGAGAAGCTGTGGCTGCCCCATCCCTGGAGGTTCAAGGCCAGGTTGGACGGGGCTTGGAGCAACCTGGTCTAGTGGGAGGTGTCCCTGCCCAGGGCAGGGGGTGGGACTGGATGGGCTTTAAGGTCCCTTCCCATCTAAACCACTCTAGGATTCTATAATTTCCTCCAGACCTTGCACACCCAGCCCAGCTCCGTGCTACGCATGCCAGATGCAGTAAGGATCCGCAACGGGCAACGGCAGCCGCTTGGCACCGCTGGGCAGCAGCGATGGCAACCAGCACAGCGAGCGGCGTGGCCGTCTGTCTGCGGCCTAAGCAACACCTGTCCAAGTTACACCTGTACTTGTATGAATCTGAAAATTTAATAAGCGCTTCCACATAAACCTAGAATTAAAACCTCCCAAAATGCAGTCACATTCCCTTTCAAACATTTCCAATATTTTTCTTCCACTGGATAAATTTGTCTTTGTTGCCTTGAACATGTATGATACTTATGGTAGAGCGGGCAAAGAAATGAGAAAAGGATTGTCTACAATTGGTACTTTTAATTATGCATGCAGCTAACAAATCAAGAAAATTTCTAAGCCTGTTCACTTTTCAGTAATTTGAAGAGCACAACCATCCAAATGACTCCGCAGAAAGAATAAATCAGACAGAAACAGACAGAGATATGTTTTTTGGAGACAGTAACACAGGATTATCTACACACTGAACCACTGAGCAGCAAACCATAGCGTGAATTCAGGCACTTTAGTTATTCTTCACTAAATCCCCTTCCAGAGACTCAGATTGCCTAAACTATAACTAACATTCCATATACACACACAACTTACACAGTGAGTTCCCTCTTCCTTAGACGGCAGCAAAACCATTACAGGATTAGTTCAACAATTACATACCAAATAATAATTAGATATTTTATCTTTTTGCACAAACCACACATCCTATTTTTCATATGAACAGCTCGGTATTTAAGCCCACTTTAGTCCACTTAGTTTGACAATATTTCACACAAGGAGGGTGAAAAAGGGTGGGACAATTAATTTCACAGGTTTTGGTTCCCTTTGTTTTCCCACATGATTATGTCTCACAACCCATCATTAGGAACTCAGGCTGACATCTCAATTGCCTGAGAAAAAGCAGTTGAGTGGAAATTAAAACGCCCATGGAATAAAACATGACTGTTGTGAAACACTTTCCTGGTAGATATTCAGGGGGAACGAAAAGAATACACAGACTCCTGGTACCCCATTCCCATATCTGCTGCTGCCTTCATTCCTGGGGTTTGGTAAATCAGACAAACCCGATGGCAGCACTTGAATTTTTCACACAAAACCAAAAAGCACATAAAGCCCAGAAGGATCCAAATCTTAAAATGATTCATCAGTTTGGTGCTCCTTCCACACCTATGCTAGCTCAAGACCCAGATCCTAGATGCCAGCCTTCCAGTTCAGCCTTCAGCTCAGAAGTGCTGTAGATACATACACCTGTTGGGTACCCAAACTGCAACACTGCCCTTTTAAATACGGCTGTGAGGAAATAAAAAGCTGTGGACAGTGTGTAACGCCTTCCTCAGGACCACCAGGTCTACAGCCCGCACGCTTACCCCATGGGCAGGAGACCTGCACGGGGGCGTTTTCCACTATTTCTGCGGAAGCTGTGCACGTGAAAAGCAGTTCAAGGTTTGTTGGGCTCACTAGGAAAAGATCTACTGTGTTTTATGGACAGTGCATGAAGAGACTCAGCAAGCAGTGAATAGGACACGCACCCACCACGTGCCAGCAGAGCAAACCGTCAGGCCAAAAACTCATACGACTTCTCTCAGGCAGAGGCTCTGGGCTGTGAATCCTCAGCACAGCACACAAAACCTCAGAACGAGGAATAGGGGACACCCACGTTCTTTGTGTCATCTAACTCAATGTAGTGCCCTGTCCAGCATGCCATTTTGGGAGGCTGGATGCTAAGATGGCTGGACTCACCCGTAAGGAAACTGATTCTGATTTTCTAGGGATTTCAGATTCTAGATGTCATAGGAATGGCCAGACGGACACAAAATGGGTCTCAACACCAAGGCTGAAGCTTCCATCACCCTCCTTGCATCTGCTTCTTACAGTCATCGTACCTCCGTTCCTTCACCTGTACACACAGACTTAGTAATCTCTGGTATTTCAGAATATCCAGGAGAAAAAGTGCTCTAAAAAGGCTAAATCTGAATAACACAAGTTTATCCTGAGAATCTACAGTCTAATTTACAGCAGAAGCTATGATGGCATCAATCTTCTAGAAAGAAAATACTTTTGTGAAGTAGTTTGGATATACACTCTTAACAGGAGTTAACCTTGTAGCAGAGGCTGAGATCACGTCTGCTCCCTACAGCCTGCACAGGAACTGCTGGCAAACTGGTCAGCTAGGGAAACAAAAAGCCAGGAGTAATATTGACTGAAGAACTAAAAGCCAAAAATTTGGGTCTCACACTATTGTGAATTTCCAATTTTCCCCCTCCACTTCATCTAAAACATGTTCATAAAACAGAAACACGTACCCCATGAGCACCACTAAAAAGTTGAGAGCAGTGGATTTCTCTTTTCTAATTACTGTAGAAGATCCTTAAAACTGTTCCAGATGCTCAATAGCTAAGAAATGTCAAATACAACACCTGGTTGCTCAGAGAGCCGCAGCTGTTTCCTCTGCAGACTACATAACACGTCCTTTCTTCCCTTTAAATAGTCTACACCAAGAGAAAGAGCACAACAGAATTAGTAGTATCACTCAGGATCAAGCTCAAGTTGCAGTTAGGTAAGGTCTTTTGCTAACCCCCCTAGTTTCCCATCAGCTCCACAGCTTAGAGGGGCTCCAGACACCAGTTCTCGTCCATTTGTAAGAGAAGTTTTCCTTACATTTGGAAGCTTACTACGGAGCCCTCAGTTACTGAAACTCCTTCCTATATCCACCCAACACACTCTCTGTGTCAGTAAACATGCCAAACATCTTTCCAGCCTTCGGCACGGTTTATCAGGATTACCTACGCACTCACTGGATGTCCGCATCTGCAAACTTGCCCATGTAGCATGCAATGAAAACGCGCTGCAGGCAGGAGCAGAACTACACCACAGATGGGGATATTCAATTACATTTTTCCTTCTTTGTCTCACTGTATACACAGAGCCGTCCCAATGCGCTGCTACTAACAAACAAAAAGACAACGCCCAACATTTCTGGAGTTGCAAGTAAACTCAAGAACGTGCCAAGAACAATGCTGCACCACTAATATTATTTTAACTCATCTCAAAGCTCCTTATGAAAGCAACTGCTTCAGAAACAACAATTTCAAAAGTATGAATAACATTACAGTGTGACTTTGTTGGAAAGGGTTCGGAAAACACATTTTAGGTACTTAGCACTACATTTTCACTTCTCTTCTTGGTAACAGAAAGTCTGGAAGGAATAAAATTATATTATTTCTTTACTGTAATGAAGCGATCTTTCAGCAAGATAAGCATTTTGCACAGCCCTGCAGTTCTGGCTGGCTCTGTGTACTGAGCGAAACCTGCCACATAAATGAGACCAGAGTGTACTACCAGAGCTGGGAACAACTTGGTAAAGAACAAGTCTTTGAATACTTAATAATAAAATGTTGCCATCTCTCTGAGCAAGTTTAGAGAGTAAGTCAAGGAACATGCAAACCTTGTCTGGGTCAGGAGTAAAATCTTAGTCTCGCTACAGTCAGGAGCAAATACAAGTTATTGTAATTACACTGTGACAGGCTTTTCTGTTCCTCTGATATCAGAAGCACTGCACTGGCAAAAAGGTTAAGTGCAGAGCAACTCATGGTTTAGTTTTGAAGAAAAGCAGCCTGGAAAAGGAAAGTTTACTTCTACCAAAGCCAACCACCTTGTCACAGGGAGGCTACAGTGACATTGATGATTTTTCTAGTCCAACTGTTTTCGCAGTCGTGTGGTGTTTAAAAGTATGGGGTCAGGCAGTTGTTTTTTAAGAAAACGTGATGCAAAATTCAATTGCCCAGCAGTCAGAGCTTCTTCTGAAAAACCAAAGAATGGCCAAAGGTTTGGAGTTTTTCCTAGTATCAAGTATCTGCTTTCTTTCAGAGATGAAACTTCGGTGAATGTGAACTGACGCCATGGTGACACACTCATTTCCCTGCTACAGTGACAACACAGAGAGCCCAAGATTTGCCATGCCATTTACATTCTCCGCTCTTGCAAACCAGAAGACGAACAGATGGGCAACCAGGAATTCAACAGAGGCTCAAATGCTTCCCCATGCAGTTAACAATTCCTCTCTTCTGCCCAGAGACACCACCAAGAAACCCAACTGGAAACCATAGGTGCTAAAGTAAAATTTACACTGACATGTTTATAGCCTGGTAAAGACTCTAGCAGCCTTTAAATCAATTATTTCCACTTGATAAATATTTTTACAATTGAAACCAGCTAGACCAAAACAAGTTTAGACTGTTGCATTGTCTAACTCTAGGGCCTTGATGCTTTTAGTCGGTGTTTGGGGTCAGTGGGTTTGGTGTGTGTGGATAACAGATGTGGACTTACGTAGTATCTGCTAAAAACATTCAAGGCTTACGTTTTTGTCTTTCCTGTATCTCTCTGCTGCTGCAATACAGGGACATTTTGATTCTAAGTCAATTTCTTGCATTAATAACGTAATCAGACTCAGAAAAACTGAAGCTTTATAGGTATACATGGCTATGAGAGTGGATAAGGAATATATATGCATATGCTAAACATGGAAAAAAAAATAATCAGTTCATCCACTCCTCAAGTCAATTCAAAATGTTACATATCACTTCAAACAAGAGGACAGTGGGACAAATGTTCTTTAAAGGCACAAGAATAGCTCAGAAAAACCCAACCAAACAAAACCTATAACAAACTAAACAGAATTAAATCCATGAGCTGGACAGGATGCTCCTAATGACTGCACAATTACAAAACATGCTACTATTTTGGCTAATAAATAAACAGAAGATCATTGCTGGATAAAACAGCCCTTGAGAGTCGGAAGGCTGATCCTGCAGAGCACTGGGTACTCTGGGGGAACCTGGATCTTTTAACATAAAAGCCAGAAGGAGATCTTCAGCAAAACATGCCTTACAGCAAAACCAGCCTACCATAGAAATTATCAGAAACGTGATGTTTAGTAAAGAAGAAGGTCAAGAGTCTTCTAAAGGATGTTTTTTCTTGGTGGTGCAGAGCATGCAGAAGTCAGTCGACATTCCCATTCGACTGGGGAAAGTATAAGCAGCGTCCAGGCCCTGAGCGCACCAGCAGACCTTACCTGCCCCGAACAATCTCAGGTGGGATGCCCACCCACACCCCCCTGCCCAGCAGTGCCGCCTGCACCCAGCGCTGAGCCCCCTGTCCTTCCCTGAGCGATGCTGTAGACCTCTACCTACCTCTGGCCGTCGCCTTTCCACCAGCCCCGTCTCTGGCCCTATCTGCTGCTCTCGACGGGACTTCTGGGATGGACCTCAGCCCTGGTTCATTCAACACCTGACCTTGTCCGAGGCTGTTAATGGAGCCTGCTATCACCACCCCGACTTTGCCAGCCTACCTCAGGCATGGCTGGTGCCACGGTCACCGCTGGCTCGCAGTGTGTCCCTGCCGGCGGAGCAGCCCTGCTCACGCTGCTCCCTGGCCGTCGCTGCGTTCAACAAAAACTGGCCGGCCGGCGTGCGCAGCCTGCCTCTGAAATTTGTGGGATGTCGATGCAGGGAATGTAGCTCGTGTTCACAGGAAAGGTTTTCAGGCACTTAAGTAGAACTCGTTAAGGCTGGGTGCTCCTTTTGAATCATACCTAATTTTCAAAGCGGTCCTACTCCGTAGCCAAAAAGTGACAAAACTCACTGCTTTGGAAAGCCGTCATCTGGACCAGTCGAACTTTTACTCATGTCTATCACAAACAACTTAACAAACGCATATCGGTACCATAAAGACACCATGTCTAAAGAGGTGAAAAAAACCTGAGCAAACAGAACGAGGACAGACTTTCACACACACTAGTTGCATGAATTTAACGGGACCGCTGGCTCGTTCACAGGTGTTCCTTGTCAAACCGGATTCCACAGCATTGCCGGTTTGCTCACGTCGGAACGGAACCAGAAAGAAACCAGTTAAGAAGTTAGAAATAAGCTCTAAGCTCAGGCTCGGCTTTTCCTGACAGCCAAACGGAGCGGGGCGGCACCCGCCGGGGAACCCCACGGGGCCGGGAGGCCACCGCCAAAGCGTTCCCCGCTGAGGGGGAAGAGACCCCGCTACCGGGAGGGGCGGCGGCGGCAGCCCCCGGGGCTCCTCTCGGTCCCCGGGACCCCGCCCGGTCCCGCCCCGCCCCG
>VZSF01011138.1:95544-194349 GCA_013398295.1 Chionis minor
GGCGGGGGAGCGGCGGCCAGCGGGGCCCTGCTCGCGGGAGTGCTACGAGGAGATCGTGGCGCTGGAGCAGGCGGAGGACCGCATCGCCAAGCTGGAGGAGGAGAACGGCAGCCTGCGGGAGCTGGTGGAGGACATGCGGGCAGCCCTGCAGAGCAGCGACGCCCGCTGCCTGGCCCTGCAGGTGAGGCGGGGGTGAGGGGGGGGGTCAGTGGGGGGATGGGTGCCCGCCGGGAAGCGGCGGCTCGGGAAGGGCGCTGCTGGCGGAGCATCCAGCGCCGGCGACAACCTGTCCGGCCCCAGACCCCGCTCTAGGAGGAGCACGGCACAGACCCAGCCTGCGCTTTCGCCTGCAGCATCAGGGGTTTTTGGCAAAGTTTGGTTCCGAAGAGCCTTAAGGAGAAATGTCGTATTTTCACCAGCACGACGTCACACATATTTAAGGGATGCACTGAAACTGCTAAAACTGCAGAAGGCGTCAGTTTAACAAACCTAAGTGCATAATGCCACTTTTTCTATCGCGCGTGCAGTCCTTCAGCTGCATGCCAGTTATGCACCGCTGTGGGGTTTTTTCCAAAGAAAGAACTTTTTGATTCCCACCTGCAGGAGCACAGTTAATGGCTCAGTCATAAATGCCTGCGAGCTTTACCTCAGAAACGTTAGAAGTGTGCTTTCTTTCGAGCGTGGCCATGCGAGTTGGGAGTTGGAGCCGGCTCTGCAAACAGGCTGATGGAGAGATAGTCTCTGGCTCCTGCACGGAGCCCCCTGAATTCTGGGGCTGGTTTCCGTTTCTGCTGTATCGGCCCCCAAGCACACTTAACGGCAGTTAAATTTCTCTGGCATGAAACAGCAGAGAACAGGCAAAGCACTGACGGGCTGAGCTCACCGGTTGTTCCGGGGAGTCTGATCCGGTCGGACTGACCGCTAACGCAGCGCCCAGGGAACTCTGCTCCATGCGCGACACTGCCCCTTGGCATTAGCTGGCCGTCCGACTTCGCAACGTCCGGCGTCGCAAGTGAAAGCCACTTTTACCATTTTCTTTTGAAAAATGAAAGGAAGTCGGAAGCAAACACGAAGTCACCAAAGGCCCCAGAAAGACTCAGGAGGAGGACAAAGACTGGAGGTCCAGAACACCACCAGCTGCTCCCTCTTCACTTCTACTGAACACGACTTAAAACACATAACTGGAAATAATTTTTGCAGAATACTACTTGCCTTTTGAGGGCAGAATGAAGTAATGGCATTAAAGCTATCCAGAAACTTGTGCAGTAACCCAAATTTCCACTTTAATGAGTAGCTTTAAAATTAAATTTATAGATACGTATTTAAAAACTGCTTTCCAGAGATTGCTTCCTTGTCTTTGTATTTCACAAAGGTAAGTAGGTTATTACTTGCTGATCAACTGTATGCCATTAAAAATAAAAACCAACAAAACACAACCCAGCCATTTTCGGTCTTGATTAAAATGCCAGTTGCTTTAAAACACATCAATTTCTCCTTGCTTTCTGCTCCTGTTCGTTACAGGTAGGACTGCGGAAAAGCCACGCTAACCATAAGGAAGAGGGGACCTGTTTTATAGGGAGTAACAGACAATTAATGCAGAACCAATCCCCAACCAAGTGCCTTCAAAGTGTCCTGAAGGAAGTGGAACTCATCCGGAGCTCCAGGGATGGGCAAATTGAAGAAGCAATTAGGTTCAATCAGGAGTTGGAAAGGGAGCTGAAGAGCTCTCAGGAAGCTCTGGTCAGTCTGGAAGACTGCAACCGTAACCTGAAGAGGGAACAAGCAGAAATGAGGAAGAAGGTTGAAGAGGCGAGACACGCCATCCTTAACAGTCTTGGCAAAGTGAAGGAGCTAGAGGTGAAAGCTAACGAAGTGCCACATCTGCAAATATACATTCAGCAGCTGGAATCGGAACTGCAGCACTACAGGTAAGTTTGAGTCCATCAAAAAACGCTTATAAAATCACAGTATTGGAATACAAGTTAGCTTGAAATACAAGTTATAGCTTACTAAACATCTCCAAATACATCTTAAAATATATCTTTATAATGGCTAAAACATAGCTAGAGGGAAATGAAGAGCTACTCATCAATTTTCTTGGTAGGGATCCATAACGGAACCAGGCGCATCCAGTGGCAGGTAGGCCAAAATAAGGATGCTGATCTCCAGGGAGTTGAAGTTGCTCCTCAAACACACAGCAATAGGACTTAACATAGTAATGCTTTGAGAAAGCCTGAAAAAAAATTGCTGACAGTCCTTCAGAATCCGTTTCCAACACACTTATTTTTTCACCTTAACTAGTATCAATTCAGACATTTCCTGCTAGTTAAGTCACACATACAAAGCTGGCTGTAATCAGATGGCTGATACTCCGTTTCTTACAAAAGCTGTCCAACTTGTCATACAAATTGGAATAAAATACACAAGGCCAACTTCTGGCCAGCAGTTTTAAACTCTGCTGTGACTTTATCGCTTCTTCACTGACGGAGTATGTCATACTCCAGAAGAGAAACGTTAAAACCCTTTCCTAAAACCCACACAATAACATAGCAGGAGTCTCAAACAAAAAATACATCCTCCAGCTAAACCCCACTTTTGTAATAGCATAAATACATACATTTCCAAAACTCAGAAAGTTGGCTGCTTTTGTTGCTTTTTATCTCAGACAAAATTTGAACTCCCTGATGGTTACTAAGTGCCAGGCAAGTCTGCCCAAGTTTCAAACTGACCTATGGAATGAAATGTTGTTCATATTTTTACTGACCCAAAGTAAAGCTAATATTTAATATTTTTTCCTAACTGTACTAAAACTAGTATTTTAATATATTGTCTATTCTGAACTTCCAGTCTCTTCCTAAACTTATACTTCCTCTGTTTGCTTATGAGAAGAATTCATAGGGAGTTATTTGTAGCATCATAGCCATTGTACTGTCTTATGAAGGGAGGAAATTCTAAAAATAATCATTTTATCCGGTGTCTTTCTGTAAGTATTGTGTACATTAATACCTGTGTGGTTGTAGAAGATAAAAGCATTTATTTAAACATCTATAGGATTTTAAAAGCACTGTGAGGGCACATGGTGTCCAAGATGATTGTCATTTACAGGGATATCTGAATGAATGACACAAGTCTTAGTGCTGAGACAGATCACGCTGTTTGCCTAGTCTGTCATGTTCTCCCTGGCATGAGCACCAAAGATTCAAGTTCTTGTCCTGCAAAATTGCTTTTCCAAAGTAGGATGAAGCATAAAAAAAAAAAACAAACAAAACCTTTAAGCAGGTAGAGATGGACTAGTTAAAGACAATAAGAAACGTCAACTGGGTCTTGCAGAGCAGGAACTTCTATGGGTTACATCAAAACAAATAGTGAGAGTTTAAAAATGTAAACGGTACGTTCTTTGTAAGATAATCTTCATCTGTAGTATTTATTTTAAAATTCCATGCTAACTTAAAGTGAGTGTAAAGCACAGGAATGGTGCTAGACTGACCATTTGGAAACTACACCCCCTTTTTAGCCCCACAGCACATTTAGCACCAGGCCAGCTTCCACACGCAAGACCCTTCAATGGGCCTTGATCCTACGTTAGCCATAAAGCACTTCCACCTCCCTGTCCATGTAATACGCCTCTTGGCTTGAACAGTTTCAGAGCAGAGCCGCTTAATGATGATTGTGACTTGCACGCCTGTGTATTCCACAGGAATATCACAATTTCACATATTCCACAGTGTGGCACAGAGATGCCCTAACTGGCAGAAAATAGGGAAGTTAAGCAGCGCAGAGCCCCGTGTTACTGTGATCAAAGAGCTCAACACCAGCAGGGCTATCTCTGCCCTCTGCAGCCATCGGCATCATGGCTCATCCCACTCACTTTACTTGCTTACGCTTGTGCTACAGATGGCAGAAATTCCTTCTGCTCAGAAAGAATCATCTTCTCCGGTTGCACGGAAGTCCAGAACCCATGGGCAGAGTTTGGGGAAAGTGCTAGGAAATGCATGTTGAGGGAAGGATGATGAGCGACAGAGGGACAGCTGCTGTATCCCACAAGTTTCTCAGTCAATTGGCACGTGTACGACTTGTTATTTAAGTCAGTATGTATTTAAGTTACTACTCCAGTGAGCAGTTTTCTCTGTTTCCAAGTACCACAAAAAGTTAGTAAGCATGAAGCAGGATCTAGGCTTGGCAAGAATTAATGCTGCGAGGTAGCAGCGGAAAGAAATGGGTGGGGATTTGAGTATACTGCAGAAAGCATTTAAGGTCACAGACTTCTCTCCTGAGAAATCACCTTACCTGGCTTGGTAGGGCCACTATTTTACTTCAGCCAAAGTCTTAACTTCTTCCAGAGAGGAAGCATTCAAGCATGGGACTGCTCTATGAGTTCATGCTGCTCCTATTTATACTTGTGCACTGCTAAAGTAACAAAGAAAATGCTTTCTTCTTTTAGGTTCAGATTTTCAAAGCTTTATAAGCATCTAAGTCCTACTTCTAGACCATCCTCTTACACCAACTTGCTATCAGTTAGGCTTGGAATCACAACAATGACCTTAAATTAGAATCCCTAACTCAGGAAACAACATAGTTTGTATCTATCCAGGAAAGCATTTAAGAATCTGCAAGTGATTAAATGTTTTCTGGAATTGGGGTAAATAACTGCAATTGCCTTCTCTGCCCTTAGATTCATATTCCTGCAAATTTGATGCAAACTCTTGCTGTGAAAATCTGTGGTAAATGTTTGCTAACTGAAGTTTCTATGACTTAAACATGAACTTTTTCCGGGTACGCAAGTTCCCACATCAGGGTTGGAAATGTCCCTGTCACGTTATTAGGTTCCAAAGCCAACCTAGTTGACCAAATAGTTTATAGATACGTCTTGTCTCAAGGTGCACACTCTCTTCTTCCTACACTGGAGGCGTGTCTCAGGTTTTGGTTCTCTGTTTTCTCCACCGCTAGAAATTTGTTCTATTTTTTATTTTTTAATCCCTGTCAATTTAATGAGTCATCTCAGATATTTTAAAGGTAACTGTCAAGAATTTCCTCACTGGAAAGCATGAGTTAGATTCATTTCAGAGGAAAAAGGCATGGCACAAGAAATGGTATACTTGATCACTGCAATTGTATCAAAAATGCATAATTCACAATGTCAGCGTACAGCAGAGTTTAGGAAGTTATACAAGCCCCATTTTTTATGCAGTGCTGCCCAGAGAGTTACTCTCATTTTGTACTGGTGCACTTGATTTCATTTTCCCACTTTAGAACTCTTCATTTGTTATTACTGAAGCTCAACTTTTTGATTTTTGGAGTACTCTCCCAGTTTCTCTAAATGATACTGGCACTAACCTCTGGATTGCTGGTATTCCCTCCCAGCTTGGTGTCAATTGCACATTTGTAATTTCTCTTTCAAAAGCTGGCAGCCTACATGAACATACTGGCTAGGTCCCAGGACAGATTCTGGTGACCTCCACTTGATATACGCTCTTTATCTGAGAGCAAATCATTAACAGCTATTCGCTAAACTCATTTTTTTCAGTAAGTTTTGCTCCAGCTCAAGGTGACACCATCCATGTATTCTAATATACTGCTATGATTTATAAATATTGTAAGAATGCCACATATATCAATGTTACTACAAGAAAAATGTCACATCTACTGCTTCTCTTTATCCATTCAGCCATTTTCCCTGTCAGAGAAGGAAATTAGATTGGTTTGATGTGATTGAAGTTATCTGTTTTCTATACTACATTGTAGGTGGCGTGGAAATTGATTACTTAATAGAGTTTACAGATTTTTTTTCTCTTTTATAGCATTGGAGGGAGTAACAGAATTTAATAATCTTTTTTTGATCCCAGTGTAACAAATACAAAGAAAGGTCATTTAGAATTTAAATAGACTTCATAATGGCCATATTCACAGAGGTTTTATGTTGCTGTGTTAGCCAGCAGCACAGTAATTACATAGGTCAGTGGAAGGGGTCATAAAATACCAAAAATGCTTCCCATATGCATGGTCTGTCTCCCAAATTACTTAATTGTCCATCAGCATTTATATGTGTTAATGAACAGGAATTCTTTTTACGTGGAATGCAGAGACGCTTGTTTCATCCCCTCGTGTTCTCTTACAAATATGAAAGTGGGAGCCTCTAGCATCATTTCCCCCATTTCTTTCTTTCATAAAGTCACCAGTGTTAATTTTTCTTTAAAAGTTATGCTTTACGTTATCCGATACCAGAAATAGTTCAATTTTTCTTTTCTTTTAGGAAGCAATGTCCTGATCTTTTCAGTATTTCTCAGGTTGGCATTTACTCTGTAAAATAGAGCAAGATGGACCAAACAGATCCAAATTGATAACCTGAGAACAGGAGAGGAACGTGGAAATACTCTTAAGTGATACAGAGTCAGCTCTGTTAGGTGAGGAAACAAAAGCCCTAGGAAGGAAACGCTACTCCACAAAAGAAGGTGTACATAGTAGGTTATTTCCAAACTGAACGATAATGCATGTTTGATATTTAGGCATCCCAGACCTGTTCTTCTATTTTAAAAAATTAGACATTAAATAAAGAAAATCTGGACAACTTCCTGCTTGTCTAGTGTCATCAATATCAACTACTTGCTGGCTGTAAGGTGGAGTGTCATCTTGGCAATTTATTTCAGGTGGCACAAAATTTGAATGGATACTGCGGGTGTGGATGTGCTGGACTACACGTAAGACTGGCTAGAACTGCAGACCATAAGTCTGGTCCTTGGAGGAGGGCAGCAACGGGCAGGGAGCAGGGACTGAGGGCAGTCAGTAAGAACGACGACAATCCAGGAACCGAACTCACAGTGGGCAAAATAAAACGTTACTTCGCAGAGCCTCTTGCATCTGCAAGAGCACTCAGGCAGATCGTTCTGAATGATGTCATCTCATTTTATTTTCTAATTCTGCTTCTACCTAATATTTTCTTCTACTTAAGACTGTAAGAAGTTACATATTACGTATAAGCCTGCCAGAAGCCACAGAACTAAGTTTTTCAAGAACTTAACAGCAACAGGTGACTGTGTTCCCATTGTATGAAGCTTAGACTACTTGCACATCTCTAGGCATAAAAGAATCATGAACTAAGCAAGCAAATCAGATTACTACTCACACTTAGAAACATTTTGATTTCACAAAAAGGGAGAATGGAAGGAATTGTTATAGGGGGTAGAGAGAACTGCACAGAGCAACTCAAATACATTAATTTGACATTGAAGGAAATTTATAGCATCTCTCTATTTCAAATGCAAGGAGATTCAATTCTTTTGAACATTCTTAACTCTTGCTTCCCATAATAACAGCAAAACTTTTACTTCGACTCCTTTCAAATTAACGCAAGTGCAATTATCCACAAGGAAGCTTGTACTTAGGTGCTAATTCTGATGTTGGAAGTGTAGCCAGTTCTCTGGCCTTTTTCAGTGCTGGGTTCTTAGTTACACAGCGTTTATTCTTGGGAGACTTTCCCTGGTTTCTCACTAAATCCTCCTTTTCATCTGGCTTGCCTTATTTGCTGTGTTGGGAGTAAATCACTGTGAGCACAATAGCAATGCCACACATATGGACCCTGCCCATTCACTGTGGTGGACGTGCTTTCCCTCTGTCCCAGGCTTCCTCCCGCAGCTCCGAGCGGGCACCATTTGTTGAACTGGCTGGAGCTGTCACTTAGCAGTCCCCATCGCACATACCTTCCCGGGGACGGAGTGATTAAAGTGTACTGCAAGCCCTGCCCTAGTCAGCAGTAACAAAAAGATAGTTCAAGCCAAAGGAGTTAATTTTATCATCTCATACACAGTATCTGACACACACAGCTGCCTTTTAGAACTGTCTCCTGCCCTTCAGTGCGTAATTTGAATCATGCTAACCCCTTTCGTGCCAGTGAGATTACTTTTTCCCCAGAAGGTGTGCAGTCAGTGTTTCTGCAGCTACTCTCCCTTGAATTGGTGCCTGGAAATTCTACCAGGAGCTTGGTGGACCCCCACAGCGCACCTCCATCCTTCATCTGGCTGCCCTGACAAGCTGCATCACACCTTTCTAGCTTTATAGCCCAAGAAAATGGACCCTTTTTACTGCCCGCACTTTCTAGGTGATGCAACATATTATCCATTGTGTCTTATGCTAGCAAAAAATCAAAGATTCATTTCATACACAAGATAACTTTAAAGTAATGAAAAAACCTACTCCCCCCACCCCTTTGAAATCCTTTCCTAAGACGGGACTCCCTATCAGAGGCTAGCCACCTTGAAAGCACACTTCCCAGAACAAAGTCACTTTCTTGCTGTCATTGCAAGAACCAAAAATCAAACAGAGATGGTCCTAGCTCATAAATAGCCCTCAGCTGCAACCCTCTGGGCTACTTGGGTGAGCACCTTCTTGTATCAAATATTACAAGTATGTCACTTTCTGCTATAAAGGCTTCCGAGGTACCTTCTGCCTGGTGGACCTGGCTCACTGGTGACAGGACATCACTGCTGAGTACCACTGTTGTGCTCAATTTACAGACCTTAGAATTGCATTGACCTTGGTATCACCCGTCTGACAGATCCTGACACTTCAGATCCCACTGCATGCAGATACAAGCACAGCAAACTTGATGCATTGGGGTTATTCTGGGAATGGAGTTATCAACTTGACAAGACTGGGATCTATGCGTCTGTCTTGACCTAAAAGCCAACTAACATCAGTGTCGGAAAGCAGCATAAAATGAACCAGTATTTATTACCAAGAAAACCGCACCTGTAAGCCAAGCATTTGTAGCCTGCTATCACAAAGCGTTACGGCTCATTACAAACCTCACTGGGGAGCCAGGAGGACAGTTCCGTGTTGCCTCCACAGTCACCCACGTGGCCTCTCATTTGTTTCTTAAGCAAACCCCACCAGTGTGTAGCCACTTCCATGCAAAGAAGCACCTGCAGGAAAGGAGGCTTGCCGGAGCACTCCAGTTTTTCCCCCAGGTCCCACTGCGCTGCGCTCTGCTCATACACCCCTGTGATCCAACCCGTTGCATTCATTAGGAGCATTCCTTTGCTTACAGGAGTAATGAGACCATAACTGGGCAGTAAGTCTCTTACTGAATGGAAATCTGCCAAACCTCCCTAACAGATGCTTTGAAGAGCCAGCAGTATTTTAAAAATTTACTTTTTCTTCAGGTTAGTTTTGTAAAATGAAGTAGTAATATATAACATCAAAGCATAACCTGTGGCTTCTACATTTACCTCCCTGGATGTCAAAGATATTGACAAAAATCTGAAGTAAAACCACCAGCAACAAGATGCCAAGGGGACCAGAGCACTGACAAGTGCTTCAGTCAGGCACTTAAACACACATTTAGTGTAAAGTACCTGACACCTCCACTGAACCCCTCTGGAGATAAAATTAAAACAGATCAACCAACTGTATTTCAAGTGAGTTTACAGCATGTCATTTTTACTGTCAATTCACGTAAGTTACTTTGAAAA
The DNA here is from genome assembly GCA_013398295.1 of Chionis minor. Taxonomy (NCBI): domain Eukaryota; kingdom Metazoa; phylum Chordata; class Aves; order Charadriiformes; family Chionidae; genus Chionis; species Chionis minor. Next base: position 105,009 of record VZSF01011138.1, read on the forward strand.
ATCAAACACTGCTGATCATCTACACTCTGGCACAAACAGAGAATTCTGCATTTTTTTTAAGCTTTTTATTCTGCTGGAGGAATAAAAAGGGCAGAATTTTTATTCTTTCTTCATAAAACTTGAAAATTACTTCAGGAAAATGAGGAGAGGAGGCGTTTACAAAAGCAAAAAAAAGTGATTATTTACTCTGCTCCTCATCTCACTTTCCTTCAGGATACAAATAGACAAGGTAGATTGTAAGACAGCTGCTGACAACCCAAGTTTTCAAAGAAATTAATCTGCTATGCTAAAATAGTCTGCTCTCAGAATAGGAAAGGATTAACGATCTGCAGGGGAGGAGACCTTATCTCTTGAATACATCCCCAAACCAACCAATATGACAAGATGAGTAAAGTCACCCTAGAAGAGTTCAAGGGAAATTTATGTATGTTATGCTTAAACAACAAAACTAAACTCAACAAAAAGCCTTTTTAATCCGTGCACCAGAAAAAAGCATGGAATAATGAAATCTGGAAATGCTGGAGGCACCAACCCACTCAAACCTGTCCTTTGATTTGCAAGGAACATGGTCTGTTTCAGTGGTTTTCTTCAACCAGTTGTCTACTAGAGTTAGAGAAAGAAATTAATCCGGCCTTTCAATGGATGCACAGGCAACCATTCTATTTCTTCATTAGCTTCAATTCTCCAAAAGCTCCTCTGTGTAATATGAATAGTATATTATCTAGAGACCTGGCGAAATATATAGAAAGTAAAATTAATAGACTCCATGACTTTACTGGGAACATGCCATAATGCAAATCCAAAGCCAAACCGAGTTCTTAAACGCCATCCTTGGGACAGCACAGGCAAGATCCAAAGACTTCAAATACCATCATGTTACTTAGGACACTGCCAGGGATACTCACATAGAGGCAGATATTCAATCTGTATTTAAAACTGCCTAGACTCTAAGCAGGTTGGGGGACAGGCTAATAAAAGTCACTGATTTTAGGAAATACAACATAGACAATTTCTGTATTTTCAGTGACACAAGACAGTTACTTCGCAGCACTGCAAATATTTGCTGGAGCTTGTTCTGTTTACCTGTCTCCTCACTATAGTCAGAATTCCTGTTGAATCACTGGCCACATTTAATGTATTGTTCTGTTCCCTTCATTCTTCAGTACATTTTTTCAACTTTATCATCTTGGCTGTCTGCTTAGCAGAACGATTAAAATCCAGACCAATATTTGCCTCCCTAGTGGCTGGCTTGGGGTATTCTCTTTGTGATACTCAGTGTATTTTCCTCTATTTGCCATGTTTGCCTGGCAATCTGAATCTCAGCTATTCAGAACTCCAGCCACTGAAACAACCTAAGAAAGATGCTGCCCTGAAACTACCAAAAAAAAAAAAAAAAAAAGCTAGAAAAGAATGTGCTGCACTATAAGTAAAACTTTGATTAAACGGTCTCTGTATCTGATCTTAAAGCTTCACATTCTGAAATAATCCCAAACCAAAAACTCTAACAGAGACTGAGATTTTGGGGGTGGAAGAGGGGAAGAAGGAGGGCAGGAGGATCAGCTGGTCAAAGTATTTGCTTCAATCCGTTATAAAGAAGAGCTATTTCCACAATTCCAGGTGTGGAACCTATCCGTGTGCTCAAGTCAAGCAACCTGAAAGCTGCTGGCTGATCAAGAGGCTGGCTTTAGGTGTTATTTACAGAGATAATTCCTTTCTCTATGAAGAAAGGAATTTTTATACATTTTTATAGTTTTTCGTAATGCCCATCTGAAAATCTGTCAAATTCTGATAAAAGTTAATAGATATATATGTCCTTAAAGAATGGCAAAGTTGCAGCTCGAAGACTGAAAACGGTAAAGCATGGAATGAAGCTTAATCGTTATCTCAGATGCCTGTGTCACAGGATGCTGACCGTATTCTCTTTGCCAATGCCATTTCACGCAGCAACGTACATGAGCGGGGGGGAAAAAAAGGCTGGAAAATAAATGTCAAATGCAAGCTTTTAGCATGATACATCTGTAGAAATCTACTTCTGTATAACAAGTAGCTTCAGCCTTCACAGCATCGTTCTTAAAACCACTTGAAAAATAAGGTGTAGAGGCTGTGATTGACTGTGTGTTGCAGTCCCTCCTTGTTTGTGGAAAAAAAATGTTCTCTGAAGGGTGCCTGAGCTTCAAGTGCTAATTGCCATCACACATGATCCATTTCAAGAGAAGAGGTACCAAGTGTTAGGAATCAGATTACAGTGGAAAGACCCCAAACCTTTCAATAAATCTACAGAATAAAATCAGGCCCTGCGCTTTGTTTTGTGAAGAGTCTCTTTTCACAGCAGAATGTTTCAGGGAAGGTTCGTGATGTCACATTAATCATAACACTGAAAAACGCGGTATTCACAGCACATCTGCTCTGCTTTTATTCTCTGTACTTGACCCCATCACACGTCCTTGGCATTAGTTCACATAACATAAAAGTATCTGGAACTGCATATGGTGAGATCAGCCAAGTTTAAAGCAGAACGTTGTCAGGTTTAAGCTGAGCTCTGACTATACTTTTTTCACACTCCCAGAGCTGGTAGGTCTAAGTAGCGCTCTGCTTAGCAGAAAATCACACAAGACAGAAATAAGAGCAATCAAAGCAAAGCCACTGCTTATGAAAGTTGTAGAAAAGCAGGTCACGCTACCCATTTCTGTCTCAGCATATATCCAAAGGTGGGATTTCAAGTGCGGGTACAGCTGGATTTTGTTGTGCATCAGCAAGTTGACTCCCAGTGATCCTGCTCTGGAGCCAAAGGGCAGCGTCGCTGCATCAGCCTGACATCTGAGCACCCGAAATTTCCGAGTTCCACAGAGCCGTGTAGCACATTCACCAGCTCTTTGGAATTAATTCAACTGATTTTACACTGCACCACACAGGCATACCTGTAAGAGCACAAGTCTCTCAGATATTCTCTACTGCAGAACAGGGAGACACCCAGGGGCCTCTTTATAGTGGTTTAATTTGGTGGCCTGACAGAACTGGCATGAACAAGGTAAACAGATTGACCGCTCTCACCTACAGCAACTGCTCCGATTTCATTTAGACCCAGGCAAAGTACTCAGCCTGAATAGTTCATCCTCCAAAAATACAGTTTGGAAACAGTTTAAACTAATTGAGTATTTAGGTTACATCAGATGAGATTTCACGTAGATGAAAATAAAAGGAAAAGCAGAAAAATTGTGGTCTTTTATTTGAATGCTTGCTGGACTGCTTCGATTTTTCCTAGCTGAATAACATTGAATCAGTGTAGCTAAATTGAATTTCAATATACCAATTTAAGACAAAAAAAGAAATGAAAATGAAATGAAATATTTTGTTTCATATTGAAGAGGCCATTTCCTTAGATGCAAAACATATTTTACTCAGATTCCTAATTCAACCAACAACAACAAAAAAAAACCCCACCAGAAAATATTTGAACAGCTATAAGCAGAAATACAAGAGAAGCTGGTCTTTAGTCGGAAAGACCTGTGGTTCCCTTAACGAATGTATATAGCTCTGCTTAATCTCCAGTACTATCCACAGTCCCCAGGGACAGTTCCTTTAGCAGAGAGAAAAGAATAAAGCAAGCCAAAAATAAGAACAGTCTTAGCTGAAATTGTCAGGCTGCGTATCTCTGTACTGCTGGAGCCCTGGCTGTGAGGTGACCGCTTTTGCAGAAGGAGAAATTTTCTGGCTGTGAAATATGAACACCACAGCCAGAACATTCCCAGGTGAATGGACTGACTTGGAATGAAAGACCTTTCAGTGTAGCCAGGGCATTGGTATCTTTCAGAAAAAACTATGATTAATCTCTATACAGAAGAGTTATATACTGGGTCTATTCTTGTGCTGTCAATCTAACACTTGCTACTTTTTATCCCTTGTTAAAACAGCAGTTCTTTGTAGTATAATGTCCTTCCTACTGTTTGTGAGAGGTTTTCTTCTGCTGCTCTCTTCTTTTACCTACCTGCTTTGCTTTCTTCGGTTTGTTTTTTTTTTGTTCATCGTGATTTACAGTTTCCAAATGATGCTTCAAATGCATTTATAAATAGGAAACTTTTGAAAGTAAGTAACTTTGAAGCTTTTTAGGTAAATACTATGCAGCATACTAATGATCTAAGCTCTGAATTCACATCAAATAATCATGATTAAAGAGTTAAATCCTGAGATATTTAAGGTGTTTAGATCTGTACTTTATATAAATCAGAGAAACTGTCAATTCCTGAGGCTTGGCACTTGTTGTGAAGTACTAAAAGTCATTTATACTTAAATTTTAGTTCTGCAGCCTTATCAATTAAGGCTCTGCTTCTCTAAACAGCACTGTCTTGCATCAAAGAAGTCTTTTCTTCTAGCGAGAATACAGGTTACTTATAATCTAAATTGTCTCTTTATTAAATGATGTTGTTCTTAGAACAGAGGATTATTATTAATGCTGGAAAGGTAGCAATTATTTCTTCCTCTTCCAAGCAAAGTCGACCTTTCTGTGCCAGACTCCCATGGACTAGCTAAATTAATGGAGCTCTGTTTCATGAACAAGCATGACGCACAGTACAGAAGTCACCAGGAAGTGGATGATGCTTTGCTGCCTCATGTATTCAAGTTGAAACTAATTCCATTAATCTGCATTTACCTGTCACTATATACAGGAAACAAACAAAAAATAACCCCTGAACAAAGCAATGACTCCATAGGCAGAGACCACAAAAGACACCCCGAGCCCTCCAGTTTATCTAGTCAGTCCCTGGAAGGCAGAGCTGAACAGCAATTTCTTCCCTTCATGTGGCTCTATAAAGAAAGAAAAGGCCATGGTGAACAGGAGCGGGGAAAGAAAGAGCAGTTCTGCTCATTACCGTGAAAAAGGAGCTGTCAAAGTGTCACCTTCTTTCATCCTTCCTCCCTTGCCAGCCTTTTTTTTTTTTTTTTGACCCAGGGAATGGAAGCTTAAATCAAACAGTCAGAATGAATGATGAAACTGCATAGTTTGTACAAAACAAAACAAGAGGCTGTTGAGAGTGGTAAAAAGGGGGCCCATCCAAAGGCAGCAGACACCACCCAGCTGTTGGTTTCCTTGATTTCATTACGACAGAGGCTGGTGCTTGACCAGCCGTGGTGGGAAGACAGACCCCCTTCCTTTTACATCTATAAGCACAGCCTGTAAGGATCCTGCCTGCATAAAAGGAATGGTAACGCGGGGATATTTATCTTGGGTCAAAGGGAACAGGATTAGGAGGACGACCAGTGTAATGAAGGTCTGAACTGTCATCAGTCAGGCTTCAGAAAGGGGCAGAGGACTGGTTCAAAATAAAGTTTTAATACTGGCAACAAGAGTGGCTAGTTTTAATTAAGTTCTATGTTGGAGGAAGAATGGTATAGCAACTTACAACAGGCAAGATGAATGTGAACAGGAGAGCTGTTGAAATCAGGAAAGAAAACCACATACTGTATTGTTTTTAAAAGCAGGCTTATGAATTATCCATCAATTCAACTTGCCCGAGTTCACTTTTGGATGTTTATTATTTTTGGTAAAGTTAAGCAAACCAATGCTTTTGAATGTTTGTTTTGTGCTTTAACCAACCCTAAAATAAAGCACCTTTTCAAAGACAAAAATCCTCCCAGGACTCTGGGAACATATGCATCTTTGCCATGCTCATGAAAATGCTAGGGTTTTTTCCATCACTTTGTAAGTAAATGGAACTGTAAAACCATGATGTGCCCAGAATATAATATACAAGGTGCCAGGTCAGAGGTGAACGCTGTAAGACAGGCGTAAAAACATTTGTGGCTTAGATTGCCTATCCTTAAGTTTAAAGGCCTCCCGTCCCCTTGATTAAACAAATGCATACCACATACATCATTAATGTACTTAATGGATGATATGCATTGTAGATTTTATATTTTAAAAGTATCAATCTGTTTTAAAAGAAAGGGTACCCTGTCATACATTAAAAACCATGCTATGTGTAGATGTTTCTCATTAAAAACACTGCAGAAGATACTGTAGTTCAGAGACAAGTCTGAATTAATCTCTGGATTTAAAAGCAGTAAAGTTCCACCTCAGTAATTTGATTCACATCTCAACTGAAAGTGCATTTGAATCACAAAGCTTAGATTCACATCAGAATATTCTCTGAGAGGGAGCTGGATACATAACTTCAGTTTTATCCTAATTCTAACCACGACTGGCAGTCTACCTTAGTACTTGAAAACATGTTTTGTTTGGTCTGTATTTTAGTTGGAGAAATATGTTTTATACCACGTGGTAAAGAAAGCTACAATAATGTGATTATCATTCAATTTCCAAAGGAAATAGTAATGAAAATAAATAAAAAATTACTCAGTTATCCAAGGTGTTAAAACCAAGGATCAGCTGTGAAGAACTGCAGCATGATCTTAGGATACTGAGCAACTGGACGATGGCAGGTGATACCTACCATGTGAATGAAAACTGATGCACTTGGGAGGGTGGGGATGAAAAACCAACCCAAAAACCAGTTTCAGCTTCAGTGGAACAGATCCAGTGCTGAGCTTATAACTGCTCAGGAATTATATCTTTCAGCTTTATAACTCTAGGAATGTATCTGTTCAATTGCCGAGTTGTAGAGAGGAAAACAAACATAATATTAAGATTTATAGAGAAAAATACAAAGAAAATAATTTTGCACATTCACAGAACACGTATTTCAGAAAAAGGAAATCGTGATCCTTCCACTTAAAACAGAATAAAACTGGAAAAGACATAGAAAAGGCAACAAGCATGGGGGGAAGAAAAAGACATGGAAGCTACTTTAGCCACTTGCAGATGTGGAAAAGAGATAGATGGGGAAAGACATAAAAAAAGTCTATAAAACTTTCATCGAGATCAAGAAGATAAATAGGGAAGAATTGTTCAGTCTCTTCCAATGCAAGAACAATGAGTCATCACACAAAAGCGGGAGGCAGGTTCAAAGCAGACAAAAAAAAGAGTGGTTCTTACACAGTGGGTAAAGCAAGCTGTGGAGTACCTTCCTGCAAGGTGCTTAGCTTAATGAAAGGTTACATGGATTAAGAAAGCAACTAAAATACCAAATTTAAAAAAAAAAAGACAAATGTGAGCAGGTATTAAATAGAAAGATGACATCTCTACCTGAGTCACCAAGCAAATCTACACCCATATTGCAGTGAAAGGCCAGCAAAGGACTAAAGATGCAATAGAGTGTATGAATAGCAGGGGAAACATATGTAGAAGTAGTCTCTTTGAACTTTTAACATACGTGAAATGGCAAAATATAGTTTGATATTAGGAGTCTCTGTAACATCGCCTTGTCTTCATCTGCAGGAATCCTAGGTTATTGCTCTCAGAATCAAGCTGACCTCACCCCCCTACAATTTAAGAGGAGGCACGCTCTAAACTTTTCCCTGACTCGGGCTTAAGGCTGTAGCTCTGCAAGAATCATTGACATTTTTCCTTCACATCCATTTCCCCATCTAAAAAGCTAAGATTATAATGACCACAGAAGTATCCAGCAATTACCCACCTTAGTTAACAGTTCTACAATTACCTTTTAAGATAGGAAAAAATGAACTACAAGCTTACAGATGCTTTTGAAATTACCAGCATTTAAAATGGATGAACTATTGCTCTGGTAAGAAGAATTTCTGAGTTAGAGTGATAAATATTAGCTCGAATTTTGGAAAGTCTCTCAACCCTCTATTTCAGTGCGAAAGCCAACCTGTTACTCTCAGCTTTAGATGAAAAACTTTCCCCTGTTAACAAAGAATCGCAGCATTTCTCGCACACTCCTCATAAGCAGCCGCTTGTGGGACATAATGAGCAGGACACAGAATTAGAGCTGAAGAGTCCAACCAAAATCTAGTATGACAAAACCCTGCACAAGTCCCTGCCTTTAGGTCATGCTTTCACATTCGAGACTCTGCTTGACAGATGCCTATTGTCCAGTCTCAAATCACTTAATTCATTTCCATTCAAATCACACAAGTTCCCTGCTGAGCTGGAAACCAGCACACACTATTCAACCTAGATGTCAGGTTTTGTGTAAGAGACAGCCATACCAATATTGCAAAGATCCTTTTTATCTGTTCATGCCTACAGCAAAATTTAATCTGAAAAGCTCGGCTTAAGGGTTTCTGACATGCTGGCACAGCAAATATTTTCCTGCATAATTGAAAAAGATCATTTGCAAGAGCGTTGGCCCAGTGGTTATCAACACAGGCTGAGATCTGGGGGCAAGCAGAGCATTTTCAAAATACTGTCCTTTTATCAGAAATAAAATACGTACTTTAACATTGACATTTATTTGGCCTTCGCGCTGTTTGCAGCTGTCCTGTCATGGATGGCCATGCGCTGGTATTCCTCTGTTTACATTTTCCCCCCTCCATCCGAGTTGCTTAGTACATGCACATAGATGCAATATTAAAGGTTCTGTTCGACACTTCAGAGCGCTGTGTGATAGCTTACATTCACCCTGCATATGCAACTGCCGCAGCCCCGTCTGCCCATAAACACACGTCTGACTTGTTTCTCATACTGTCAGGGCTGTCCGAGAGAGAAAACAGGGTTCTATAACCGTGGAAAGAGGGGTTTTCTCATTGCTAGTCCAGGTAGAAATACAACATTATATCTCATTGAAGAAGGGAATGAAGATGTTCTAAAACTTATTAATGAGGAATCCTCTCTTCCTTTAAAAACCCCTACAAAAGTATAAGAATAGCCTGACTATACAAACAGAAGAGAATCCGCCTGAGAGAAGCTTTCTGTTTTACAGGACAGCTAAGTAGATGACATGACACAAATTATTAAATATATGGGACACATTCAGACCGCTTGCATTGTTTACTTCATATTCTTGAGCGAAGCAGTCATTCCAAACTTAGCCCAACAGCATGGCTTAGGAATAAAATGGAGTTGATTTTAAATAGTACTGCTGCTCCCATAGTAGAAGTTTTTATTATTAACCATACTATCATCACTCAAACGGTACTATTAGGCTTACTCCAACCACTGTAATAATTCATGTTACCAGAATAACAACTATTCTGTTTTAAATGGTAAGATGAGAAAGTTTGCCTCATAGAGGTTACTACTTTGTTCTGTGCAAATATGGTCAAGGACTTATGTATGCTTAGAACTCTGACATTGATGTTTGTTATTTCAGAGGTCACTGTGTACTTGCCAGAACCAAAGATAAAAAATATACGCTCTATCCTGAATATTTTAGTCCTAGATAAATGAATATGTGATAAGGGAGCATGATGAAGTTACCTGTTTAGATTACAAAAAATCTCATTTAAAATGCTATGAATTCTAGAGATCTCCATCATGAATATCAAATGTAGACAATTTAAAAAGCAAACAATAATTAGGAGAGTTGCACTTGGACTAGACAATCGCTGTAGGTCCCTTCCAACTGAACTATTTGATTCTATAAGGAGAATTCACCAGTTTTGTAAACACTGCATTGTAGTTTTCCGCTTCAGGAAAGTTAATTTTTAGAACTAAATCACCTTTTATCAGATTACAAAGTTGCAGGTGTAATCCCCCTGCAAGTCTTCTTGTATGGACTGTTTTGTGCTTTTAACTTAGGGAGCTTTTTTCCATTGTTACAGGTGATATGCTGGCAAATAAGCATAAATACATAACAGCATGTGCTGCTCTACTAAAATTTATGTATGGTTTTTGCTGCATTTTATATACAATGCTAAAAATTGGTCTCTAGAGCACTTTTCAACTGGCCACAGACCCAGAGGGAACAAAAAAGCATTTAATTAAAAATAACCTAAATTTGGATTCCAGGAAATGAACCCATGCCCTAGATGAGGCTGCTTTGATGGCAGATTGAGATCTGTACTGGCACCACACTTGAAACTTGCAAGTTTTTATTTTGTTTTTTATACATCTTCTAGGAGAAGAGACAAATACGTTGCCTCTAATGCCATTACCTTGATTTCAGCATTTCTTATCTAGGGTTAGAGAATCTCTTAGAGAATAGTTCGGAGAGGTGCTGATCACCCCCCATCCTGCTGATACTTGCAGCCCGCTGACAAGAGAAAGAATTGATAAACCTCGCTTCTGTCAGCTGTATGAAGCAAGGCAATCCACATGGTTCCACAGGAGATGCAGTTGCTAGACAGTGCAATTATGTTTATTATTTAAAAATAAACACGCACACCCCCCCTAAAAATTGTAAAGAATTACAGGCACTGAATCTTTGGGAGATTTTTCACGAGTAAAAAGTGAGTATCTTTCAAGCCAGCATCTCATGAATGTGTTAAGATTTTTCAGCTTACGTTTTCTTCTGCAATAACAGTGATGTGAGAAGTCAGTAACAAGAGAAGCACTGAACAAGGCAGCACCAGAACAATACTGCAAAATCCAGTTTTCCTCATAGAAACTGACAAAACCTGTCAACTAATCCCACCCTTGGAAAAAAGGGTGATCTGCAAGCAAAACTTACTCTGCTCAGACACAGTCTTTACAGTTCAGTGGGACCATACCAATAGACAGAGCTTGGAAATAGTAAAACATGACTTTTTAAAATTCATAAAAACGCATGAATTTTTAAAATTTAAAATTAAAATAAATTTTAAATGTTCTTTAAAAAACTTTTTTAAATCCTCTACGAGACCTTTGGGGTCTTCCGATGCACTGTCCGTGAGAATAGCCTGGGTTATTCAGTATACTGCAAGGAGGGGAGGTAGTCTGTCCCCTTGGCACGAGTTACTGTCAGCCATTTGTCTACTGCTGCGGGGTCCCTGAGAATAAAGGGCTCTAACCCACACCGGGCTCGATTTTCAGTGCACAAAGAGAGCCAACATTGAGAGAAAACAGGCACTCCGCACAACGTAACCACAGCAATTTCATTCTCAACAGGGAGGAATAACACCGTCAAAATTAATGATACGGTTCTGTGAAATCGTGAAACTGTTTAAATACTCAGATGAGCTTTTACATGGCTGTAAGTATAAGCTTTTATATGTCAAATTAAAACACCACAGAAGCCCATATGCACATGCTGTGTGTAGAACTTTCATAGTGGTGATTATTGGAACCTGGGAAGAGACTGCTCTAGACTTGCTCTCTGCCTGTATTTCTTTTTCAAAGCATCCACTATAGGTCCCTGTCAGAGACAGGTCAGTGGACAAGACGAAACTCTAAGCATAGTGTGTTGTTCCTAAGTTCTGTTGTTCTTCTATCCATTTCAATACATTCTCGTAAGCCTTACATTTTGTTTGGAAGTCTGTATTTGTTATTATATGGAATGCTGATGTAGCATCATGAATCATACTCAAATAAGGCTCCGAGTGGCTTAAATGAAGCCACTGATATCATTTTCATGGTATCAGATTTGGGTTCTACATGATGAAGCTCCAACTTGTGGGCTTATCTCTGTTTAAGAAGGTATGAAAATTTGATTAACATTTTTATTACAGAAGCAACTGAAAATCCCAATAATAATTGGGTCCTCATTCCACTTTATAAATGACCTCTGCTTCAAGTCACTTCTAAAAATCAAATCAGTCCTTCAGAAAACTGTCTTTGCTATTTTAGAATGCAATAAAAACCAGACCAAGGTGAATGTCACGTCATGCAGGGGTTCTTTGTAAACATTTGATCACACACATTAACTTTCACACAAGCTTGTATGTGCTTAATAGATAGGACTGGGCAGACAAACTGGGACATGTTTACTGTGAATGTGTTCATGAATACTCTAAATGAACAAGTTTAGGGAGTGGTTACATCATAGTGCAGTCGTGTCTCTGGGTTTAGCCTCAGTCCTTCTGCAACTTACACTCACTTTTTTTTTTTTAAAGTACCTAGATAGACAATGTGAAATACAGGAAAACAATATGCTTTGAAGTAGCAGCACTAGCAGAATGGAGATAAACCCCTAATTGATCTCCCAATTTTGAGCCAAAAGAATATCACAGCAGCAGAATTCAATTACAGTGTCCTAGGCAGAGCCTTTGCGTTATCAAGGAAGGAAGTCACATAAATCCTGTCCACACCAGTAGCACAGACTGGGATGTGCTGGCACAACCTCATTATTTCACGAGCGTCACCGTGGACTCTCTCCCCTGGTATCGAAAACAAATACAGTTGGTTGGAGAAGTAGCAGACCCCAAAATTTCAAATGTGATGGGTATGGCTCTGCAGAATAACCAGATATGTACTGGGAAGGGGAGGTACAGTGAAGAATATTCCAATTGTCTCCATCTATAAACATGGGTTAGTCACAGTCAACAGCACAACGTGCACAAAGCAAGGCACATAAAGCAAGCAGCTCTTGTTTTAGCAGCCCAGCTATCAGAGATCTACACCCAGGCATCATTTGCAACAGGGAAGTTATTTTATACATTTGAGTGAATAAAAATAGACTGTCAATGTCAAATTGCACATGGTCAGAAAAAACTATTTCCGAGAATCTTGCACAGTCTGGGTTAGAAAATCAACAACTGAAACATTTCCACAGAATCAAATTGCCTGGACCTGATTAAAAGGCTCCTTACAAGAAACTTTAGAAATAAAGGAAGGCATTGAAGTTCTGCTGTAGGTCGAGATTTTGCTAAGCCCTTTACTAAACAGTAATGATACACCCTGAATTAACCTTTGATCCTGCATGGCCTTTCTAAGAACTGAAGTAAACAGTGGTCCTAAGGGATACTGGGAACCTGTATGCCTGCCATCGTACCTCTCCTACACTACTATGGACCCTAAATTCCCATTATTCTGATAAGTGTATTTAAATAGCAATTTTTAAAGCTGCTCCCAGAAATCTCACCACAAGATATTCTCTGTCATCACCAGTATAGACACCTGAAGGCTGCTTGAGGCAGTTGCAAATGACATGGTTTTAAAGTCATCTGAAATAAATCTGCATGCGATATATCCTTTCTTTCTGTTACTAATGATGTGTTTGGGTTTTAACTCAAGATCTGGGAATGATCTGGCATTTTAAACAAATGCTTCTGCTAGAAACTGAGATTTATGCACCATAGTTTTTTTATGTTGTTTTTTTTTACCAGCTCGGACCCTTCATCAAACCTGGAGCCTGTCACTTCTCAAACAAGCATTAATAGCAGCCCTTACATCTGAAACTAAGGTCATTTCTATTCCCAGTCGGATGGGGACCTGAAAATAAGCAGTATTTATTCTAAACATCCCAGTTCTGGCCAGGATGAATGCAATTCAATGAGCCTTTGCTAATGCAAACCAGACTTCTGCATGCTCATGGGATGCTGTCATTAATCCTTTGAGGACATAAACGTACAGCTGGCTTAGTTTTCTGCCAGTATCTTTTTTTTTAATGACCCTCCAGATATATGATGTTTAATGTACTCATGCCCTATTTCAAGGAATTTACAATTAAAAATGCAGGCACAGCATGTTAAGTCCTACCTCTAGCTGTTGTTGCCAGCCTAATTGCTATAGTGTATAGAAATTCACTCACGGGATTATTAAGAGTCTCTCTCAGGTACTGAACAACACGGCACACTACAGAGCAGCAAACAATCACGTAATGAAAGATTGTGATGAGTACTTTCAAGTAGTAAGTACAATCAAGATCATTTTAAGACCCATAACTGATGGTTTGGAGGGGCAAAAGGGTTTCCACTGGTAGATTTCAGGCTCAACAATACAACAGTGTCGTACTTTGCAAACACTATATTGATTACTCCCCCACCATTTAGTTGTTTAAAGTATCTATAGAAAACAACCCAAGAAAAATGAACATTCACTAAAAAGACCTACTACTGTTTGGGGGTTTTTTTGTGTGTTTTTTTTGTTTTGTTTTTGGGGGGTTTTTTTTGTTTTTTTGGGTTTTTTTTCTTTTTTTAAGTCCATCATCTGAGATGAAACAGTATCTTTAGATTCTGTGTGAGATGTGTTGACAAACTCCAGTCTCTTCAATAGTTTTAACTTAAGCAAAACAAAAGCTATGAGGCTTTATTGAGGGACTAAGCCGAAAGAAACCCAGAAACACTGCAGCGTGTCAGGCCTGTTTCTGCTCTGATTTCAATGGGAACATTTCAGATTTACAAGGCTTTTTTCACTCGCTCCAATGGAAACTTTTAAAAGTACAATATGCCATGCCTGAAATGTTTCCATGAAATTCTGGTATGAAGTTAGTATAGCTTTAAAAGTTATAACAGCAGCATTGACAGCCAAGTACTATGGATAAAAGGGGTTTTGGTTTAGATGGTTTTGGATTGTGAGGCTTTTGAATTTTTATTTCATATATCTCTTGGAACATAATGTTGCTAATTACTAAAAACTTGGCAGTAAAACTCAGAAACAGATTCTGCTTTCATTTTTTACCTATTTCTGTATTAGAAATGAACACAGAATATATTATCCCTAATATTTGCAAATATAAACAACATACTGTGAAGGCCAAATCCATCTCCTTCCTGAAGTTCGGCTTTATTAGATATAGAAAGTGACAGTAAAATGAGGCTCAAATTTCTTCTTAAAGATTTACAAATTCAAGGCTTTCTTCCTCAAAAATTGTCATCCCACATGCTATACCCTCATTTTCTGATGGGCTGCCCCCACCTACCTAAGCCTACACAGGCTAATAAGCTTCCTATGGGAGCGAGCAGTCAACTGGAACATTGTCCTAGTGTGACTATGCTTGCTTTTAAGGTAGACTTACAAACTTCCCCATCCCTTTTCAGCACTCACAGTAAGTTAGAACAATTTCTCTATGACATGGAACTTTATGGAAGTTTGGAGATGCATCAGAAAGGAACTTCAGTGTGAAATTTCTAGAATGTTTTCATTAAGAAGTATTTCTGCATGTCAAATTTTGTCCTAAGCTGTCTTCCTTCTTCTAATAGATAAATCTCAGGATTTGAAACTGTCTTGTAGAACATCAAAAAGCCAAGGGAAAAGATTAAGTCTCATATTGGATGCAAGAGGAATGGATCAACATTAGAAAGTTTGGATCTCATCCAAGGCAGAAGCAGATGAGAAGTTTTCCATAATAGCTGCCCAGGGCAATAAAAGTGGAAATAGAAAATACGATGTAAAAACCCGGCTGCAGAAGTTTAAATATTAGTCACCCACTGTGAACTAAAATGAAATACCTGAAGTTTTTAATCCTACTATAGCGCTACAATGTTCAATTTAATCATTGTTTTTACCGTAATATAATACAACTGGCATCACCTACTGTTTCAAACAACCGCAACTTATTTTAAGTCTTCCTCCTAGTGCTATGTTACAGAGAACTTTGAGAACTGCTTCCTGTTTTTCATACAGATTTCCCTCTTTTCCTGTGGAAATCTATTGAGGAAACTCTATGAAAACAAAAGGAAGTATCTGTTTCTAAATACCTGTAAGACTGTCCAAAAGAATCGTCTTTACGCACCACGGGGCTCCTGTTGAGGGGAAGGGCTGCGCTGTGTCCTCAAACAAGCTGCATCCAGCTCAGGTGCAGCAGGGCTGCTGCATGGAGGGGAGTCCTTTGTTGGAAGAATTTTGGGTAATGTTCATTGGGAAAACAGTAATCCAGGTTGCCCAACCTTCCTACGTGGAACTTTCCTACAACTTCCATCTGTCCCACTCTCCTTCACCTCCTCTATTAGCACTCCTACTTGAGAGAACCATAGGACTGGAGGGTAGTCTGTGATGTCCACCTATGACCAGCCATTATTCATGGAGTAAGACACAGTAGCACTGAGCCATGTGTGATTAAAGATCTTACTGACATAATGCACCTTTTTCAATAACCTAATGTCAGTAAGTTCTGTAATACCTTAAATATACAGCAGCCAAAACAGAATCACTCTGAGAAGATTTTTTTGCATCACTTCAATTACCTTTAAGGTAGCTCTGATTTGCTTTAGACATTGGAGTTTCCAGACTGTGAGCTAGAAAATTCAAAACAAAAGTAGAAAGTGTACTTAATGTATTTCAATATGATTTAGTGTCCGTGTCTGGTTTCTGACAGCCTGCTAGACGCCACAGAATCTGGATGAAATCTACTCCCTAAGTACTGCAGTTCTGCTGGATGGCTGAGCGTTTCAAAGAGAAACTGAGCCGCAGGCATTGTTAAAGGATGGAAGGTGGTTTTGTTTCAATTTTTCATACCCTTGTTAAATAATCTATATGCAATTTCCAGGGCAGTAACTACTTGCTTAATCAAGTTTTCTGCTTGTTCAGTTAAAATATAGTTGAAAAAATGGAGGGGGCGGGGGAGGCACGGCAGAGACAGGGATGGCATGAAAGTTATTGTAAGGTACTAACAGAGCCTACCTGCTTCTTTGTCCTGCAAAAACAAGTCCTATTATCACTTACATTAGAGTTCTGTCAGGATTTCATTGTACTGTTGTCCTAATTAATAGGGAACACACCTCACCCTGGGCGGCTCTGAAGGGTTCACGTACATGCAGTTTTAGAACATTATCCCAGCTGTACCATATCAGTGCTGGATAAATTACATCAACAGTAGGTTTTACTCTTCCTAATAGAGATCATTATTGATCTTGTTTTTATCCCATTAATACCTACACTTTTCAAACAAGTTAGCTCATGACTCCCTTATACTGACACAAGATACGCTTATGGTAAGATACATCATTTCCATCCTCCGCCAACAGTCCTGTGGTCTAAAAAAACACAGCCATGTTTTATAAAAATACATGCATGTGAGGAGGGTATCAGAAAACTAGCCTTAATAGTGCAATAACATCTCAAGAAATGAGAAACCATCAAGATCAGAGCAATAATCCATTATTATCAAGCAACACTTTCCACTGCCAAGGATTCAGCTAATGCTAATATGACAGTTGATTACACTTTTAGTCTCTTTCTTTGCTGGCCTGCTGTGTGCCCAAGTTACACTTCTTTAATGTTTTTAATGTATGCTTATTCCCATAGTCTAGTTGCATAACTGTTTTAGCCTATAGTACCTTGAAATACCATATTTTGTTAACTGGAAATCATTCGTAAAGCCTGGAGTTTTTATAAATACTCATACATTAACCTAAGTCCTACATTTATGGCATCTAGTTCTTCAGAAAGAGAGAGAGAAACAAGTTAGTCGTAGCTTTTTCCCCCCCCAGTAAATATTTGTATTAATTTATGTTGACTTTCTACAAATCTTCAATGATCAATATGGCCACCCTGAAAATTCCAGGCAATTCTAACTGATAGAAGAGGATGCTTTTTCCAGGGCAGTACCAAAGATTGCCTAAGCCTCCTATGAAACTAAATTTTCTGTTACTGAACATCATGGAAATGAATACAGTATAATCCTATTCCAGAAGCTGAAAAATGGCTTAGAAAGCAAAAGCATGAGGAAAGCTAGTAAATGAACTTGTATAAAACATAACCTGAACTTAGATCAAGTCAAGTATTTGGAAATGGTAATATGGAAATCTTTACTTAGTAAAAAGATCAGGGAGGTACATAACTTGATGTAAGGATTGTAACTGATACAACAAAATGAAAATGTAATCAAATTGGTTTTATGTCGAAACTACAAATGTTCTTAAAATTATGCACCTGCTCGAGTACTCTGCTGTAGCAGGAAAGATACTCTGTAAAGTTTAAACTCAGATGAAGTTTAAGTTGGTGATAAATACAATGCCAACCTGCTTGGCTGAGGTTCATCAGCTAAAGAAACTGGAGGTACTGCTGAGACAAGCAGAGGTCCCCCCTTGGAGAAAGCAGATGAGGCAGAGCGCTGAACATGCCCTGTCAGAAATCAGTTCTTACATGCAGGGAGTAACTACTTGTGGTTACATTTCTGTCATCAGCTTTGCTCCAAATAATGTTTCTTATTACCAACAAAAGACTCAATAAAAGCTGCTATATTTGCTGTCAAAATGTACCCTAGGACGCTAGTAAATGCAAGAATACTAAGCAGTCTTTTCTGGTCTCTATGAACTGGCAGATAACACATGCACATTTGGGAAGGAAAGTAATTAATTTGGGATTACTGTTAAAGGCAGTGTTATTTTTCGCAGGTCACCTACCAGAACAATAAAGGCTTCAAGAAAGCAAAGGACAGGCTGTTTTCAGGAAACTTAAAATTGTTTCAAAAAAAAAAAAGCATCGGAACAGCAGGCACAGAGCTTAAATATGAAGCAGCCTGCAGAATTACACAGTATCTTATAGAGAAACAGCCCTCGCTAAAGAGACAAGGATGTTTTTCCAAACATCAGTGAAACAGAAAACACAACAGTATGAGGTAATTGTTATTCTTGTTTCCTGATACAGGATCTGAGGAACCTGGAAGCTGTGACTTCCCCACGTTCGCAGCAGATGGTTGCTGGCACTGATGCTTCAGGCTCAGGTCCCACAGCAACCGCGTGTTCCCTTTGCACTCCCAGCGCCCGGGCTCCGCAGCAGCCGCAGCACAGCTCTCCTGTGCTGAGCGCTTGGGAACTCGCAGGGACCAAGCGACTAGACAGGCCTTTCCACAATTGTCCTGGGAGAGCTTAAGAAAAATCTGACTTAGATGCAAAAAAGAAAAAAAAGAAAAAAAAAAAGAAAAAAAAATTGATGGTTGCAGCCCCTCCTGTTAAGATACATTAACGTCATATTTTCCCAAATTCTTACTAAGGGCTAGTCAGAAATAACTTCCCACCAACTTAAGGCACAAAGTTGCTGTTAAGTGAGCCACCTTCCCTTTGTCACTCCAAATCCATGAGGCTCTAAATCTATGCACTTCCGAGATAAGTCCTGAAGGAATTTACGTGCCAGTAAATAGGTACTTTCAGAGTTTATAACACATTTGGCGATATGTGAAGTTTTTCATGCATCAAACAGAGAACTGAAAAACAGTGTTTTGTGAGACATTTTAAGCTCTAAGAGTTGAATTTAGTAGGATCTCCACCCTGTTGATAAGCTCTCCCTGGCTGTTTAGGAAGAACACTTTATCTAGGAGACATTAAAAGGATCACTGAGCATTTGATCTTTACTGACATACACTCTAGCATGCAGGAGATAACAAAAGGATTCCTTGGGATTAAACAGCACATGTCTAGGTGAAGGAATACGTGAGGGGGTTGGTTTGTTATACAAGCAATAGCAGAAGGAAATTATCTACAGGACCACAACTCTGCTGTTCTCCTTTACCTGGCTTACTGCCTTATACCAAGTGTCTCTGGTATAGCTATCAGCGGTTTAGGATTTCAGAGCGTTTTAGTTATTAGTGTTTGGTTGTAGGCTTTCAAGCATCTTTCTGTAAAACACAAGTCAGGATATCAGGACAGAATTCTAAAAATAAAAGTTTGGAGATCAGGAAGGGCAAACAGACTGAGGAGAATACATATATGCAACTCGCACATATGTAGTTGGGGGGATGTGTGTTTGTTTTCATACGCCTTTGTTGCTATTTCTTGTGGGCTAGACTAAAAGGAGATCTCCAGCAACACCTAGAGGGAGGTTTTGCCAGTGGGACTGTCTGCCTGACTAGCAGCAAAGAGGGCTGAAAATCCTGAGTGAGAACTTGTTCTCACATGAGCTTCAGCCTCATTTCAGGCCCGTTCTTCCTGATAAGCTGAAGAAGTAAATTGCACTGCTTGGCCAAAATGGATTTGCAACATACTGCCAATACAGAGTTCTCAGCGAACTCCAGGCAGAAGGCTCTATGTCCCGTTCTAGAGCGGGGTTGGAGGATGTTGACCTGCGGAAGGGCACCCACCAGACACAGTCTCTCATGGAAAGCAGTCCGGCACAGCACCAGGCACTGAAGTGGCAGCCAGCAGGCTGGATCCCGGCCACGGAGCGATACCATCCAGCCCCCTCTCCGGTTGTAGCTGGGAAAGAGCTGTTATGGCAAACAGCCAGAATGGCTGTTACAGCATGGTGTGAGGACCAACAGCAGAAGTCTCCACTCACCGGCACACAGCCGGATACTCCGAATTACTGCTGCACCCACATGGCCCATTAGGAAGGTCCACCAGGGGTATTTGGCTCTGTGGGCTGAAAAGGTTTCCTCATATCAGTGTAACAGGGAAAGACTGTTACTTAACCAACAGTTAGTACAATATTGAATAAAGCCCTCCTGGTCTTTCAGGTATTCCTCAGCATCATCTCTTAAGAGAGACTGCTGTGCTGCTTAGCATTATTCTGGGGTCTAGCACGCCTCCCAAGTCCACACGTGCTCTGTTGGGTCTTGTGGGCTTTTGGAATAATTCTGACAATACCAGTTTATCACAAAATTCAGTTATACTAAGTTAAAATAGCTGCTCCAATATGGAAGGAAGGGAAATTCAAGACCAGAGCTGCGTAACAGATAAGAAGAGGGAGTAATGGATCTATGACTTCCATTTCCATGACCAGGGGGGAAGTTGAATCCAGGCTTTTAATCCAGACTTCCAAGAAATTTTGTCCAAGCTTTAGCAAATAGCTTTTGTGCTAATAGTTCAATCAAGGACAAGTGATACTTACATTTTTCTAGCTTTATTTAGGTCTGCATCTTGCGCATCAAAACTGTGGCATTTCAGTGCAAATATCTGAATTTCTAGCTAGCAGGGTGTGGCAATAGAGTTCTTTATTCCAGAGGAACAACATCTGGAAATTGTTTCCTTTATTTTGTCACAAAAGATTCCATTAAGAGGCAGGAATATCTGAATGACATAATTCCAAAGTGATGTATGTTTCTCCTGGATAGTGCAGTGACTATTAACCATAAAATACCCCACACAGAGCAAAAAGGAGTCTGATTCATCAATGAGATACTCAAGAACTACTGCCATGCAATATAATCCCTTACTAGATACAAGATTTATAAAAGCACTATAATTACCTCATCTGTTTAGCCTAATTATCAAATGTTATCTTCCACAATGCAGCTAAATGACTAACAGTTTATTAACAATGCTAAACTAAAGTTTCAAGGCCAAAAAAGGTTAAGGAAAAACCCAAACAGCAAGACTCTGAGATCTTGAGCTGCATTTCAGAGCTGAAAGGAATGTAATCTGTAAGTCACAGAATGAAACCTGCCCACGCGGTTTGAATTCAGCTTCCCTAGTCATTTTGTACTTAGGCGTGTCTTGCTTAATGCACTAATATTTGTCTTAAATATAAGTGTGGCCTTAACTGTTACATTGAAAATGAATGATTTTTTTTTAGTATACTCTTCATCACAGTACAATATGAGACTAGAAAGATTATAATTAAATTTTTCTGCTAATTTTAGGTGCCCACTCTGACTTACCTAAATGTTCACAGTATCTAGTATTTCAGAGCAAACCACACAAATCATAACTTCCATGATCCCATGCTTCAGCTGTAGTTCCCATGCCCCATTGTCTCAAATTCCATGCCCTCCCCACCCCCCAAAAAATCAGAACCCAGTTATCTGTACACATGTAACACTGGAATTATGCGTAGAAAGCCTAACTAAAGTAATTTGCCTAAGATTATGCAGGGGCTCTGGCAGCGACTGAACTAGAATCTGCTTCCTCAAAGGAGCATTTAGTTGCTTTAACAAGGACACCATGCATCATTCTGCTCCTGTGTCTCACCTGACTTGCTACTTAGAGCTTCTGCAGTAGATGAGAAAGGAACCTCCTGGCAGAAGTTTCCTTCTCTCTAAAGCTGTTGTCCCTCCACAGAAATCATTCATCCCCTGCCTCGAATGAGACAAACATCACATAGAGAAAAAACTAGACTGCAATTTTACAAGTAACTACTGTATTGTTATGCGTGTGCTCCAGGGGCTCAGGCAGCCTCCTGACATCTTGTAAGTTGAGAACCTTAAAAAACCAAATACACTCAAAACACAAGAATTTGTAGCATCATAGTGACATCTGTGTTTTCTACCAAGAGGGTCAGATTCTCTACATTCTCTGCATAGATTTCTGCTTGCAGTTAACTGAGCAACTGACAGCACAGTAAATTATCACCCTCCATGTGGACTTGCAGTGGGGGAGGGAGGAAAAACTGATTTGTGGATGTTTTTCCCAAATATTTACTGACAGAAGAGTAATGCCAAGACTTCAAGAACATGGACAGCATCCCAAATTTTATCAGGGAGTGTGTTTGGTCCCTAAGCAATTTTTTTCTGCATATTTCATCTTCTGCCTCTTTATTTCTTCCCCAATCCTGTCTCCTCTCTCCATGTTCAAGTCCGCTGTTGCTGCAATTCTCATTCTCACTTTAACCACTGCACCTATTCAGGGTGTAATTCAATCACAGTTCCATCAGCAGTAAAACCCCGGTCATACTTTTAAAAATTTACATTTAATGCTTTACAGATCAAACAACTTAAAATCTGAGATTAAGCAATTTAAAATGTGAATTGCTCACAGAAAGTTCATTGATACAGTTTCTGTTGGAGAGGGGTTCCCAGCTTACAGCACCAAAGACAGATGTATTCAGAAAACCTACAAAGACACTTAGCTCCAGTGCAAAAACATATTTGATCTGAACATTAAATGAAAAATCATAAAAAAATAGGAATACGCACACATTCTAAACTCTGTCATTCCCTGTAGGGGCTTAGCCAAAACTGAAAGCATTCCAAGTCTTCTGAAGTTTGATAATATGGGTAAAATAGTACAAAAAAAATAAAAATCACACCTTATTTTGGTTACAAAATACAAGTCATACACTTCCAAAATAAAGTATCACTTAGTTTGTATAACTATACTTAGGGCAATGTACATGTTCACACAGCTGTTTGATCTACTCCAAACATGTCTTGAAAAGAGACTAGTTAAAGGCCTATGAACATGAAGCTAAATAATTCCTCAGAGTTATTTTATGATTAGTCAGGAATTATTTAAGTTAAAGATTTGTTTAGCACCAGAAGCAGGTGGGTTTTGCAGCAGTGAGAAGTTTCCATAACAATAACAGGAGTGCCAATTAAAAGCCAATAAGTCATGGACATTACGTTAAGGTCCAGTACTTTGCAAACTCTCCCCTCTTCAATTTTCCTTCTCTGGAGCTGCCCATTATCCTCAGTACAAAGACTTTAAAATGAATGTGGACTGTTTGCCTGTCTCCATGGAAGCCTTGCCGCACCGCACCGTACACAAACGCTTCCCAGGCATCTGCAGCACTACTTTCCCTTCTGATCTTTGCCCTAAACAAACGTGCTGTTTATTCACTCCTCCTCATTTATGAAGGCCCATTTGATGCTGTATGAATACTAATGAGAAAAGAATTAAATCTATGTTTAAGAATGAGTGAAGATTCCTCCTTTTAGCATTTACCATGACAGCAAAAGCATACCAGCTGGCCTCTTCCGTTATGCTGCTCTTTAAATCCTGAAATCTCTGCCACTTGAAAATCAAGAGTGCAGATTTGGCATTAAAGAAAATAAAAAGCTCCCAGATAGGAAAAAATGACCTAGTGGTTAAATCACACAAGAAATCAGGAGATCATGGTGTTTCATTGTTCTGCTACCAAAGAGTACCACCACGACTCCATTCACGCCTCTGTCACCTCACTTGAGAAGGAGGATAAAATGCTGTGTACTTCAACAATACACTATGGAGCATGAAGTGACCCCCAAGAAATTGAACCTTCCATACCAGTTGGCTGCATCTGCTTTAAAGTCCAAAAAACAGAGAAAATCCAGTCAGAAATTTGCAATAACCTCCAAAGTGCATGTAGGATCCTACATCAATGGCAAAATTAAGAGAAGGAAACAGTCCCTTTCTTCCAATAGACAGCAAAGATTCATTAGTATCCTTAAAGCTGTTCTTCTCATTCTGTGCAACAATTCTGATGAGAACCTTCTTCAGTCCATCTCATGTTTAGCTCCTAGTTCCAGTTTAAAGGAATGGTAAGTTTGTCCTTGCAGCTACATAAGCAGCATTAGCAGTCCCCTTCCCCCGTCACAATTTCCGTAAAGCCAAAGAGGTCTCTGGCTCTGCCTCCTCAGCTTTGGCACTAAACTTGGCAGATTATTGCCTTACACTTTTTTCAATGACATGAATGAAAGCCAGCTGTGTTTATACATCCCTCCTTCGGAACTCTATCACGCAGGACATTCCTCCACCCTTCACCTCTGTCACTCGGCTGTTGGTCCTGTCCTTCCCTGTCACCTTCCCTGCTCACTACTGTGGGTGAACCAGTGCCCAGCATCACATTATACTGGAGCCTTGGCAAGACGTACCAAAACAGCAAATTTCTAGTTCTGCAATTTCCAGCAAATCCTTGATGTTATATATTAGCTGATCAAATACAAAACTTATTGGGGTTTTTAAACTTGTGTATATACTAATGCTGCTGCTTGCCTTCCCCACCGCCCGCGCCNTGGATGAGCTCCAAAATTCCAGCCTGTCTGGCCACATGTTCTTTCACACACATTTCAAACCTGCCCCTTTCCTAAACACCTTGAAATAATTTCCATGCATGGTTCTAGAAGACAAGGCTGTACCTTAACCTGTGCTGCCTTTTTCTTTAGCGTGTAAGGTACACCAACTTTGCTATATTTCTTCTGTTGGAGAAACTAAGGCACAAGGTGATTTGATACAAATTATAAGAGCCTGTGCCAGAACCAAGATTTAAATTCTGGAGCACCTCGGTCTGAAAAAACCTTGTTCAACACTTACATTTCTTTCTAGTTTCCCAGATTAACACCTCCAGAGAAGACAAACATGACTGCCTTTAAGCAATGTATTGGGCAGAAACATGCCACCAGGATGGCTCCTTTAATTTCTCCACACTAAGAGAGCTGATGAAGTCCTCTCAACAAAGTTAGTATAGAATCAGAGTTTGTACTTTGTATTTCATCAAGTAATTATAAGTTCCCTTACAAGAACTACAGAGAAGCAAAAGCTATTATTTAGGTAATCTCATCTAAGTGGAGGGAGTTTGCTATTCTAAGTCCTGAATTTTATGGGAAGGATTGGTTTTTTCCATCAAGCTTATTAATGTTCCTTGGACTGCAAGCTAAATTGAAACCAGGCTGCCAGACCCAAGAAGTTAATACCACCAGCAGACCTCCCATTAAACGTCATAGCATTTACCCACTTTTGCTAGAAAAGATTTTCACGATACTTGAATATTCTCAACGTTTTATGGGTTAAAAATCTTAACGAACTTTGAGCCTACAATGAATATTCACTGAAATGTCAGCATCTCTGTACTCTGTGAACTAACTCTGGAAGTCTCTGAAATCCAAACAGATCTAAATTACACTGCAGCTCAAAACTAAGAGAACAATCTGCACAGTACCAGCTACAGTCCTCAAGATTGTAAAGGATTAGCGAGTACCAGACCTCAAAATATTTTTGCCTTAAAACAAAGGAAATTAGCACATTTCAGAAAAAGAAAACATAGTGTTCTTGTGAAAAAAAAGTGCTACTATACTCCACAGTAATTGTCCAGAACACTGAAGCTCCGCGATGCTTCCAGGACCCCCCCATTTTGAAAGCCCAAGGTTAATAGTGCTTGCTATTTGTGCACTACTTCATAATTATTTTTTCCAGAACTAATATGACTAGCTTCCAGAAGCTAAATGACTAGCCAGGCTCCATTCTGGAGACTGCTGTTTCCCTTGACTTTACAGGAAATCCAATTGCTGCTAAGCTAAATAATACCATAAATCGTAAATTAAATATGTCCTTAGCTTTTGCACAGTCACCCCTACTCAAGGGGGTAAAAGAAGTGCTGGTTCCTAAGCATAGTTTACTTCAGCTTCTGTCCCTACAGATATTTTGAAATACTGACTTTTGTTGTTAAATTCATGATTTTATTTACTTAGTGTACTTTCACAAGCAACAAGGGAACCAATATTAGCATGGTTCTTCAAGAACTGACAGCAGCTGTGTTAGATTAAACAAAAGCTCCCTGCAATACTTATCTCTAACTTGACATCAGCTTTTCTATTACTACATCTAAAGTCCTGTTTCTAGCAGTAGTTGAATTTATGGGCAGGAAGCATTTAGAAGATTTGTACGAAAAGATCATGTTATACAAGTTGTTTCAGCAGGACCAACTTGCTAAGTGTTTTAACTCACTTTTTGTGGATGAATATTTAATGTGTTAAGTACAAGGAATATTCAATAGTCACCAGACCAAAACTAATCTTAGGAAGAGTTTGGAGGGAACTTAATTTACAATAAAACTCCTAATTTGGTTTCCTTTATCCCACATAGAAATTTGTGAACTACATGACAGCTCCTACTGGAAAAAGCATAACCACAGTAGTATGTGGTCATAATTGGAAATTATCCCAAAGTAATCACTGAAACAAAACTGTTTTCTAAATAGTAAAAAAAAGAAGCAATGGAAGTGTCCTCTATAGGAAATGTATACTATTACATTACACAATGTACACAAGCCTGAAATAGACTGGTCTTCGTGTTCATTTAGCTCCGTACCTGAGAGACAGCTTATTCACACCTCAGAGAAGGTTTGATATAAACCCTACAGGTGTGGACTGATATGCCAAATTTCCATGTATCCAGTGTAACTATGATTTTCTTACTGCATTATAAGAGTCTAATTTCTTAAATTCTTTATAGCTCTGATTTCAGTAACATTTTGTGGAATTAAGTTACATATTATGTATATGTGGTTAAAAAAAAACACAAACAAGTTTCCAAAAATAAATTCAGTATTATGTGTTGCCTTTCAATTTCATGGGCTCTACTATTTTGCACATAATTAGGACTGTCTGAATTAATTTCCTTTGTCAACTATATTGCATATGTCCATGGTATTTCCTCTAAATTAACGATACTCTCTTTCACTATGTCCCAATGAAACAGCAGGTAGGAGAGCCAAACTGACCCAAACCAAATGTATTCCAGTAAGAAGAGAGTAGTAGCTCCAATGGACTCAATGTGAATTTCTGTTCACATTCCCTTCCCATTCTTTCCAAAGTGTAATATTTTTGTTAGAAAATAAATCTGTTATTAATTTGTTAGATTTTGGGTTGTGTATGGTAAAAGTTTCCATTTTACTACAAAGAATGACTTGCGCTGTCTCACATGACTAGGTCTTTCCTTGATTAAGGACATTTTCAACTCAACTACATGTAAATAGATTCTGGATTTTTCCTCTAATGTGCTACCCTGAAATTCCTTGAAAAGACTCCCCCAGTGCTGTCCATTTAGGTAACTAAGTTCCTCAGTCTGAACAATCATTGTCCTTGATTGAATTAAATTCCATTTTTCAAAAATATATTTTGTTGGCAAGTTTAAGGACCCCTATTCATCATTGATCTGTATACCAACCCTTGAAAGCTGTTTCCTTCAAAACACATAGATGCAATATCCTCTAAATTCCACTCAGAAAAACTACATGATTTCAAATAAGATTGCCAAAAATCCATAAGCTGTTCTTACCTATAACTCATTGGTTTTCAGATGCGCCACTCTGAAAATCTTTCGTTTTGAGTTTTCAGTCTCTGACACAACTTCATCTCCAGTACTCAGAAGACAGATCAAAACGTCCTGACATTTCTAAGTCCGAGTACTAGTCCAAGTGACCAGATGCAAGACTTGCTACCCTAGCTATGGTGTTATGGTGCCCATGGTAAAAACGAAGCACGCACTCTTTTATCACTGCCAGTGGAGAGTTTATGACCAGAGTAGACTCTTTCCATATATAGTTTCTAGATGTCTTTGACCTGAACTAAAAGCTACATTACCTAGAAAGAAGAACTGAAATCTACCTTACTTTGATTCTTAGGGAAGCAACCAAACATAGCCTCTCAGGGATTTGATTTTACAGGGTCTGAAGGCAGATACACCTGTTCTCCTACAGCAAGCCTGAACAATTTCATTCAACCAGAGTCATTTGTGAGCTACGCTCTGCGCATTCATCTTGGTTTTTCAGATTTCCTATAGGTCCACTTTATTTTGCCCTTCTTCTGCAGGTCGGAAACGGTGAGGTTTCAGCTTCCCTCAAGCAGCAGCCCAGAGCAGAACGAGGGAGCAGCTCTACCAGATGTAAGATACTGCCTGACTGTGGTGCAACAAGATCGACGTTCTCCCACTGGTGGAGCTGGAATTTCTGAGAACGGTATTTAACACAGCACCCAACTACTTTATTTCTTCACTGATTTGTAAGATCCTCAACAGAAAAAGTAATACAGACGCTAAGCCGCAAAAGCCACAAACAGTCCTAATGAATATTGAAATGCTAAACCTAAATAAAAGGTAACATCCCAGCTTTCTACTTCTCACTCCCCACATTATTTTATGTTTAAAAAAGAAGATAGAACAAGTCACTTAGAGCAGTGATTTAAAACTGCTTTTCCCCCCCCATATGATTCACCTCACCAAAACTTTTTCCTTGCTTAAAAGTATGAAGTTTTCATTTCTTTGTAAATAAAACTTCGAACTTCAGGTAAAATAATTTCCAAGAAAACCATCTGCAACTAATATTCTGTACAGTCACACTCTTTGGAAACATCCTGGCCGCTTCAGTAACTCTGAAAAGGTCCAACCTGTTCAGCATACGTAGCACTAACTACTGCCACAACACTGCACACTTGCAATTTCTTGTGGGACTGCACAAAGCAGTCCTATTTATGATAGGTTTACATGACAAGGAGACAGTAAATGCAAACTTTGGCAAGTTTAACTTACCTTCAGCGATTTTATTTAATTTTTTTTAACACATCTAGTTCAGAGAAGACAAAACCACTTCTCTGAAATTAACTGCAATTAGCACGGCATCTTTACTGTGGACTAGAGAGCTGTATGTACTGCCAAAAAAATTAGATTTTAGATATGTAATGAACAGAGCTGGCAAGCAGCTGCTCAGGAATGCTAAAAATAATGACATGTAAATACAATTAATATTGTAGCATGTTCTCCACATGGTTAGACTTATAAAATAAACCTGCTTTTACAAATATTTTTAATCAAATCTGTCACTTGGCCAGCTCAAAGACAGTTCCCATGTCTAACCTATATTACCCATGTTTCAAGTACAAACAGCTCTTTAACAAAAGTTTTACAAACAAATAAATTCTGGGCCCATAGCTTTGAAAATGTGGAAAAGCCTTCCATGAAATAAAGAGGATTAGTTAGGCAGAAAAGAGAAATAACACAGAAAGTTAAACAAATAAAAAGGTTGTGTGAACATTTGGGATAAACCTAGATACACTAGATAAATAAATCTAGATTTAAAATTCTTTCTATTTTTCATAGACACTTCAATAAATATGAATTTCTTAGAGCAGAAGACCACTTGCATCAATGAAATTTGGGAAGTTATTCTACATTAGCTAGTTCACAAATTAACGCCTAAATATCACAACAATGAAGTGCTCTATGATTCCACTGACAGTGCTTTTTAAAAATATTAGCTTAGTAGAAGAACTCTAATAAAATACTGGCTTAACATTAAGAGACACATAAGAAGTTTTGCCTTTCCTCTCTGGTTTCCAGTCCTGCTAATCATAACCTACGAGAGGGATGTAAAAGATTTCCTCTGTTTTTAAAGACCTAATGCGAGTGTCTGCTATACCAGATGCTGCAAGTATTTACTGGGTTCAACATACCAGTTTGAAGCTCTTCAAGGAATCCGTAGCGTTGGGCGATCAGTTCCCATGGCTGCCACAACACTTGTAAACTCTGTTATCCCTCTGAACTCCTGTGGCAAGAAAATAAGTGATGATAGAGAAAGTTCACTACTAAGGTATCACAAATTGAAAATACAAAGTCTTTTTGGGATTGGGGTTTTTTTGTTTGCGGGTTGTTGTGGTTTTTTGGGGTATTTTTAAGCAGTGCACAGCCTCATAGAAAGAAAGCGCTTCTAATAAATTAGTTCATACGGTGTAAGGACTACCATGAAAATGCAGACATTCATTCTCTAATTAACAAGCAATACTACATGAAACCAAGCTTTGTTCCGGCTTCGGCAATAAAGTATTGAACATGATTACCTATAAGTTAGGCACAGCGAACGCTACTGGAATGAAAACCGCACTAACAAATACATGCCGAGTGTTAACCAAAAGAAGAAAAAATAACCCCAAACAGGCCATTTTTCCTTTATTGCTGAAAACAGCCCGGCTGCAGGCTGGTGGAACATCGCTGCCCTCTGCCGGGGATCCTGCCCACCCACACGGTGTGGGCCACACAGCAACTGGAAATGGCATTTCTGCTTGAACTGCAGGCGCTTGAGACCTTGAAATGAGACAGAAAATCCTTTACCTGAGAGTCTCTGCCGGGAGACGCAGCCCCCGGAACCCCCCTCTTTCCTGTGCCGAATGAGCTAAATTTGCACAACGCCTGTAACGCTCCCCAAGGTCAAGTGTGTTTCAGTATTTGAAGAAATAACAGCTTTTGACTTGATCACTCTGTTAAAACACGTTAAACCTGTTTAATTGCCTGACAGCAATTAAGGTAAATAATTATAAAATTTAAAAAATCATGTTGACGTTGGCTTAACCTGCTGTCAACTCAAAAATAAGTGTTCAAAAGAGAGATGTGACCAGTGCTTTTCACCTACTTAGTGTTTCAAAAGACTCTCTGTAAGTTACAAGCTTTGTAACAATCCTCTAAGTCCCAGTAAATATCTCCTTGTAATAAAAAGGAGTTAAACGCACTTTTTTTTAATACAATATGGCTAAAAAGTTATTGAAATACTACTATAATAGTATTTACATGTATTGCAGACAATCTGTGATTTATTTGACATGTGAGGAGGCATTAAGTTTAGGGAAAAAAGATATAACTAAATTTATATAGCTATACATTTAATATTACATTTCTATATTAAAACCACTGTCCCTACAAAACACAGTAAAGGAATGAATTAGAGAACATTGGTATCAAATTCCTGCACTCTGAGTATGTGTTCAACTGATACAATGACTATGCAAAAAAACCCTAAACCCTTACCCAGTACAACGGTTTCTCTTTCCTCTTGAAAAGTGCATCTTCAATTGTACACGTGAACAGTAATCGCACACACGCCCCCAATTAACACACTGATCCTTCACACTTATCCTTATGTTATTGTTACTTAAAGGAAACAAGAGAATTGAAGCAAAACTGCTACAAGTTACCTGCAAAACACTGCTGAAGTAGTCAAAACTCATAAAACAATGCGCTTGGCTAAAGCTCCCTTGCCTGGGCTTTAAAGCTAAGCCTTTCCATGGCTGCTGAAGGACCTCACCTTGTGTGTGTGTGTGATTGGGGTTTTAAAATCTCACTTTTTTTTTTTTTTTTTCCTCAGTCTGGGGACTTTAAAATGCCACAGCTGCAGCACATGAGGGTGGTTGTTTTGTTGCTAAGGGGTTGTTGGTTTCTCAAGCAGAGGATCAGCTGTTCCGCTCAGTGGAAGGCCAGGCTGCCTCTGACGAAGAGGAGGAGAAGTGGGCAGGAGACCAGAGACCCCAGCTGGACCAAATGAAGAAAATACTGGCCAAGCTCCCTTGCTGTGGCAGCGGGTAGGTTTCTGAGATCGATGCTATTTGAGCCCTTTGCAGAGATCATTTCATGACCTGAAGGCGCTATGGCTTCAGCAAGAAGCAGTAACACAAAACAGCAGTCGGCCAGGCTCCAGCACTTCTCCTTTGCAGCATAGGGGAAACAACCTGCTGGATATTCCCTCCTAATCAGTGTCAGCTAGGATCTGTGCTGGCAAGAGCTTTGCAGGAAAACTGGCTTTTACAAACATGGACCTTCATGCTGAGGTTTCACTAATTTTTTAATTATTTTTTTTTTAATGTATCTATAGATGTGATGACAAAATGTGGAAAAAGCTACTGTCTTACTTGGAGACTGCCAATACTGCTGGGCACGCCACAGCCCCCACAGAGCTGACAGAGAAAATCACAGAGCTAACTGAACAGCTTGAGCTTAAAGGGCACGAAGTGAGGAAACTGGAAACAAACATGGAAGAGGTAACAGGAGCTAAGCTGAGTCTGAAAGAGTTAGTTAGGTATCTTTGAGTAGCTGCAGTTATATCCATATGCATTTGTATTTTATTCTGGCCATTCTGCTCTCTCTTGCTGATGTTTCTCACTGTGCAGTTAGTTTGTCAGCTTAAATGCCTGATGCTTTCCTGTAACACCTGCATTTCCAGTCCAGTTCCTCCCTGAACCTCCATTCCCTGGGAGGATGCAGGGTACACCAGCCACAGTCACACACAGGCTTTTTATTTAAACGATTTCAGATGTTCACTGATGCTACATTTGGGGCTGATACCACTACAGAGCCGCACATTAACCATAGGGTTAATTAAACTACAGGCAGCTTTGCATGGTTCTTCAGCTGTGGATGAGGCACGCCACATGCCCCAAGACACAATGATTTTTCAAGAAATCTCCCCAAGTGACTGAGATGCAGGGGTTGCCGTTTCAGAATCCTTCAGAGGAAATCATCTAGTTTACTCCAGCTGGTTCTCAGGCTTAAACCAATATATTTATAAATTTTAAAAAATGAGTTCTCAAGCTTCACAGCATGTTCAACTTTCCTTCAGCAGAGGTTATAACCACAGTAGTTAAAAGCCTGAGCACAGTATCCTAGTAGTCCCATGTGAGCTTACCATTTAAATACTGCAAACCTCAGCCCTTGATGGGCATAGATTTCAACACTAGCAATCTTTCTGTGAAACAGAAATAGAGCACCATATGCATTGCTTTGGTCTACTTTGTCTTAAAGTTCAGTTAATGCTTGTTCAGTGTTTTATATCCCTTCTTTAAAAGGAGTGCAAAGAATTCAGTAGTTCTTGAAGGATTGTATTAATCAGTAAACTATTTAAAGTAAAATATGCAACTTCTTTACGTGTTGCCATCCTTTGATTTTTATCAGTATTTTATATGTTTCCCCCTTGACTAAATTAAATGAAAGAGTTGTGAGGAAAAACATTTAAAAGCCACTAAAATCCTAGTTCAGTTTTACACAATTTGCAGTATTCAATGACAATTTATTCCTATAATACTCCTTAGAGCAACACACTGATCCCTTCTATACTGCTTAACATCAGCCCGCATAAAAAACTAATTTTGATCTTTTACCTATAGGAAGGAACTACCTTCCTGTAGGTAGTGCCAGTTTTCTTCTCCTTTTTTTTCCAGACATACTCATCATCTTCTGCAGTATCATATTGCCTTCCTTTTAATCTCTGCAGATTTATATTAGTTCTGTGCACCTTGTTCAGAAATGTGCTATTATCGACAGATTAATACAAAATCCCAGGATGAAAATGGAATCTGTTTCTCTTGATTTAAGACAAGCAGGGAGGTGAACAAAACAGTGCAGTTATAGGTTGTTGGGGTTTTTTGATGCTACAAAACAGACAGACAAGTAATTGCTTTCAAAAAGGTTCCTGTAATCAACATAGAGCAAATTGGAAGACTGAGAAATTCTTTCTAATCTAACTTGCAAATAAATACGTTGGCTTAATACATAAACCACCAAGAACGCTTTATCTGATGACCTGACAAAACTACCTTATATATTGCTCTATATACTTCTATTTGGACCTGCTTAATGCTGATAATTAGACCATCAATAACAAAGCTAACAAGTAAACTTAGCAGGCAAGTGAAAAGCAGCACTCTCAAATAGCGATTAATAATTGTTTCAGTCTAAGACTGCAAAACCAGGGGATAAAAGAGTTCTGAAATTTCTCACGTCTAGAAAGTTCTGCTTTCCAACAACTGAACATTTAAAAATAGTTTCTACTAAAGACAGGGTGGTGAAGGTGTCAGGACCTGGGAATAATAGATGGAGAAAACATGAGTGAATTCTAAAAATAAAGTGATAGGCTGCCAAGTGTAGTGTTGCAAAGAAATGCCAATGATTTTCTATAAAAGCTCACATACAAACTGTCAGCTTAATTAAAAAGACAATTAGTTTAGGACCTGCCATGCAGGGGCAAATGAAAAGTTCGTACTAATATCCCACGCCTGATGGCAAGCAACAGTTGCTTAGAGAAAAGCAATGAGAAAGAGTACAGAGGATTTTCCCCTTGGTATCACTCACCTGATTCCCAGCACACTGGGGAGGGACACATCTTGAACTGGATGTCGCATGGAGTATCATGTTTAATGGCCGGTATTGGAGCTATTTACCATGAATTCACCTTTCCTTTCTTTAAAGCTAGCAATGCTTTTGGTATCTCAGGGCAAGGACTCCATGTGCTAGTTTAAAAGGAACAGGTTTTGAGGACTTGTTTTTGTTGGCTTTAAATCTGCAGCCTGATCATCCACTGCCACTTCACTTTTCGCTTGGGAATCAGCAAATGATCTTTCCCTCACAATTTTACAGACTTTTTGCACCAGAAATATTGTCTCAGTTATGACCGTTTCTAGTCTCCCTCAGCTCCTTGGTATGGAACCATGGCTTACTTCTGTTACTCTATTTTATTCTTCCATGTGCCCTTTTTGAATAAGAAGAACTGAAAATGTTCTTATTCAAATGCAAGCCCTTCATGGCATAATCATAGTTTCTGGTTTGTCCCTTGTTCCTTCCCTAATAGCTCCTAGCATGTACCCTTCTGATGTCTGCTGACCACTGAGCTGTTTTCAGGAGACTGCAGCTCTTCTCCATGTCCTCCCTGAGTGGCAGCCATCATCACTGCACACGTATGACAGTGTGTACCTTCCTACATGCCATACTTGGTGTTATTGACACTGAATTTCATCTGATCTCTTATTGTCCATAGCTATTCAATATCATGAACTCCTGCTGTAATTAATTCTTCACAGGTGCCTTTAATTTTGATTACCCAAAAAATTTTTTAAAAAAATCATTTATGAATATGCTGAATAGGTCAGCTCTTAACCCAGTTCCTTGGGACACCCTAAGGGTTATGTCCCTCCGCTGTGAAACCTTCAATCCTGGTCTGTCACTCTGCTCTGTCCCCACCTGTAAGCCATGGCAGGATCTGCACTAGTGCCCTGTGGCAGTTACTTTTTTTTTTTTTTTTTTTTAGTTTTTGGGGATGAATGTTTTAAAAAANTTTTTTTTTTTTTG
The DNA here is from genome assembly GCA_013398295.1 of Chionis minor. Taxonomy (NCBI): domain Eukaryota; kingdom Metazoa; phylum Chordata; class Aves; order Charadriiformes; family Chionidae; genus Chionis; species Chionis minor. The sequence continues at coordinate 139,890 of VZSF01011138.1, forward strand.
AGTCTTTGGTGATGAATGTTATCAAAAGCTTTTTTGCAGATTCAAAATACACTCTATCAACTGAATTAACATTATTCATATAAATTTATAGACCCTTTCAAAGAAATCTAATAGATTCTTCACTGTGTTTATCTAGGTATTTACCACGTCCCTTCTCCATTTCAGTTCCTATCAATTTACCTGACAGAATTACCAATACTTTTGAGGTGATTTGCTGTTCCTCAGATCATCTCTGTAGCCTCTGGTAAAAACTGGTGCTACATTTGCCACCCTCCAGTCCTTTGGGGGTGCAATGATTGAAAAGGTAACCTGCACAACACGGTTCAGCACTTCAGCCTGCCATTCCATTACTGTTTTCTCCCCATTTCAAAAATTGCTTCTCAGGTTCATTGCTTGTAAAAATGACTCCAATATAAGAGTCTCCTTAAATTTTGTAGAAAATACAATAGCATTATTTTCTCTTACATTCATTAAGGGATTTTTGCATATTAATTATTCATTGTCCTAGATGTATTTGTACACGCTACTGCAGAGCTCAGATTTTCCCCATGGCATTAACCCCCTTTTATAAGAGGGCTGGATATCAGCAGCTGACTTATTCTCAAAACTGGTATTTGGCAAGGTAGTATTTCCATTTCACAAACAAGGCACAGAACCAAATTCAGGTTCTGCCAAGGGACTTTGACAGAGCTAAAACCAAAACCCACTCCTCTGAGCCCTAGGACTTAATTACTGACGAGCCTTCCTCAGCATCCAAGTTTCACAAACAGGTGAATATGCTTAACTATCATCATTATCTTATTGCAAATGTTAAGGCAAGAACACATGCTAGACATAACCAAGCTAGGGAAAACAACATGGGAGAATGTTTTAATGGTACTCTGAGCCACTGTCTTCAAGCACAATAAGAAAAAACCTGCATACCCATACATATAAATGAAATAAAGGTATCGGGAAACTAGCATCCCAACATATGACCAGGTGACTGTTAAGGTAGAGCTGCTGTGGAAACGGTTTACTAGCTATAGCACAGGAAATACAAACAAAAAGGGCTTTGGAGGAGCAGCCAAAATGAAGAGGAAAAAGGAGGTGGCAGCAGCAACAAACGCTCTGGCCAAGTGTCACTAGTGGCACTCAGCGAAGCATATTGGCTGTGCTCCCTGCACAAACCAAGCAGCTGGTGGTGACACGGGAGAGCCCCGGGGAACTCAAGTGGCACGCACACTGAAGAGGGAAGTTTGTACTTCTCCTATTCATGTTTGCATGCGAGACGCACTGCACAGCCTACAGCCCTTCACTAACAGCCAGCAGAGGACAGAGACGTCCCTGTGCAGCCTTCCAAGAACGGCACGTTTGCCAGCATGACTACAGCAGCAGCTAAAAGCAGCAGCTAAGTGATGTTGGGGGTGCAGGATCCGTATAGACAGGCACCCGTTATGAATTTCCATGAGCATCTGTCTAATTGCACACTGGCAAAGTCTATTTTACGCTTAAAAATAACGACCTTTTTGCCTCTCTGTTGTTTGATATGACGCTGCTTCAGCCGTACAGGGGAACATAACTACTTCAAGTGTTTAGTACACATCTCTGCCAGGTGGTATTCACAATGCAGAGGCAATCCGCAATATAATAAAGGAAGCCACATGTTTAATTCACTGAAGACCTCCCACAGCCTCTAGAGTATTTGTTTGGTCTCAGTCAGACTGCTGCCACACTGGTGGTAACAAAGTGGGCTCTCCATACAGGAAAATGGTGGTATAGCCATCTAAAAGGGGTGTTTAGACAGGGATGCTGAAATCATCCAGATTTAAGTGATCCAAACTTCTGTAGCTGTTGTATAGCTCAAAGGAGCTGGAGCACCTTACAGAGAGGTGCCAATGGAACAGGCTGAATTCCACCTGCTGGGGGAATGAGCGCCAACAAATACGCACTATTAGCACTGTCAGAAACTAAAATGTCCTCCTAGAAGGCACAGTGTGGATCAGGGATTGTTCTCTCCTTCTCTTCACTCTGATGACACTTGTGTTTTAGGGAACTGAAGTTCCTTCCCATCTAGTAAAATTCATTAGGATACAAATTTCCACCAAAAAAACACCCAACCTATTAAATACTGTGCATGTTAAGGCCTTCGTTTTTTCGAGTTCAAGTCTCTCCTTAGTTATTTCTAAAACTGCAATAAAGATAGAGGAGGACAATAAAAAGGAATTGACAAAGACAGCAATTTTAGCATTTAGCCCACATGATTTGTTTCTCAGTGTATAATTAATAAGTATATTTAGATTGTGTTTGCAACAAGAAGTTGCAAAAAACAGTAACGTTTCAGAATTCTGGGCACAGTAATGATTGAGAAATAAGTTTACTTTTATTAATAAACCTGACCTGGCCATGCTCTCAAAGGTCCAAAATTAATATTTAATTGACATATTTTCCCGAGAATGCCTTTTGGGCTCTGTTTAGCAAGTTGGTCGTGTATCTCCAACATGGGTCCATGACAAGCAAAGACATTTACCTTTGCAAAAGGTGTGGCAGCTTTGTAGTTCCAAATATGTCACATAGATTTTGCACTGAAACAAAAGCAACATTTCAAATCCTGAACATTTTTTCCCAGGGAGGTCTGAGACAACCGACAGGTCAGCTCATCTTTGGAAGGTCCAGGCCTGAGGAGACCCCTCCTGCCCAGCATTTCTGTAGTGTTCAAAAGTCTGGCTGAATCAGGGCTTTTCTGTGCTTAGCTGCAAACCACTGCTTCACCAAGCAAGCATGCTGGTGTCTTGCAGAACCAGAATCTTTTTTTTCCTTAAGACACTAATTTTTTTAAAAAACCAAAATACTTAGAAGAAAATAGCTCATTGCATTCTTGTTTGACTGAATGTACAGATGATTGATATGTAGGAGTTGCAAGACAAAAATATGACCACACTGGTAAGGGCACACAAATTAGTTATGCTTTATAGAGGATGACAGGAATGCAAAAGATTAGAAAACTGAAATAATAATGCTAGTAGTTAAAATTTCTTAATGGTCTGCTTGCATCCAGTGTTGAATGAACTGCCATTATGCACAACAGCGAAGCATGCATTTCCTAGCAACTATTGATTCTTCACTTTATGTAATATGTTAAAGAAATGTACTCCCTTTCAAATAATCTTCTGGAGTGAACTGACATTTACCAGATAAGGGGGGAAAATTAGCTTTGCAATTATTGGGCAAGAAAGTGAAAAGCTCCAGTGCTTTTAATTTCCTGTGTCATTGTCCAGATGAAAGGCCCATTGCTAGGTGAACTGCAGCAAAAGGTGGAGGAGACCGAATTGTTGAAGATGGAGCTGCAGATGTTGGAGACTGAGAGAGTTAGGCTGTCACTGGTGGAAGAAAAGCTCATGGATGTTTTACAGCTTCTTCAACAACTTCGAGACTTGGTATGGCAAGAAAACAGTTCAGAGACTTAAAATTGTTTTTGATAGTGTCCCTTCCAAACTAAAAAGGATGTTCATACCTTCTATTCAGTACAAAGTCCTTTACACTGGGAAACCTTTTTATGTGTGTTTGCCCTGGGAACAGCCTGGTGATTGCAGAAAACTTTTAGACCTCTGTGGCTGCCTTTCTAAAAGAGGCCTAGAGATCTCCTTGGATCTAGATCCTCCGAGCTTTCATTATCCTCTAAGCAAAATTTTAGAGGAAACAAGGAAAACAAAAATGCCAGTAATCAGAAAGATTCTATAATGTCATTTTTCCTTCTAGAAAAGGACCTTTGTTTAACTGCATCCTATGGTGGCACTGAGGCAGTCTTAAAGGGATAAAACTCCTTCCTATATACCAAGACGGTGTTTTTTGTTAGAAGTTTCTTACCCAATTAATAATGCAAACATGGATTTATAAAAGCTGATGTAATGACATCCCAGAAATTTGTGGCCAGTATAGTAGTTCAGTCCTTTAGAAAATCAGTTTAAATTTCCTGCTTGGGAATGATAATGGTAAGGGCTAGCCAAAAGACTGGTGAAATGGATAATCTGCAAAACACAGAGTATGTTGGGAGCTGCACTGGACTGCTAGGAGGTAATTTCTTTAATAATGACTGAGGGTTCTCTGCAATTGTCACCAAAGCCCTGCCTAAGCTGCGTGAGATAAGAATGCTTCCTCAGATGATCACTTTACTTTGTTTGAAGTACGCTCATGTTCCACTGACGACTCTAGGGAACAAGTGCAATATCTCATAATTTGGTAACTTATTTTAGCACTTGACATGGAAATTCTACTTTCATATTGCAAGTCTGACACATGCATCACTAACAATCCAGTGAAGGATTAAACTAGTAAAGACTATGACTGGCAACAAGCACAATAACCTTTTGTGTCAAGACTTCAACATGTCATTCACCGGTCAGTTGTATTATTGCAAATCATTTCTGCTTAGGAGACGATCCATCACACAATGTGCCATATCACAATCTCCATGATAATAGCACTTAATGCTAATCATTGCTGGAAACATGCCACCATGTGCTGCCAACTCCCATAGCACCAATACAGGCAACGATGCTGTTAACGAACAAGATAATGTACAGAATTCCCAGCAGAGTTTAGCAAGGATCCCCTAAATCCCTAATGGGATATACTTCAGACAAAAGCAAGCTGTGGGTTTTAAGTATCGCTTCCCTGGCATATTCACATTCATGTTTTATATTCCTCAAGCACCTCATTTGCAACAGAAATGACTGTCCAAAGGCAAATGCATGCTCTGGTAGGACTCTTAGAACCTCACATGGTGTCATCCCAGCCCATTGCAACCTGCTTTCCGCTCCGCCCCGGTCCCCACTGGGCCAGGCAGGCAGGAGGCAGATGACCAGTGTCAGTAAGGAATGCCGGTACCGCCTGAGCTGCCGGCGGGTACATTGTCCTTCTTCCAGAATACCTTCCATCTATTTTCACTTCTTCGAGTTTTAACAAGAACAACCTGTCCCTGCAGATACAGCCACGCTAAGTGCTAATTAAACTGATTGCAAGATCATCTCCCAGAAAGCATGCATTAGCGTCTCAACAGCAAATTAAGAGAGTTTATATTTCCAGACACGTTATGTAATGTCCCAACAGATTTCTAATATAATACTACCACTGAAAAAGACCATCCAAATCCTAAGTAGTTTTTACAATCCTCTCACTTTGGCTAATGCTTATTACATCTCAATATATAAGTAACAGTGGGCCAGCCACACGGCACGTACAATCTCTTCGCATTTGTTTATACCTAAAATGGTTCCCAATGATTCCCAGAACAGATGGGGCTGAGAAGCCTCTTCTGAGGTGACACCACGAAGTCTGTCCCTGCCCCTCTCCATGCAGGCCCAGCAGAGGACTGAACACGCTTTAATTCTGCACGCCCTGCTTGCACTCCTTACCATCTACATTTGTTTGGGCACATACTCTGGAAAATTCTGTTATTTTCCACTGAATAACTGCTATTTATCTTTCTACAGCCGTATTAAGGAACTGGAGCCCTCCACAAACTGCTATTATTTGCGCAGTAGCTAAGATAAAATGCTTGAAAATAAAGCCAATATCAGGTCTAGTGTTATCAGGATTCAGTTTCATTTTGTTTTAATTTTCAAATGCAAATACACTGCGCATAGGCGGGGTTTTTTGCATACATTTAAAATGGTGAAGGATCTATTTGTGCCATAATATTATTTTGTTTTTTAAAGAACATATCTAAGCGAGCCTTGGGGAAAATCTTGCTGAGCACTTTGGAATCCTGCTGTGACCCCCAACCTGGTAAGAAAATAAATCACATATGAAGACTGAGAAACATGAAAAGTTTCCTTTTGGGAAAAACACTAGATATTGAATGGATGAGTAGGAAAAAGCTATTTCAAATACTGGGGGCCAGGCTAAGGAGAGAGAAGCACCATTCAAGATTACCTATAGAAAGTGATGCATTCTAGTCTGTGACATATCAAAAACAGGAACACATCCAGGCCATTTTTGAGCCAAATTTTAATTGGAACTTGGCCTTCAGGGTACAATTCAGTATCCCAGTAACGTCTGTAGGGCTTCATTGATATGAAAAAGTGGAAAACATGACCAAGTATGTAAGGCACCTATTTATCAGGTTTGCTATTCCACTGCATGTTGTATTCCTCTGCTGCAACACAAATATACAAAACAGATTATTTATGTAAAGAAACTGGATCAAACCTGCACTCTAATAATAGCCTTTCGTGTTCCTCTTACGAAAATTAAACTTGCAGACTCCTCTCCCTTGACAATGTACTGGTGTGCCAGAGCTGCCTTTGTAGGAAGCATAGAGGGATCGCAGCCCGGAGGTTTAGGTGTCATTACTTCGTTCCTGTTAGCAGAGCATTTGTACTTACCTTCAAGAAATGAACATCCTGTACCAAGCCTAGGAACATGGCTTGGAGGTGCAGACAGTAGTCAAAGACAAGATTATAAAAGACTAGATGTGGCCTGAGGGTTTAGTTTTGGAGTATATTGATAATAGGGATTTAAGGAGAATAACACACAAACCATTCTGGGTTTTGCAGTTTCAAAGCCTTGTTGTTACCAGTGTCCAGCAATTCAGGGCGCAGGCAGCCCAGAGCTAAGCTGTGCTCTTGCAGCACGAACACGGAGAGAAACCGTATCTGAGCCATAGGTCAGATATTCCCCTGGTGAGCATCAGAGAAGAGGACACTGTTAGTATCCAGAGCACCCAAGTGTCCAGAAGGTGCTGCTAATTATCCTGCACAGGGACACTGACTCCAAGTGATGCTGCTGAAACAAAGTACCTGCCTCTGTAATGGCAGCACAGCTCAGCTTCCTAAAATGACACCAACAAGTGAAGTAACCTTGTGAAGCTCTCTGTGCATTCTGCATCATCATTGCCATAAACAGCTCATCTTCTCTGCTTTTGATTTTCTGGCTGTGCACTTGATATAATTTAAACAGTTTTCCTAAATCTTTGTAATCAAACATCTTCCTCTTTGGCCAGACTAAGTGGATGGTTGGATTGGCAACTCTTTATTGTGACATGAAATAGTCTTCATTCACACAAGTATATGAGAACTCAGTGGGCAGTGAATGAAGCGAGCGAACCAGTAGAGAAATCAGTCCTTGAATCCATTTCCACTCTCATTTTTATGGGGCCAGGAATTCATTATTTGGTCTCCAAATTTAGACATTCTGTGATAATAGTTCGAAGTGGCACCTATGAAGAAAAGAGCTCGTATTACGATTGTTAAACTGCAACTCTGCTTGAATTATCATGTTTGCGATTTTCTTTTAAAAGGAAAAGCCCACCCATTTGAAGTCCTAGACACCCTTTACCACGAGCTGACAGCCTGTGAACTCTTACAAAGCCAGCCTCCGGAGAAGGCACAGAGTCAGCAGTCCTTGTCCAACCCCCTGGTCATCTCGTGCTGAGCAGCAGTGCCAACTACAACACGCCACCAGCCAAACAACAGCCCTCGTTCATTCAAACACATGATGAATGAGTAAGATTTGTCCAATTCAACGGAGCTCAGTAATGGAGAAGAGTAAGAGAATAATTCAGCCATGGAATCAAAGGCATGCTGCTTCTGGGAAGAGCACCAGTTCCTCAGCTAATGAACGTCAAGGTCCTCCCTTACGTGGATGAACATTCACACGACGTGAGGATAACGTGGCGACGCCTGTCTCTGATGGAAGCCTAACCATCCTTGTATGAAAGCCCTGTAACTGTACTGGTTAACCAAATAAAAACTATTCCAAAGCCACAGACCTGATCCTTTTAGATTTACAGCGCTGGTTAAACACGGGCTGGGCGCAGTTTCTAGCTTTTGTGGGAGCTCAATTCAAAAGCAAAAGGCAGCCTATGTTATCACTGGCAAGTAAACCACTTAACGTTCAAGTGACAAAAAGACTGTATTATAAACACACACGAGTGTATGCCTGTTGCGCAGATTTTAAGGGTTCATGTATTAAATGTGTTTATGTGTGTCTGTGATTCAATTAGTCACTTTATTTAACTCTGAAGTTAGATTTTTTAATTGTTCTGCTGAATTTTATATTTGCAATTGTAGACATGCCTTAGAAATCTGCAACAGTCTTGGATGCTACATTAAAAGTTACATTTAACGCTTACAAAAGGTACAAAGCTATCTTGTTCCCAGGCTCTCAGGGAAAGGAAGGGCTGAAAAATTCACTTTGCAACAGCTGCGGTTGTCACATTAGCAAACAACACGTGCAGTACAGGACTCTCTTCTCATTTAATTTCCCTCAATGCAACTGTAGAGACACAAAACTAGGCCCCACTTGCAGACAAATTAATGTAAAATGCTGGGCCTAATCATGGTGCCATGTAACATTTTGATAAGCAATGAAATAATTCCTGGGGCAAAAGTAAAAAAAATAGGTTGCTTCCAAGATGCTTTTGCTGTTTCATTTAACTATCAAGCATAGAAACTAAAGAAGCAGAGTTCTTAAGGGATCCAAATGAATTACTGTTATTAAAAAATGCACTGTAGATCTTTTAAGAACGTGAAATTATTTTCCTCAGATAATGCAGCAATGAAGTAAGACCATTCAATTCAGAACTGTGCATATGTGATTTTTTCCCATGAAAATAGTTTACGTATAGGAATAAGGTTCATATCACAATGCAATGGGAGGAATAAGATGATTTCTATTCCTTTCTATTCATAATACACTCTATAGCTTCCACATACATGCATTCAAAATTACGATACATAGCATTTAGAACCATGTTGGTAACAAAAATTTGCAATAGATATTTTCATTTCATTTTAGAGGAGGAAAAAAAACATGTTTTGCAAACAATGGAACAAACTCTGTTCAGTAGTGTTTTACCTGCTGTAGGTTTTTTTTCTGGTTTAGCAGAGGAAGATTTTAAGAGTGGGTATATATATATTTTTTAATGTACGTTTTTCATAAAGATAAATTAGATGGGACATATATACATACTGCAATATTCATCCTGTAAGAATGAAAACTGTATACTAATACTAAATGCAATACTAACGTAATGCTAAGCATAATATACTATTATTTAGTATATACTAAACTATATGCTAATACTATACACTACAAAAAGTATACACTAAATGGGCAACAGATAAAAATCAAAATGAGGAGAAGTCTGCTTGGCTTCATTTCCTAAAAAATACTAAGAACAAGTATCAGCTCATGTTTAGTGCAGCGCTCTTCCCAGGACTTCCGCAGGAATACTGTAGATGTACTAAGAGAGAAAATGCCAGCAAATCATTAAATAAGCATGATCTGTGTGTATAGTTAGCAGAAGAGACACGTCAGGAATAGGATTATAACACAAGTACATACATGATTATGGATACTCTCATGCACTCTGGGATTCTTTTATCATTTGAATTAATATTATTTGCTGTATCCACTCTCTATCTATACACATATATATGTGTATTTGTATTATATGTATTTATGTATACCTTAAGATTGCTATGCTAATTGTATACTTTTAGTATTTTTTTCACCTCTTAAGTTTCTACTTCACTTTCTAATATATTCCTAGAAATCTAGACTATTAAGTAAAGTGATGTCCTAATGCCAAAATGGGGAAGGAGCAATATAATCTGATTGAGTATTGCAGAGCTTATGCAAGCAGCTGTTGAACTGTAATTAGAAACTAGAAAATGTCCCTAGAAACCTAAACTGGTGTTAAGGAAGATGCAAACAGCTGAGATAAAAGTAAGCTTTTGGGAATAAATAAACAGCATTTAACTGATATAAGAAGCAGCAAAATCGAAATGCCTATATCAGAATCATTTTTGATACATCAGTATATACTGATTAATCCTTTAATAAGAAAAGCTGATTATTTTAACTCCAAAAAGCAATTAATATGGAGCAAGTCAGGCTCGCAGTATTTCCATAAGAATCTGTTCTTCAGGATGGATCAAGAAACAGTCCTCAGTCAAATTCTTGCTGGAAATCAAAGCAAAGCACTGTACTTTGAGAATCCTTCTTTGGTGACCTTAAAATTGATTTTTTTTCTTAAATATTTTTACCTTAACGACTTATACTTAGCCTGTTGGCAGTGTTGCTGAGCCTGATAAATATTTCATACGAACCTGTATAAATATGTGATTTTAAATAAATGTACTTGAGAAATTTCTAGCTCTGCCTCAAAAGGAAGGGGGCTTCCACAGTTTGATTTACTATGTGGAACATTTTCAAAAGAACCTGTACAGTAATCCCGAGGAGCAAACCCAAATCTCCAGGTTTTTTTAAAGACCTAGTTCCTTAAGTCAAGCGAGTATTGCAGATTTCAGCTACCTTTTTTCTACAGGGAACATATACCAAGTTTAAACTGACTTTGTAAAAAAAGTTTCCCTATGTGACAAAGACTGAAAAGATAACAAAGCACAGTCAAAAGCCTGCCATTTAAATTGTACAACCCCAAATCCAGTATCTCAAATCTCTGCAAACACTTCATTTTGTTGTATGTTTACCAAATGGTAGTAAGTGGCCGTTTGCTTGCATGTTGACATCTCAGTAAGGAAAAAAAATCATGGAGAGAGTGCATGTGCATGTAAGTGCAATTCCCTATCTCAGTTTTTGCATAAGTGGACAAAGGCTGACAGAACATGCCTTCCCAACATTTCTTTGTTCAGTAGGAAAACCAGTTTGCAGGAGAACACATGATATGTTACCAGGTGAGAGTAGAGCCCGGCTGTACAGTTTCCAACTGCTCAGGGTTACTTAGGTCTTGTCTATAGAAGGGACCTGTACTACTTTGATTTTCAGTTAGAAAGCAAATGGGCATCTATAAAAGGACTAAAGCAACCTAATTATTATGCTGGCTTTGAGGCACTCTGGTTGAACTCTGGCCTTATACCATGCTTGAGACTTTATCTCCGCCCCAGCATGCTTATTCCTCATTCTAGTAGATTTGAATTTTTTTTTTCCCTCAAGAATAATTCCATTCTTACAGAAAGGACAGTTTGTTTCCTCCCAGTTGGATCTGCTGGAGGCTCCCCAATGTAATTCAACACAGCAAAAAAATTATTCTTCATCACCTCTTCTATATGTCTTTTCCTCCTTCACTGCTCATTGCGGAGCAATAAATCCCTCGGGCTCCCAGATTTTGTACTCTAAGACTGGTGTCCAGTCTTTCCTTTGGAGTGTTCTCAGCACTCCAAACCCGCAGTCCTACAAGTCCCTTTCTCCTGCTCCTGCTCCTGTCCCCTAAATCTGGCCGTCTACCTCTCACAGACTTTGCTCATATAATGTGTTTGCATTTCCTTAGCCTTAGTGGTTCGATGTTAGATCTCCACAAATTGTCATCAAGCTGGTTTCTTAGTCACCATCTTAATTTATTAATTTTCTATTAAAAGCGCACTTTGGCCTTAACAAGGAAGCTGGGACACTTCCTCCACTGATCTCCGCTGTGTTTCCACAAAACAAGCTCTCCAATTTGACTTTCTCAAACTCCTTTCTCCTCCCAATGTCCTCCTCACCATTTCGCATATTTCTTTCTAAGATAACCTGCAGGCCCGCACACTTCTAGCACAAGCTACATTTTTCAACAAAAGTTTCCTCCTCCCATTAGTTTCTACTTTATATGAGGTATTAACTATTAGTAAATTAAACTCCACCTGATATATAAAGTTATTGAATAACTGCCCAATTCATTCACTGAAGCTCTCTCAGAAGTATCTGGCAGTGACCACTCATCACAAATGTTACACTGATTCACAAAACTTTCACACCAAAACAGTGTGGCCATCTTCAGCCAGACCTACTCCAAGAAGTTGATTTGGACATTTGTACACACTTTTCAGAAGAAAAAAATCCTTGGCACTGGTACGTTTAAATTTGCTGAATTTGTTGGAATTAAATCTCCTCCCTTTCATTATACTATCCATTAATCTACTACATGGTACATTTCAATGATGAAGGCTGTTTAGATTTCATTCTTTGTTTCCATCTTTTAAGAAAAAGGGAACGCTTTCAAACAGTGCCGTGTAAAATAGAATTGCTCGGTATGAGCGAATGACAATAAACATTCACAGCATGTGTGTGACACATCGCATTACCAGCCAGAGGGTTTCTCTTAGGTTTATAATTTCATGGAGGTTACGACACTGAATCCTTTAATATTTACATTATCTTATTTGCTTAACAATTTTATGTATCACTCCACATAACACAAAAGCTATAGAATGTGTTTCTTAGTGTGAAATTCAATTGAAAATCATCCTCGTTTCCTGAATTACGCTTTACTTTCAAGATGCCAGGATTTTCAGAGTTCCATTAGTCTTCCATTCCACTTTTCTGGCTCTTCTGTAATACACCAGCAGAAACATCCTTACCCAATTCTCATGGTACTGTCTTACAGTCGTTTGGTGGCCTTAAATTGTGGCGTTTGCAGGCAACTGGTCAGACTGAACATGGATTTTGGGGGGGATGCTACTAGACCTTTCTGAGCCCAGCTTTCTCCCTGAAAAGAAGGAAGATGGAATCAGCATTCCCTGTCTTTACCTCACACCACCAGAGCCCTGCCCGTCTCAGCTCCATGTGTATATATCCACCGCGGAGCATGCACAGGCTGCCCACGGGCAGTAACTCACTGCTCCAGGCCAGTCTGCTCAACAGCGGTGGAAATCCCGGGGAGATTTAGAGAAGCACTTTTCTGGCATTGCCCCAGCATACCAAAATAGCTCAACTTCCTTTTGTCCCCTTGCCTTTTTTCAAATTAACATTTGGCCTTCAGGCTGAAAATACTGGACGCCACACTTGGACTCAGATTACTCAGGTTCTTAGAAGAGCTCCCCCATAGCAAGGCCAAACCTTACTCACTTCTTCACTTCGGAGGGTGTCTGTATTACAAAAAACTTTGCTGAATTGGGACTCACTTCTCACATGACATTATTTCCTAAAATGCTTATATTTTTCTGAACTGTAACCATTTCAGTCTGTCTGTCTGAAGAATTGTCTCTCCTAGACTCAAGTCTGTATCCATTTCCAGACTGTATTAACAGTAGAGCAAAAGAAAAGACTGAAAAGGCTCAGAGGAAATTCTGGAAATCCTATCTGGCATTTTAGAACACGTTGCCAGTTAGGCGTCAAATTCAATTCATGATCAGCTTCCCTCCCACCCGTACAACTATATTTTTGTCTAATGAAACTCCCAAAAGGATAGCAGAGTATTGGAATCAGTAGACAAAGGCCTGCCTAAACTTCTGCATGTTTGCCAAAACTTGGAGCACAAAATACAGATAGCTGTTTATTTTTAAGTTAAATAATACCCTAGGAAATAAAAAAAGAGTTAACTCAGCATGATACTAATGTATGCTTCAGAGAATTCAGGCTTTGTACCTTTGCCATGCAAATTTGTGAAAGAAATAGCCCTTACTTAGTTTAGACTTCACTAGAAAATTTTGGTAATGAAAGTTTAACTGTTTCCACATCAGCTGCTTGTGAGCTGGTAAGAGGCTGGTGCAACAGCTGGGTAGCACGTCTTCTTAGACAAAACAGTCCCCAGGTTTTCATGAGACCACCACCATAAAGACAGCACAGATCCACTCCAGCATCCACAGGGTCCCCAATAGCAACGCATGGGTACCTTGTAGGTTAGCTATTCTTGTGTTAGCTTTTCTTTGTTACACTGTCCGAGTGCCGTGGATGGCATGAAATGGAAACCCATGATCCTGCAAGTCCATTCTTTCCATCCACTACTACGTGGAAAAGGCAGCTGAATTACAGGATTCCTCACAAACACAGTTCACACCACGACATCGTGCCTGCTGCAATAGGGAGATGCCAACTCTTCTGCCTGCGTTGGTGGAGGGGAGATATGGAAGTCCCGCTCCGCACAGACCACAGAAACGGAGGTATTTCTGAGGCAAGAGCAGAGGTTCTAAGAGCAGCCCAGCGTATAGAACCGGGCTGAAAGCACTACAGGGCTGGTCCTGCCAGAAGACAGTCTGTGCCAACTAACCTAAAGCTGGCTAAAATACTGTTCTGAGACTGCAGTCTTATTTCAGGTGACGAGCAGCACGAGCTCTGCATGCCAGGCAGCTTCACGCAGGTGAGAGTGGGTCGGCTTCAAACCCCCACTGAGGCACAGAGGTGTTCTCTGGGGTGTTTTGTAGGCATAGTACTTCTGCAAGCACAACACAAATTACATTATAAATGACTGTTTTATGATTCTGCCTCAAAGAACTATGAGATAACTTATCTTTGTCAAGGAGTAAACAAGGACTGTAGGATGACATTGAAAAATTATCAGTATTCAAGCGGTTTCACCATGTCCTCACTACAAAGCAAAAAGGTCGTAAGAGCTGAGTGTTTGTCCTGTTATAGTTAGGGATAATTTCTGTACTTGAAGAAGGTTTTATTGTTAGATAGTTCTGGGTTTGCTGATTATTTTTCATTGATTTTTTTCACAACTACAACTGGGAAAAAAGTTCTCTAATAAGGGGAAGGCCCAGTATTTTGTGAGGGATTTTCTACCTCTGAAAGTCGCCAAAAAATAGAAAAAAAAGAGAAAGCCTCGACCTAAAGATACCATTTAGATAAAAAATATTTTTAAATAAAGAATATGCAATACCCATGGGAAGGTCTTTTTTGTTTTTAAACTAATTTTGGCAATAAAATTCATTACAGATTCACAGTGCTAGTCCAGCACGCGCAGCAGTACTGCTGGCTTTCTTGTCAAGCGCTGCAGCTCTTCCCAGCAGCGATCAGCTCTGGGGACGACAGAAGTCGTCCTAGGCTGCTAATTGCTTATGAACAAACATCTGTCATGCCCAGGGCTGAGACACACCACTGACTCATCCACCAAAGGATTGATAGCCACCCAAAAATGTCACCAGGTTTTGAGAGTCATTTGAAAGTCGCTCTTGAATGTGCTCGCATTTTAAACCTAATAACCTTCTGGGGCCTCCTCTGAGCCCTGACATCAATAGCATGTAGCACATCCGACTGCCATGGAAACCATTTCTAGGTCACCTTTACATAACAGTGCAGAGAAAACATCTTATAACCAACTCCACCAGAAAGGCATCCTCCTTTTCACTGAAGGCTGCAGTAGCCAACTTAACATTTACTGTAATTACACATAATATGCCACAAATAAAAAGCCATTCTCTCACCAGCATAAAGATGGGGATGTATATACCATGCAGGAGGTCTTGGCTCGGACTCTGCTATTATACTTCTAGTCTTCCAGCGAGGGAAGCAAAATGATTGCCTCATCCTACGCATCCATTTTGTACCTCAAGCTGTGTAACAGCCTGGGTTAAACTAATTCTGTAGAGGACAGCATTGACACCGGAGAGACCCTACCAAGAGGGAAAATACAGCTGGAGCTGCTTTTACATATCTGGCTGGAGCTACAAATAAATAAAACTGACAGAACCAGTAATTCAAGTCACAAAATCAGATTTAAGGAGCCACTGAACTGAACAACAATATATTGAGTGGAGACAGAAAAGAGATAGGAAGCATTTCAAATCCTGAAATACAGAAATATTTCAGGACATAAGAAGTAAGAAATAATTACATAGCAGATTCTTTTCTGTTCCGGGAACACCAAAGAGTTACCAATACATAAGGAAGAAATTGGATTTTTTACAGCAACTGTTAGGGAACACTCTAACCTAAATATTTTAAGTACGGAATCAAGATGTTCCAATCTGTGAAGGAAGTGTCTTTTGCACGATAGAATTTGGGAAGGAATCCTAAGAATAAAGATAAACAAAGTTTTGATATTGCAACAATCATTCTGGGCAATTTCCTTCTATGGTGATAATGAGTTGCTCTCAAGAACTTAAATTTGAACTTACGCTGCAGGACTTCTAGCTTATGTGCAGGGCACAGTCCTCCATTCCAAGAGTCACAAATACTCAAGACAGACATTAATATTTATAGCTATAATTTGTTTTCTTTTTTGCAACTGTTGGGTTTGTTGTTGGTTTTTGCCCCCTAATGGAGAAGCAGAATAGTGTATCTAGCAACCACTATTTCGTAAAAGGAAATTGTTGCAAGTCATGGAAGACTGACCTCAACTGACACTATTATAACATTGATTGTACAAGTCATTCCCAAACTCTTGAGAATTAGAGCATGACAGAGATCACAAGAAATTTAAAAGTACAGGAAGAGAGGAAAAAAGTATGGCTGAGACTTGGAAATAACACATATTTGGCAATGCTGAGACTATGGAAAAGCAGATTCTGCTGACAAGAATTGTACAAGATAAAGCACTTTAAAATATACAGAATGAGAGGGTGGAATTTCCTAGGTTTTATTTTATCTCCTGTAGGGACAAGGATGTCAGGGAATGTGGAACTGAGACCATGTCAACACGATGAAAACGAGAAAAGCTGAAAGACAATTTTTCAAACAACTGAAAAGTCCAAGCTTCTTCAGTACTCCATACAAATGCAGCACTATGTTATTACCAATATTATTTAAAAAGTCTAGAATATGAAGGATTTCATAATAGGTTAGGATAAAAACTTGCTTGTTCCTTTTCTGAGGAATGTTTCTGAAGGTACTTTACTAGAACTTGGATTAGTATTGGAAAAAGGCTGCGAAAATTCATTAAGGAGTAAATACATTGATATCATTGAATATAAATTTAAATATAGATTACTGACTGATAAATTCTATGAAGAATAACTAAAGACCATGCTTGTTTGTGTTATAAAACCATGCAGGGTTACAAGATCAAACATCTGAACAATCTGCCTAATTATAAATAATTAAGTATTCAATAGGCCAATGAGAGACTGACTCAACAGCAGATAGGAACAGGGAGGAATACCAACATACAGGGGTTTGCACTCAAACCGCTGCACTGTAAGAAGAAAAGACCCACCTTCACATAGCTGGTCTGAAGAATCCAGCAGTCAGGGTGTTCATCTGGGAAGGGTGGAGCTGAAATTCCAGTTTGTGCTTTGAATCAAGAGGGACTTGAATCCTGATCTCTTTCCACCCAGATGAAGGCCAATGTCATCCTGGGCTCCGTGAGGCAGAGCAGTGCTGGCAGGCTGAGGGAGTGATGCTTCCTCTCAGCTCAGCACTGGTGAGACAGCTGGAGCGCTGGGTCCAGCACTGGGCGCCCAGTACAAGAGAGTCCTCTCAGAATTGCTGAGGCGACTCCAGTGTGGGGCCACAAAGGTGTTTAAGGGGCCGGAGCATCTGACGCACAAGGGGTGGCTGAGGGAGCCAACGTTGCTCAGCCCGAAGAAGATAAGGCTGAGGGGGAACCTTATCAACGTGTATAAATGCCTGATGGGGAGAGCAATGAAGACAGAGCCAGCCTCCTCCCAGATACCCACAGACATGCAAGAGGCAACAGGCACAAATTCAAATACAAGAAATTCTCTTTAAACATCAGCAGACTTTTTTTTTTTTTTTCAACACTGCTAGGGTGGTGGAACACTGCAACAAGTTGCCCAGAGCGGTTGTGGAGTCTCCAACCTTGGAGATATTCAAAGCACAACTGGACATGGGAGCAACATGCTCCAGCTGATCCTGCTTTGAGCATGGCTGTTGGACGAGATGATCTCCAGAGGTCCCCTGCAGCCTTAACTGTTCTGTGATTCTCAGTCTCATACATCTAGAGAAGAAGGTCCCTCTAGTTTGTGTTTTTCATTAGTAACATTACGAACAGGGAGAGTATTACAGAAAATACACAGCAAGAAAACAAAGTGACCGCACCATAGCCCTTGACTATCCCAACATGGGAAATCTGTGCCCCTCACTTTCCAGAGAGCCCACCCTTGACAAAACAACTGTATATGTTCACTTGAACTGTTCCACTTCAACTGAATCCCATTTTGTGATGGAAAAAAACCCAATTCACACGGAATCCTAATCTGTTTTAGAATTCAGAGGCCTTTAAAACTCAAAGATTTGGCAATACAAAAAACCTTGGTTTTCTTTATTCTTTTGCTCCCGCAAGAAACAGCAGCTCCAAGGTTACTACTCTGTTTATATTTTTAAGGAAAAGGGAGCTTAGAACTAAAAAGTAATAAGACCTTTTAAAGCCATTTCAAATCTTACGAGACATTTGACATTGCCTTATAAGCAGAAACAGACGTAATAACAAAAATCAGCATACATGCCCACATACTACCACTACTAAAAATGGAAAGAACTAACTCCAGCAATTTGTATGAAATCTTTGGAAATTCCTTGTTACATACTCCAGGTTCACTTCACTTCTGCACAGATGAATAAACTCTGTAAACAGTTTTAAAGCTGCAACTGCTGTTGAATGATAACATTATGGAGACTTGGTCATAACTTCTGCTGAAAATAAACAGAGATTTTTGAAGGATAGTGGAATTGTAGTTTAGCCTTTGACTGGCTCATAAGTTGTCACACAAGCAAACAGCACATCTGAGTCACATTTTTCTTTCTTTCTTTCCTATCCTCCTTGTCCAGTCAATACCACATAAAAATTTCCATACAAATTATAGCAGGTATGGACACAGGAATGCTGACAAGTCACTTAATGGCCCTACTACAACTATGAAACAGTGCAAGAGTACTAAATAGAGCCCCAAAAAGATCTTTGGAAGCATTTTACACAATTATGAGGAAAAAAAAACTATAATAGACAAGTCATTCAGATTCAAGTTTAATTTTTCATAGTAATAAATGGCTAAGAATGATTCAGAAAACATCCTTAGCAATTGGTATGCTGCGTTTAGACACACCCCCACCATAAACACAAGGTACTTTTGCCATTGAAATAATTTGAGCATTGCATGTTCCTATTTGTTCTGTTTAACCATCATGATAAATTCCTATTCAGCTACATCTAGAGCACTTAGTCATTCATTTGCCTCTACCCTTTCTCAGTTCCATTCAGTATTCACCATTTCCTTTGACCTTAGCTTTTGCACCGGGAGAATAAATGGTGCTCTGCCTGGCAGAAGGCAGATATTTCCCAATAAACATTGCCTCATCAAGGGCACCTACCTGTGTCAGTGCTTTACATTCCCTGCTTGGTTCTAATAACTCTCATTTATCTTTGTGCTCTAAAGTGCACGCAGTATTTATTATCAACCAACCCATAAAACTCCCACCATCCTCACAATAAGTTACATGGGAAATTGGCTCTTTATGAGTGAAATCTCCCTCTCTAATTGTGTTTTACCAGCCCATATTCACTTATTTCTCTGACTTAAGTAAACACTGGAGACACAAGAACAAGAGAACATTTCTTTTCATACCATGTGCAGAAACAGTATTTGATAAGCATAACAGCAAGGATAATTGCATTGGAAAAGTCCACGCAAGATAAAGACAGCAGTTCTTGATAAACTGGTGGCACTAATACATACATCCAAAATTAGTAGAACTCTGACATCAGGTCAGTCATATTATGCCAATTGTCTTGGAGTTTTAAGAATACTGGTGAGAGGTGACATGAACAGATGCCGTTCACAGCCCAAAAAGCCTTGTGGAAATGACGAACTATTCTCATGCTACTCATCCAGACTATGTCTTTTCTGTGCACAGATCAAAACTTCTGATTTGGCCTCCTCTGAGCACTGCTGGACACACTGAAAAGTCCTATCCGCATTACAGGTGTGCACAGGACTTGTAAAAAAATCCCTGGGGGGCTCCTGCAGGGAGTTTTGTAAGCCACAATAATCCTCCGTGACTTCTTTCGGATGAGATGCCGGAGAGTTTGTTTACCCCTCCAAATATCTCAGGGGAAAATGGGAAAGAAGTCGAGGATCATCAGTTCCCACCTGATGGAACTGGCATCCTCGGTGCACAGGGATTAGTCCCAACTACCTCAAAACAGCAGTGAGGTTGTGAGTGCACGTCTGTGTACACGGGACAGAGGCTTTGGGGGCATCCTGCTTCAGGGGTAGTGGGAAGTGAGGGCACCCTAAGAGACGTCTCAGCTTGGGTGAAAAGGATATAATTTGTTTGCAGTTAAAAAAAATAAAAATCTGGCTTGAATAACAGGGAGGGAAAAAAATCTATTTCTGTTCAGAAAGGTCCAATAAAACAAAACGAGGGAAAAACACAGTGACCAGACAATAGAGGAGAAAATAATGTAGCTATTTCAATAGACCTGACACTATAAAAAATCCAGTTTGGCAAGAGAGTGTACCCTACCTAGAATGTGAAATTAGTCCTGCACATGGTAACGATTGCTAAGCACATCACTATGGAAATTGAGAGCTCACAGCAGGCATAGAGAGTCTTAGAAATGTGGAAAATCAATGCACTGTAGGCTGTGGCGAAGAATGATTCCAGCAGAGTGACCTTTAAACAGCTTGACAGATTGTACGCAAGCAGAAGAGAAGCACAAGGGGACAAGCTGAGCACAAGTGACCACAAGTGCCCCTTGGGCAGTGGCCGCGCCAGGGGTTCCCCAACAATTCAGCCTGGCAGCAGGACAGGAGGAATGCCAGTAAGGATTATTTATCCATATTCAAGGTGGTAAAATGGGTAGCTATTTAACAGTAATGCTACATAATAATTTGAGAGGAGAAATGGAGACTCCCCCACACTACAGATACTACATAGCATATTAAGACAAAAAGAATACCATTGATGAATTTGGTCAAGACATCTACGTTAACAGCTCTTCCTTCCCGACAGTGACGAGGACCCAGTAAGCGAAGTCCTCAGGGCGGCAGAGGGAGGAGATGATATATCATTCCCTTCACATAGTTGGAGAAACAGACCAGGAATTTTCCAGTGAAATACTTTGGTCAGAAAAAGTGGACTTGGTTAAATTGAATGTTAATTTCTTGATATAAATTGCATCAAGAGTTCTGCAGTATAACCAACAGCCCAGGAGTATGGTGCTCACTCAGGAGGTGGAAGACTAAATATAATTGAGCAGGGACTTAACTTTGGTCTCCTGTATCATCTTAAATTCTCAAACCATTGCACTACTGACCTGCTGGGTTCTCTCTTAATCTTTCCTGTTGGACCTGCTCCACTCTGCATAAATAATTGCATGCTATTGCATGTTATGCAGAGCAAGGAATTAGACCCATTTCTGCCATGTCATAGATGAAAGCCCTGACCAATGGAGTATCCTCTTCAACTTTACATACTCTTAGGTGAAACCAGTTTAAATCAGCTTTTTGAATAAGGTATAAGAGTTATCTAAATCAGATCAAAACAACTCAAATCTGAAATAAGCAATTTATACTCAGTCTTCCCTTCTAGTCCCCAGAACAAGAAAACCTATTCACACAGCCTTTTGCATTGGTTTAATTACAGCAGTTTTAAATAAGACTTTAAAGAAGAACAATGCAAACTGCTAGCACAGAAAAAACCTCATGTGAAATGAGTTGCTGGTGGTGACAAACCCCACAGCTAGTCACTGCTGTTTCCTTGTGTCCATTGTGCCAGGCAGGCTGGGTATTGAAGGTCAGGAAGAGTGTTACCCTTTCATCCTGCAGCCTGAGCGCTCTTTCAGGGCAGAGCTGGGAAAGTTGAAGGGGAAGAATGGGGAAAGCTGCTCTGCGGAGGCCTGTACTATATCTGCTTTGTGTATGCAGCTCCTTCATTAGCATTACATTTACTTTTAGAAAATCCAGCCATGTCAGTTCAGAAAAAGCTGGAGCATATTTGACGCATAGAACACTGGAAATGACATTTCCTGGCATTCCTCAATTCTGTTTTATTTGTAATAAGCAGTTTAATAACATACCAAAAAGAAATACATAAGGAAAAACCCTATATCTACCAAAAACACATTGTGCAAGAGTGTCCATCCCATTTTGCAGACTATACAGGAGCTCTTTAAATCTCTAAAATTACTGTTGACCTCAAGCATATTTTCTGCAAAAAGATATATTTCTTTCTCCCATATATTTTTCAATTCTTCTGGTGATTCTTGTTTCAGATACTTAAAATTCCCATTCCATTGTTTCAAATATTTTAAATACTTTTCCCTGTCACTTACTCAACACCAGTCTGGTTTACATTTCCTCTTACCCATGGCTTACGTGGTATGCTTCGGGGTTAAGCCACAGTAAGCATTTGTATAAATACCTAGCCACATAGAAATGCAATTTATTTAGACGCTATTT
This sequence comes from Chionis minor, assembly GCA_013398295.1. Taxonomy (NCBI): domain Eukaryota; kingdom Metazoa; phylum Chordata; class Aves; order Charadriiformes; family Chionidae; genus Chionis; species Chionis minor. The sequence goes on from VZSF01011138.1 coordinate 161,948, forward strand.
TCCTTCTCATCAAGAACTACCTACATACAGAAACACAATAAATGCTACAATCATCAAAAAAGCAAGCTTTTTTAGCATTTTCCTTTTGCAAATCATAGCAATTTACATACAGTCTCCCCATAAAAACCATCACCTCATTTAATAAATGTAAGAATTCAGTACTTAAGATCCAAGAAAGCTGTACTTTTTCTTATGTGCTACTGTATACATACTAAAAAAAGGTAGTAGACAAGCTGTAATTTAAAATTGACTTCAGAAATTCTTCACTGGCTTAATAAAACAGCTAAGATTTTTAGTTTGTCTTTCTAACCAAAGGAAAGACAATCAGCAGTATATAGTAATTTGTATTATCTACTTATCCAGAGAAAGCTTAAGAAGGCCTTGATTTCAAAGAGCAGTCAGTTAGCAGTTCCTGAAAATTAGGGCTGCTAGTAATTTCTCATTTTAGAAACTCATTTCTCACATGAAACACGGTGACATTAAAGTATTTAATTTTGAAAAAAGTGTTCTGAACTATTTTTTGAGAAGTCTGTTAAGATCAATACAAGTGTCCCTATGCTGAAACATTTTATAAATGATAATCTAGAACTCCAACAGTAGCAGAAGAGAGTGTTTCCCATTTCCTTTGCTACTTTACTGAAAATGGCTTCAAAAGTAGCAATACTCTTTCATGAAGAAAACATGAAAAACATAATGTAGAACTAAAGATTAGTAAAAAGATCCCAGAGACCTTTTATGCTGCAGTAGTAGGTATATACTTATATTTTACCTGCTAGCACAATCAGATCAAATATAGTATTTCTTCTTTACATATTGTCTATGCTACAATGTTAATTGTGTTACTGGCTTGATATCCTATTCCAGTGTGAACAAAGAATTTTTTTTTTTTTTTTTACTTTCTCCACTTTTACTTCAGGATTTGGAAATTATTTTTATCCTTATTTCCTTTTTTACCTAGCTCCTTAACACCTTTAGCCTGAAAACAATAGTATATTGTCACTGATTTTTGACTGAAGAGATGGGTAATACACTTGTGTTGGGTCTTTGTCAGAGGTATTGCCAAAGTCAAGGTGCGGGGTAGAATTAATTTTGTTTGCTTTTCAGACAGGTGATATTATTCCCGTTCATATTCTACACACTTACTTCAACATTTGGGGACAGTCTGGTGGGTGAAGCTTCAAAAGCCAAAAGACTTATTCCTGTTTCAAAACTGTAGTGCAAAACACACTCCTACTCAGACAGCTGTGGTACATGGACTCAGTAGTTAATGCCAGTAATGTCACTTGACTGACTACCTCAATAATCCTCTATTAACTGATTTTATTTTCCATTAAGCAGCAGTTAGGACACACTCACTTCATGGCATTCCAGCTTCCTTGGCATTCAGGTTGCAGGCTAAGCCAACCAACCCTTTCCACACGAGGAGAGAAATTGCATGCAGGCTTTACAATACTGCAGGGAAGGTCCTTCATTTCTGCCTTTGGAATCATTACCATCCATATTATTATTAGCTAATGTGAAGATTAGCCCCCACATCTTCTTCAAAGTTGCCTCACCAAGCAACTTTGTCAGCAAGTGCCAACTATTACTAAATATATTTAGAGTACAGATTCCAGTAGATCCAGTGACTTGCCATCCATCCAACACAGCTCTCTCTCTGTCCCTCACTTCCCCTTACTTTGCAAGGTGAACTGCCTCAGTTTAGGCTAGCTAAATTGGGCAAAAATAGGAAGATTTCAAAGACAGGAGTCAGTGCTTAGTTTCTATTCAAAAAGTTCTCAAATGCAAACACGATTCACACTGTTGCAATTACATTAGAGAAAGCTCATTCATTGGCACTGGGGTTTTGCCCACTGAACTCTAATGTGAAAATAACAGCAGATGGATGTTTTGGCTTACAATCTGACCAAGCAGAGGTTTCTGAGGAAAACGACCACACACAAAATACCAAATCTCAAGCTGTGATATATTGGGGTTCATATACAGCAATAGGTCAAATGCATCTTTGTTGATTATGAGTTCAATATGCTTTAGAATATACCCCCAAGCAATGGGCTTTAACAGGGCTCTGAACCATGGCTGAGTTTTCTGGACAATTTTTACACACACACTCTCTCAAAATGAACACTTAAAAGAATGGAATTACATAAAGACTGAATCAGGTTATTAATCAAAGCAAACTATGCTTCCTCCCCCCAACAGGACAACACCTGCAGGATAGATTTGCATATTGCGTATGTCTGCACTGGAAATAATGGAGTTGTAATAGATGGAACAGATGGTAGGATGAAAAAGTGGTGAAGAGGAAACATCTATCTCTAGTAGTGGCAAAGTGCTGAAAGGAAGACCCGGAATAGCCAGAAAGAATGGCTTTTAGAGAAAAACACTTTAGACATCTAAGCTCTTCAACTTTCCTTTTCTCCCCTATTAAACAAAGATAACTTGCTCTGATTCATAAGACATAACTACTCCTGCATGTGACTGTTACTTTGGTACAAGATCTCTTACTCTTGTTCAGCTTTGCCGAATGTTTTTGGCTCACAAAGGAAACAGACACTTATTACAGCATGTGTCCACATAAGGCATTTGTCAGGAGTAGCCATTCTGAGCAGGTTCAAGTGCAAACAAGACCTGCATGTTACGTGTCCACTCTGGTTTTCTAAAGAAAAGGAACTCCTGTTTACTATCTAGATATCTGCAACACACTTAAGGCTCTAAATGGAGTCTGAGGGGCTCCCTGGCTTTTGGCTTGTGATGAACATCATGGCTAACCATCTTTCCAGGTTGTGAAGAACGTGGTGTTAGCTATGCGTGGGCCCTCCTTTCCCACACAGCTGAAGACAATCACGTAAGCCTTTGCCACAGTCAGGTCATGCCAGCAGTTTTACACACTCACCTGATTTTCTGCAGTGGTTGTACAATGGCATTGCTGTTATTTTTAGACTGTATGAAATAATGCTCAGACTTTTCATTGTATTTTAAGCATTCTGCCCTTAGGGCTTTTTCATGTGAATGAAAAATGCTGATACCAACTCTGTACACATGAAAATTCACATCATACCAACACCCCAGTAAGACCTTTAAAATCTTTCAAAGATTAATCTCAAGGACATTTGTTCAGAGTCACAGATATCTTCACCCTCTTCAAGACACTACTTTGTGTGCTGACTCTGAACAAAAACGACAGGTACTGAATTTCAGTTTACAGACTTCCTTAGAAACAATAAAAGCTTAAAAATAAGGTGACATCTGCACTATTTATTAGTTGTATCCAATATCCTGAAGGCTGAGAAAATCTCAGTCTTCACTGAATTGAGAATTAGCGTCTGTGCTTCTTTCCTCAGATGTTCAATTTATATCCACTAGGAACTTTGCCCTAAGTGAAATTGCTGACTGCTCTGTATGTTCTTTTATTCCACTATTAATCACAGTCAAAATAAGAAGCTTCTTGAAAAAGTATGTTCAAACACAAGGGTTTGATGGCTCTGCCTGACACATCAGGAAAAAAAAAATGTAATTTTGGAACTCGAAATTAATGGATTCACATTTTTCTCAACCCACAGCAAATGTACCTTTTTTCCACCCCTTCCCCCCCAAAAATATGCCTGTTTACTGACTATATATATGGAGGTGAGTCAGCAAAGCCTTGGCCGCTCAAGCCCCAGGTCCAAAGCCCTAGCAGTCGTTAGTTTATTTTTCCCTTTCAGAAATCGCTCTTCCAGGCAGAGGTTGGCACGTTCCATTAATCTCAAGAAAGTGCCTAGGTTACAGAGTTCTCATGGGCACTGCTTCCTATAAGCAAGCCTTGGGGTGTTAGTTCACTAGCTTGAGTAGCTCTTTATATGGTTTCTTTTTCCGTTGTTGTTGTTTTGTTGGGTTTTTTTGGGTTGTTTTATCATACTCCTGGCTGTAGAGGGGTAGGATAACCTCCTCCCCACCTTTTGCTTCATACAGGATGTGTAACTGTAATCTCAACCAGCACCTGCAAGTCCCACAGATGAGGATCTGTCTCTGCTGTATCTACGCAGTTGAGCCCTTCAGGCATAGCTTTATTCACAGAAGTGAAACACTCTTTTTCATCCTATTGACTTCCAGAGCAAGATTAAGAAATAATTAATAGAATTTTAATATGTTTTTCCCAAATGCCAGACATGCAAACTGAGCACAAGCTAAGATTTGTAATAAAGCTCTCTTCAAAAGCAGCAATCCAGTAATAGTGATTAAATCGGAGGTAGTATATAGACATTCAAATGGCCATATATTCTGGAAAGGTGCCCTCACTGCTATAAATTGTGTCTTATTCACAGAGATTTATCAGAAATGCTAGGTTTGGGGAAGAAGAAAAGGCAAAACAATCAGGTTCACTAGGAAACAAATTGAAACATCCAAAATAATGTAGATGATGAGTAAAGGCAAAAAGCAAGCACGGAAGCAAAATCTCAGGCAAAGCACTGTGACTCACTAACACAGTTCATAATGAAGATCTCCGTTCAAACAGCAAAGAGCATAAAATACTTCTGAAGGGAGCCAGTGACAAAGACTTAATGGGAAGGGGAATCTCATGGATTTTTCTTCCTTCGTCATTTTATCTGAAAGAACCTTGTACTTCAGGATACTTCACATGAGGACTCATTTAAAAAAAGAAAAAAAGTAAAGACAGATTTTCTGTAGTCATAAAACCTGAACAATGTTCTTTAGCTTGTGTAAATAAAGGTGCTGCAGCTAGACCTGTGGAAAGCAGCCAGCCAAGGGATGAGGCAAATGCCGATTGATTTCAGATAGGTACAAGGCTGAGCTGTTGACTAGAGGACGGAGAGCTTTTCTCTCATTCCAGGCTCTGTTTTTTCCTATTAGAGGCTGAGATACTGCGGGTGTTCTGTGCCTGTCAGCGTGGACAGAATGACACCATGAGTGTCACTGCAGGACAACATCAAACCACCAAGATTCATCAAAACTGATGTGGAAATAAATTATAAATAACCTCCAACTAGCTCCATTAAATGTAAGAAGTTTCACTGAAGTACAGTCATCAACACTGTGTTTGAGCTACAGGGAGCAAATGAGGGCAAAGAAAGAGTTAGATTATGCGGGAAGAGACTTGCAGTATCTTTTAATGAATTTACAATCCTCCTCAGAGGAACACTATTTATTCCCTGATATATGTGACCATACGATTAATTCATCTGCCAGCTTGATAAAACTGACTCTCCAAACTGTTTGTATATTAGGAGTCAGTGATAAGAAATAATAGGATTAGCACAGCAGCATTTTCAGCTTTTGTGATTTTATCTCAGGTCATGGTATAGAAAAGATTTCCTTCCGAACCTAACGCTCGGAGACATGTGATTAGAGGTGAATCTCAGTGTTCATTAGCAATATCTAGCCTTAATGGCTATGAGCAGAACTTGGAAAATGCAAACTTTAATGGCGCAAAACACCAAGCCCACTAAAAGAGCTTTATTTTGTTTTTAAAAATCAACATATATTGCTTTAAAATGCAAATATCATGGCTTTGGGGATGCAAGGCGAGAATTGGAAAACTGGGATTGGCAGTAATATTATCTCACATACTAAAGCAATTCTTGTGTGGTAACACAGTTTTTGAGACTGTTGTTCCCGACTGCCCTCCGAACCCCATGAAAACTCTTCAGTTTTGACATCATCTTCTAACTGGGTTAAATGGGTTAACTGGGGTGTGCACTCCTGGGGCGTGACAATCCACCTACTTTATAGCAGAAATTCAGCAGAACCAGATTAGATCTGTCAGCAGCGACGGTCGGTGGCTCTCCCTATGTGATCAGAAGTCTGGGCAAAACCTTCTGCAGTTCACTGTGGCACAAGTAACGTAACTGGGCACATCTGCAAGTTTTAGCAACAAAAAGGGTGTGTAAATACAGCATTAGTATGGAAGGAGTAATGCGACCGTAGCTGCTCACATCTGGAAAAATTAATTCATCATTGAAAACATATCCAGAGTTGACTGTTCTATTTCAAAAAACTATGAAGTCATTGCTTTGTAAAGGGCAATATAAAAACTAACTACCTTATCAATTATGAACAGTGAATTAAATTCTACAATGAATTACTATGGTAAACTCATCACTTGGGCTTTTCCAATAGAGTATTTTACATCAGATACTAATTAGTTTCTAATTGATCTTTCCAAGAACAACTGTTCAGTGTGACCACAAAGTTCAATGCCCTACCTTCAACATTTCCAACTCTTCACGCAGAAAATAGCAGAACTTTAGCTAACGGGGCTGAAGACTGATTTTGTTTATCACCAAACTCCTTAAGCAAGGACAACACCACAACACTCAAAGCGTTACTTAATCTCATGCATTTTACAATCCTACTACAGCTATTATGCAGTAACCTGGTAAAGACGCTTAAATATCTTTGGCAGGCTTGGCTGCATAGTTACCAGGGCGTTCCGACAAGGTTCATTTACGGACAGTCCTTTGGCTGTCACACTGGCAACGTCTGTATCCACAAGGAGAATGGCCCAAAGAGCTGGATCAGGGCAGTGAAAGAGTCTGGAACTGAGGATATCACATCCAACCACATACACTAGGAGAGGAGGTGCTATTTTGGACTATCTTTAGTCTGGCGCCGAGTATTGAACCTCCTGGAACAAAGCAGATGTATTTCCACATTGAATACTGCAGTTTGGTTTCATCTAAAAGGCACACATGGAAAACGGAGAAGATGATGAGATTTGCCCTGAAAGCTCAATCCCAACCCTAAATAAAAAAGTGCCATAAACGCAGCACTGTGTTGAAATTGTTTGACTGAAACACAGTATTGTATTTCAAATAACAGTGACTGTGCACAAAGAGCTGGAAAACTAATTACTTTCCATGAGAGAAAAATATTTAATTTGGCAAAGCAAGCAAGGCAGAGAGGGGCATAGGTGACTCCATTTTACCAAGCCCAGCACTTCCCATGAAGGTGCCAACATTGCATTCAGCTCACGAAACACACGACAGAAACACTCGCTGCTCCCGGGATGACGCGGTTCCCTGGTGCATGTTCCCAGCTGATTAACTGAACCAGGAATGCAGGGAACTGCCTAGGCACTACCCTGTCGGGGGGAAATACTGCCTCGATGGTGGTCTTTTAATGCTTAGAGAGTCTCTCTAGAAGCTTCCCCGTGTGCACTCTGTCATTGTTACAACTTAGCATAAATGGTATAAATATTTTTCCCGAGGACAGTTTGAATCCAAATTGGCTATGAATATTTATTTTCATTAACAGGCTCAAGACCCTAAGAGTTCCACAAAACACAAACGTGTGATTAGCAGTCTGATTTAGAGAGATCACTTAATACGCACATTTTGTACATCTGTTACATTTATCTATTGGACGCTCCAGAAAATGAACATCCTAAAAGAATATAATATTTCAGCCTTTCAGGCAATTATTCTGAATTTACAAATTATATCTAAAGGCTGATTCAGTGTATGCTCAATATTTAACAAAAAAATAACTTCAGCGACACCTAGTGGAAAGATAAGCAATAGATGATGATTGCACAGCAACTATGTACAGTTTTGAATACTGAAAACAGCAAGGAGGGGGATTCTTTATGAGAATGGGTAGGAGGAGAAAGAATTACTTGATAAAATGGGTGGAGCATAATTTAGAAGAAGAATTTCCTAAATGATAAAGAGCTTATCTGCCTGCGTAATAATCTTCTAAGGAAATGGGATTTTGATTTGACAGAGGCAAAATTAAATCAGGTAAAACCACAATAAAGGTGCAGCAGGAAACAACACAATAAGCAGAATACGGAAAGGATGAAAATCAGAGTCCTCCTATGTATAAATACTAACAAGGCTTTAGCAGGCTAGTTCTCTAGGGTGCAGTAGATAATAGGAATATTTTGAATATTTTGGCCCTGGGGGACATAACTCCTCATGTGAGACAAACCACAGATCTTCTTTAATTCATTTCTGCAGGCAATATTCCTTGGTTTGTGAATGAATTTCATGATCAATCTTTTTTTTTCTTCCTTCCCTTTCCTTATTCACTTATTTGTGTAATTCATGAATTACCAGTGACTCACACCCAATTATAAAGAAATATTTTGGTTAGTCTGTTCTCACAAATCTATTTGAAAATATGCAAGAACAGATTTAATCAAGGTGATAACTTAAATGAGAAGCACCTCTGCCATCTATTGACAACTGATGTAGCACGTCTTTTCGCCACTGGAAATGGAAATAGTGCTGGAGAAAGCCTTCTGTCTCTCTAGGTCAAGAGCAGGTCATTGACAGCAATAAATGACTATAATTCCTTAAAACTCCTATAAAAAATAATGGCATTTTCTGCCTGAATTTCCTCTTAGTAGGTCATGTGTTTGATCTGCGCATTTATTTTTTATTCTTAACTGTAAGGAAACTAGTAATCTCCCTTCAACTCTTTTCTCTCCCTACATACGCAATGAGAAGCAGCACCCACTTTTCCTTGCCTGGAAAAGCCAAGGCCTCAAAAGAAAACTAATCCAGAGAAGTGTGCTTTCAGGGAGTAAGGTAGTGAGAGAGGTTTTGTTTGGGAATCAAGAGTGTTCAGAAATACCTCTCCGCTGAGCAGCCGGACAGAGCCTCTCTCATCCACAAAAGTTTAAACATATTTACTCTGTGGTAAATATATTTTCAGGCTATAACAAGATTATAGCAGATTATAACTTTTTTTTTTTTTTTCAAATTGGCTCTTAATAAATCCTCTTAAACGAAGAATCCTCATTTGACCTACAAAAAGCTATAGCCCTAAAATCATAAATGCAAATATCTTGTATTTTAAGTTTTGCTTCTGCCAGATATCCCCTACATTCACCTCCTCACAGAACTGAAGAAACTGGCCCACGTTCCTCATCACAGGTAACAGATTCGGGAACTCAGCCCAACCAGCTGCTTCTCCAGCCACGTGTGACACAGCAGTCAGAGGAATGCAAGGGCTACCTTTGTGAGGACTACCCACGGCAAAGAATTTGAGTATGGATTCCAGATGACTCCAAAATATTTTGCATCCGTTTCAATGCAAAAAGACGCAGCATTTGATTTCACCATGTAACAGGAAATTTTTTCTTCAGCGTGGCAGCATGCCTTACGACATATGGCACAGGTTGAGTGGTACAGGAAAAAGGCATGAGGAAAGACAGAAGGATCTTCCCATTATTAGCAGTCCACTCACAGGTCCAGCTGTTGAACATCTGACAGGCAGATGGACTATTCATTTCAAGAAGGGAGGAATCACTTTCCTCATCTTATAGAAAAGATCAAAATTCAAACAGGATTTGAAGTATTTTTCTTCTCCCTGCAGCACTGTCTAAATTATTTTTTCAAATACTAAAGAGCAGAGACACACATTAAGTCATTTTCTTAAGGAAGTTCCTAACAAACTTCAGGCTACTGGTAATTGATTAGACTTAAAGAAGTAATTTAAATATAATTAAGAATTAAACAATAAGAATTGCTATCAGAAAAATTTTACATGTCAGAAATTTCCCTTCCCCCTAAGAACAGCACGTTATAAAGAAACAACAGCTCAAAAGCAGAGCTCTACTGCACATCTGCAACATCTGAAACTCATCTGGGTTTCACTTCCAAATGCAGAACACAGCTCAAAGCCTGCCCCAAAACAACACACTAAACAAGAACTGGCCTGAATTAAACATCAGATCCACAACACACTGGGTTTCCAAAAGTCAACTGCTATCTTAATTCTAGAGTGTTCACGTTTGGAAGCTAAGGGAAAGGAAAACTTATTTGAATTCTATTCCAAATTTCACGTATTAAAAAAAAAAATCCAATTTTTGTTTTTCTTTTACAGAAACATGGCATTCTTTACTTAGATGAACAGAGACGTGTATCTTATAAACTTGATTCATCCTGAATTACTGATTTTCCAGCCAAATATACACAGAGATGCTATGTTCTAAGATATCACATTGTCATTATTCAACAGTTGATATTCAGCAGCCTGAGTGTGAAGAAATTTGCAGGACCATAGTCCTCTTTTGAGCTATGAACCAGAATTACATACTGTATTTTGGGTGACTTTTCACCACTGTTTCCATGTAACAGCATTAATATTTCTCTATCCCTGAATGATCTCATCTGACTAACAGAAGTTGATCTCATCTGACTAAAATAAGTAATTTTGATGCTATGGTGTGTTTTTACAATTTTTACTTAATCACTGGAAAGGTAGATATCAAACACACCTGGCTTTGACAAAAACAGAAGCATTCTTATTTCATGGGCTAACTTTAGCTCCCCTCTACCTTGCTTGGGCTTGCATGTGTGAGCAGCAGAAGCTCAAGCTAACTTTTATACCTGTAGATTATTACAGCTGAGGAAAAAAACACTAGATTTCAGGTAAGTCATTTTAGGTTTTCCAGACACTGTCAGGTCTAATGGGAAAAATACATTATCAATAAAAAAATTCAAAAGTATTTCCTCTTGTCTGCAGAAAATACAAAAACGCCCCAAGCACTATATGCCGTGACACATGTCAACCGTATATAGCATCCTCTAATGGGAATGGTTTCCTATTATGCACAGGAAAAAGCTCATCTTCTTTAACACATTTCCTTACTGATTCTTTAAAAAGTCAGCTCCAGTTGCTCTATGTTCCCCAACACCTACCAAGCAGAGGGAAGGGAATCAAGAGGGAGTAAATAAGGGTAAGTGTCAGTCAAGCATCTCACCAACTCCTCCTTTCTGCATTTTTGCCACAGTTCTTGTTTCTATTTGATTTGGAATTTCTTGCTGTTTATATATTAAACCAAAAGAGATTCGTCTTTTCTATAGATATTGCTTAACTTCTTTTTAAGGACGTAGTCTGTCCTTTTAAGATGTCTACTTTGAAAAAAGCAGCTCTAGCAGATTTCTTGAAAAATAACAGATGAGTACCTAGATTCACACCAAAGACATTCAAACTATTTGCTAACAAAGACATAGGAGATTGTTAAGATTAATATTTCAGCTTCTCTGCGATGATGCTTATAGTTTTATGTAGCATTAATCCAATTTAAAATATAGGAATGTAGTATTTATATCAAGAATCTAAACCTGTCTAACTTTATTTTGTAAAGTTAATTACATAATCCTTGCAAGTAAATTGAAGCAAATTAATTTAAAACAAAATCAATCCATTTTCCCTATAATTTTAGTCTTTATTAAATGAAACTTCGTAGAGAAAAAATAGTCTCAGCTTATTTTAAGAGGAAAACCTTTTTTTTTTGAGTTTTAAAATATCTCTACACTTGAAAACATTATTTTGAAGAAATATTTTTCCAAATTCCATTCTGCAGTACTATAATTTAAGCTCCTTATTGCCCTAGTACATAAAACCCTCTTTTACTCTTTATTTGTTGTTGTTAATAAGTCTGTTCTACCTGCTTGCTATTTGTCAGGCTTTGTCCAGTCCAATTTTAAAATCATACTCAATGTTCTTCTAATACTTGACTGCAAATGAAGTTATACAACTGTGTTCACCTCCTTCAGTTAAAAAGGAATTTTCTTTAAGTGCATAGTGTATAAAACCCCAACACTTTTTACAGTATCTGCCACTCTCCAAGTTGTATCCAAGGCAATACACAATCAGATATTTTTGCTTCAATACTTACTAATTGCAAATTAATTAGATAAAAAAAGAGGAAAGCACATTATGGGATGTATTAAAATCATCAAGAAAGATGGTTTCGAGATTGGAAATTCCCCAACCTGTGCGAGGGAGTTTGTCTTTCAAATTCCAATCTGGTCCCAAGGCTATGTATTTTTAAATGCAGAGAAGTACTAGGAAATACAGGAAAGGGATAGCTTTAGAGCTTTTGAACTGCCAAGGGACTAAAATGGAAGTCTAGTGGGATCCACTCTACAGAAGTGGGAATTACATAGCAAAAGGAATAATTACCTGCTAGCCCAAGTCATGGTTATTTAATCCTTAAAACACAAGAAGTACCAGATACACAAAATTTCCAATTCTCTATTCATCCAAATCTTCAACTGTATGTTCTCACAGATGTTTGAATCTACAAGGCAGCAAAAAAAGAACTTTTTGCCACATAAAATTATGCACTTCCTGGTTAGAATCTTCATACTCTCAGAAAGAAGATTTTTAGACATTTACAATTATTCAATCTCTTAAAGTCAATTTTGAAAACTGACTTCAACAATTTTAACACTAGACCTATGACGATACAGAAAGAGAATCAAAACCTTTGCCTAAAACTAACCTAGTTTTTATCATCGTCTCCTGGCAACATTCGGTTCCAGAACTTTGAATAATATATTTCATACAATTATGAAGAAAAAGCAATGAACTAGAGACAAAAAGGAAGCACTATACTCTCTCCCAATTGCATTTATGTTACTTAATGTTAAGAAGAATGGCTTTATAGGAAATACAGAAAGCTAAAATCTTCTTCCAAAAAACCTACACCTCACGACTAATCTTGAGAAAGAAATAGCTGTGTTCTAGTTCTGCATTTAGAAACATGCTAATGAATCATACTTATCAGATTACTATTCTTATTCTCTGGGTAGCTGAAGCATGAACACGACAGAATTCATCACTGTTGCGGGATTTGCCGTATCATTGCTGTTCCACGTGACCCGAACTGAAGTCTGTCCTCCCTCCTGCAATTGTAAGTCACTGGGAGAAATGAAGGGTTTGCACGTAGACTGCAGCTCAAGGAAGCTGATGGAAATGCCTGCCTTGCCCGTTAACACCAAGAAGCTTTATCTACACAACAACAGCCTGACCTCGGTTCCTCCCGGTGCCCTGGACAGCTTGCGCAGCCTGGAGGAAGTGAAAATATTTGACAATCCTTGGAACTGCGACTGTCATATTCTGTACCTAAAACTCTGGTTAGAAGATATCTCTGCGACCTCCCTTGAAAACATCAGATGCGCAACCCCAGATCCCGTGAGGATGAAACCCTTGAGACAGCTGACTGGGAACGAGCTGGGGATTTGTAAGAGGCTTCTCCCAATCAAGTGTCTTGAGTTCTTTTGGAGAGACCTCATTTTAATTGCTGGAGCAATAATTACTCTTATTTTAGTAGCATGGGCTCTGAAATTCTCAAAAAAGCTGGTCTGCCAAATAAACCTAAGCCAGTATGATTCCTGGGGCCAACTGCTGGGGAGGCACACCTCCAAAAACCACAAAATACTATGAGCTGTTCACTAGTTTGAACAGAAATGTCAAACTATTTTACCACAAAAACGCACATGCACTGGCAACACTAGTTTCCACAGTGAACACGCTACAAACAGACCCAAGGGCTCAAAGTCTGGGTCCTCAGTTAGGCAAGTTTGATTTAATTTCCTTTAAAAAGTAAGTTTAGCAATGTATCGACCAGCAGGTTTCATTCTACTGCCACCTACTCATACAAAAAGCAGTCTCTAATTTTTTAAAAATCATTTAACTTAGCATTTTTCCACTGAATTCTCAGCTCTTACAGCACAAAGATCTACATTCCCACTTTTTAATATATGGAGATGAACACCAATTGTACTATTTTAGCAATTCTTTTCTCATTCAGAAGCTGTGTGTTTGCAACCTGTTACCCCCTCACAGTGTCCCGATGGGCTTGGTAGGACCATTCTTGTGTGCAAATTCAACCATCTCTTCCTCAGGTTCAGGAGTTTCCTACCAGCAAAACCACTACAATTATATAGGCCAGCCACTGAATGTATACCTTACTGAATACGTTTAAAGATGGACTGGTAATGAGGATATAATCAGTAAAAGTAATTGTAAGTACTGGTTGAATTTCCTAGAGAGTGAATAACAAAAAAGCTTTCTATGTGAAACTGAAATAACAAATCTTATTGAACATTCATACTCACCCAAGTTTGATCTCTTTCACATTTCTACGCATTTCTGATTAAAATCCTATGAAATTCCCAGAGCTTGTCTTCCAGTTTTACTACTAGCATTTGGTACACTGGATTTTATGCAACAGCTTTGAAGAGGATGTATTCTCTTCCCTTTTCTTGTGCCCCCATCCTCATAGAAAATTTGTTCTGGCTACTCAAGCATATTGTTTTCTCCCTAACCTGGTTATTCCCAAGACTCCAGGACCAGCGATTCATGCTGTGACCCCAGCCGGTGTGGTGAAGTTAGGCTAGTTAGATGGGCGAACTCTGAAGGTCTTCTGCAATTAATACTCCTGTTGGCAGTTCAATTTAAGACACGTTTTGCAAATGCTCCTCCGAGCCCCAAACCCGAGCTAGGTATTAGAGGTTACCTGCTGAAGACGCTAAAGACTGCTTGGCTCTTTACTGAGCACCTTGTCATGGGGTTCCATCTTAAAGCACGTCATAGCCCTAGCAAAGCTGGTGGTGAGCTTTCTTCTCATTTTGCAATTACCCTGTTCTGTCACTTTCTATGAGACTCATTCCTAGCCACCAACACCCAAATCAAAGACAGCAGAAGCTCACAGGAGCGTTTCCAGGTCCCTCTTGCCCCTGCCAAAGCAATTCAGCAATAGAGAGTCAAACTGCCCACGTTGACTGAGGGTGACTTTCTCAGACAGCTTGAGAAGAGACATGCCGCTGTCTGGAGCGTATCTTCACTGTTGGGCGCTCTGTCTCCTGCACTAGCAGGGAAAGGCCAATCCGAGACATCACCACTTGTCAACCTAAAACGACCCCAATACAGGATGAGTCACTTGCCCCTCTCCATGACACGGCCACTGAGTACGGTGGAACTGCTGAAAGGACCTCTGAAGTGCAGACAGATTTGGGGAAAGAACCCGCACCATGGGTAAAGGGTTACACAATTTAGTAACGAAGCGTAGCATGGGGCTTCACATTGGCAAGGGAAGGGAATAAAGTCAGATGTCTTCCCTTTGCTGTAAAATAATTACTGATCTGGGAGACAACATGCCCATTGCAATGTTAAAGTCTGCAAATGATACACAGGGGGGGAACGAGAAGAAGAAAGTAATAAATGCAAAGAGTGGTGGGTTACTTGGAGTGTCAAGAAATCAAAAGCAAGATTGTACATCTAGAAACAAAAGACAGGTTGAGGACTCAATTCAGTGAAGCAAATAATCTGTCAAGAATCATCTCCCATGTATGACATTGCAGCAAAGGGCTAATGTGATCTTTTCTTGTTAAAATAGGGAACAGCATTTAGGGATAGAAAGATTTATTTACTTCCTTGTTTAGATAAGCTATGATAATCTAGTATCAATGTCTACAAATCACAAAGAATCAGCTGCAGAAGAATCAGAAAAATAACAGCAATGCAAATAAAGGATTGGAAAATGTATCTTAAAAGGAGCTTGAACAATTTCAATTAATAAAGAGGAATTTAAGGAATGACAAGATCACAGCTTGTATGAATCTACATGAAGATAAATTTGTTAGCAAAGGTCTGGGAGTAGAAATTAGAATATCAGACTAGAAACAGAGCTCAAAACCTAACAGTGAAAATAATTAAACACAGAAACAGCTCATCAAATGTCATGGTGAATTCTGTAGCTTAACCAATATTGGGCATTTTTTCAAATTGGTAGGCATTACCTGAAATAAGAACTATTTTAACAGAATTGGATGTGACACCTAAAACATTACAGCTATCCTCATTGCTCTGGTCACCTGCAAAATTTATGGTGGGACAGGCCATGAAAAGAGAGGGTATAATGGCAGTGCGTCACAGGGACATCCTTAGTCAGTACTGGCAACGGCCCTGGGGAACTCAGTCTGTGCCAGCTGAGCCGCCCTCCCACACTCCACAGCAGCAGTAGTATTCCATTCGACCTTCTTCAATTCCATATCACACTCCTCACCATCAGTAACTCAAAAACGCAGCACAGAATTTGCTTTTTACAAAGCGTTGCATCCCTGCTGCAGGAGATGAACCATATAACCTAGAAACAGCAGGGCTTAGTAAAGCTGTATTACGCGCCGGTGCAGACCTGAGTAAAACTGTGTCTTCAGATTTATGCGTACATTTCGATCAGGTGAGCACCAACACTCAGAATTCCTCCGGCTTTATCAAATATTATTCTACATAAATAACCTCCGCAGGAGAGGATTTCAGAGAAATACACAGGAACATAGTGGTGTACATGCTTAGATAAGTTTACAATATTTTTGCTGCGCTGAGCTTTTCAATTTTTTAAAAGGCAACCACCATTTTGTATTAATGCAGAATATTACACAAGAAATGCACTCTCTGATCTCTCATGGAGAGCTTCCTAAATGATATTTCTTGTTTCCCTAAAATAAAATAAATCATTAACACTAAAAGCTTATCACTCTCTTTTGTGCCTATAAAGCTAGATATGCATTTTCAATCCTGCCATAAAAAAACAGGCCATGCAACCCAATGAATGTGAATAGTTACAGACTACGACTTACACTAAAACAATATTCAATATGCAGGTGAAGTGGATGAAATTGCGTGGGAACAGTCATCTTGAAAGTTCACTAGTGTAGATAAAATAGTAACTGCTTTAATGTATAGCTTTAATTGTACAAACATAAAAAAGTGAGCAATTAGCAAACATTTCTGCTTATACCAACCAACACACTAAGTAAGATGCAGAGAACACATAAAAAAAGAAAAGTATTTGAGTGAACATATTCTCTGACCTCATAAGAGGAAAGAAAAAGGCATCTCTTCCATGGCGGTTTTTTCACATTCCACTAGAAAAGCATTGTATTTATCAATTCTGAACCATTTGACTTGTATCTGCAAAAACACCACAAAACCCACCTCTGAAAAGGGAAAAGCTGGAACTGCTAATTTAGGCTCAAGAGCAACATTCAACTGTTTATCTGGCAAGGCCACTATGTCATGCTTAAGCCACATAGTCCATCAAATTGCGTAAATAATGCTGCAGTTGCTAACAATGTGCAAAGATAGGAAAATCCACCAGCTAACTAAATGAATCATGCAGACAGCGTTCCCAAAGGAGTTTGTAAAGATCCCATAAAGTGTTCCTATATCATGCCTGCAAGAGTGCAAACTAGTGAGTATATATGTTTTTACATTCTTGGGTAATACAGGTATAACTGCTGGGACTAATTGCAACTAAAAAATTATGAGGTTTGGTTCAATATTTAGCAAGGCAAGTAATCATACTCAGAATGATTGAGCAAGAACAAAAAAATATTTTTAAACAGTTCACTGTAATACACAGGGTAGATTTGTTTAAAGTGCAATTCTGTGTAACTGTAATTCAATTAATGTGGAAAATGTTTGCAAGCTTCATTTATTAAACAGAATGGTAGGTCAATCACCTTTTTTTCTTGAAATGCTCGAGAATTTCTTAACATCAAAGCAAAAAGAGTTGCTCAATCTGAACAACTTCTGTTTATCTTAATGTTTTCTTCCTGTCTGGGATCTACAGTTAGAGTTTGTTCCAGATCCCTCGTTTGAGTTCATGTGTCAGAGAAGTTTGCTAATTTTTTTCTCCACTCACCCCCACCCCCTCCCCCATTTGACACTAATAAATGTACAGCATTGTTTAGGAAATAGCTCCCAATGTTTATGTGAATAAACACAAAGAGAGGCTTAGAAACGAGGCACTTTGTTGTGCCCTTACAGTTCCACCCCACACCCAAACTACTTGCCATGCTACTGAAGGCTGCGGCAGACCCTTCCTGGCTTTGGAACATGTAATGCCCATTCACAGCTGAAACATGCAGACATCTTATTTCAACAAGTCTTACCACGTCTGACTTCCAAGTTTCCCAGTTCCCCCAAACTTAACATCACAGCATCTTGCATCTACGACAAGCATTGTCGTGGGTTTGTGTTCCACCTTTTGGCAGTTGGTTTCCTAGTGTATTTAGATTTTTTTTTTTCAGTTATCCATTAATTTAATACATCAACTGGGAAAAAAAAATCTTTAGAACAATGGGACTAAAGCAAGTGCAACATACTTAAGTGACTAGTGCCTGAAATTTGACTGTAATAAATGGTGGCTACAAACATAAATGACCCTTATCAAAGGGCACACAAGGTAGGACATCAGCATGAAAGCGAGAGGTGAAAATCACCAGATTTGATTTAAAAAATCAATAATAATAAAAAATAATTAAAATCTGTTCTCTGTGTACAGCAGGCTGCTCAGGTGTCTTCCCAAAGGCCTAAGTGTCTCACAGGGTCCTCCAATGTAACGTGAAAGAAAAGAATTTATGCACATACAGGGTATATATGTGCAATTGAAGCAACATGAATATTGGATTCTCGCAACACTGAGTACTGGATTGCTGGTAACATGGTCTGATCACATGTAACATTCAGTACTTAGTGGTATTAACAGGTATACTTCAACCACTTCCCTGGGTAATATTGCCCCTTAAGATGACTTACAGTCAATTCTGAAGAAACTAATCTTTACTCCTTCTAGTGCTGTCTAACGGTTGACATTTTTCATACTCCCTTCTTGCCCTCATCATTTGACCATCATCAAAACAATGAGTCACAAGTACTCCTGGACAGAGTACATTATGATCCTCCAGTGCCTGATCCTACATCCATTCCAAAAAGGCGAAACCTGTTTTCATAAGGTATATCAATAAGCTGTGTACAGTTATTTTGGGTAAAGGTAGAAAAGAAAACCATTCTGCATTTTAGTCTTGTTTTAAATCCCTTACTGTTTCAACATCTGGCAAAAAAAGCATCTCAGTGGAAAACTAATGAATTTTAGAATAAAATTTAGTTATTACATTACAGGGGTTTTGAGAAGATCCTTAATTCAGGTTCTGGAAATGGAATAGAACAACTTTTCTAATGATATCATGGCTAGATTAGACAATAATTTAGTTCTTAAACAAAAATAAAAATGCATCTAGCTCTTCTTTTTCCATTTTCATTTATTTACGAACATCTTTGAGCAGTAAATTTAATTGCAGGCTACCAGATTATCCATTGACACAACTCCTTTCTTGAAAGCTGCACATTTATTTCCATGACTCCTGTTCACTACAGTAAACCAGTAAGAAAGAGGTCTTGGAATGGAACAGAATAGCTTACATTGATCTGTTATATAATGGACTGAAAAGCCTCTAATCCCTCGCTTGTGACTTGGATATAATTATATCCACTGCTGATTAATATCTTTACGAGTGAATAAATGAACAATAAATGGCTGCTGTTTCCTATATAATAATGTGATTATTTTACTCCATCACATTGAGTACGATGGAGTAAAAACTCCACCAAAACCTCAGGACCATCCCTCTGCCTTATGGCACTAACAGGTCATCACGATGGAGCAAAGGAAGAGACAACCTTTGCAGTCCACCACGGGACAAACATTTCACAGCTAGGCTGTGAATAAATGCTGAAGAGAGAACTAGCGTCCAAGTGTAGCATTTTAGATCTTTTAAAACCGCCTCTGGTTTTAATGTATTAATGGTTAGTACTTTACAGTCCCTCTGACCTACCAACGATGGCATCACTCTGACTGGGGTGATCCTAAAAGCTCAATGGGATAAATTCCCTCTGAAGTGTTTCTAAGTTTCATTTGGATTGTTGTGTACGACCTTCACACGAGGCTTACACAGACATCACACAATGCTATTCTCCACTGTGCTTAAGGGCCACAATATTATTAATGGAAGGCAACTATGAGGAACGTGCTAACAATCAGCTTTGGAGCTATATAAAACACAAAAAGGCTCATTCCCTAAAAATTACCACGCCTCAGCTCAGACTAGGCTGAAAGGCGTAAGCACTCTGTCAAGTACAACTGCCTCTGTGCATTAGTGGAGTCAAACTGTAATATTATTATGCAGTTATTGAGACACAGAGGTTTGGTTTTGCATCACTAATGCCATTCCTCTGAATGAAGCCACTCTGGATCTGTCTGCTGAAGTTAGCTGCAAATACTGTTTTCTTCACCGCAGGTAGACTAACTAGTATGTAAGAGTTAAAGCATTTTTGCCAATATACAAGACAGCAAGCAACAAGGGGAAAAAAAAAAAAAACTCTGAAAGAATATAAGAAAGAAAATAAGAGCAGAATTTGCACTTGGGCAGCGGTAGCCTGGTCAAGTCAGGTCATTTCACTGGGAAGCCAGAGCAAGAGCGGAGAAACCTGAGGAGGAACTGCACAAAGGACAGAGCACCCTGGACGTGAAGGGTGGAGCTAAGCAGGAAAGAAAGCGGAGAAAACACTGGCATTTCCTACATGGACAGTTGACGCACCTTTTTTTTTTTCCCCCCCTCTTTTTGTTTTTTAATGAAAAATACACACCTTTCTCCTGCACTCCGAGGCCAGGTGGCTGGACAACTTCCAGCAGCATTGCTACAAGCACCTCTGGCAGGAAGGGCCAATTATCTTGTCCTCGGCACCACGCCAGCGTACGCAACTACGTGGCTTTGAGGACGGAGCCAGCTCACGGCTTTCTGCCTTGGCATGAGCGTCTGCTTGCAAAAGAGACGAGCAAGTGCCTGTCTGTGATGCAAGTTATTTTAGAAGTGATGCTTATTTATACTAAATGTACATGGTTGCAGTAAAAAACACATTCCACGTGCTGTGGATTCACTGAATTTGCTTGATTATTTTCCCCTGCATGTTCTAAGCATGTTGGTATATTGAGTATATATATTTCTCATGCATTCCAAATCTCACATTCTGCAGGTGAAGATTAAATGAATGGGACCTAAGAGTACTCAACAGCATTTTTTTTTCCCACAAAGCAAGGAGGAAGCAATCTGAAAACAGTTTTCTCTTTCACCTAGAGGAACTCCCACGCTTTGAGTAATAGTCCAGTCCTCCCCAAGAGCTCTAGGGAGCTCCATGAGATGGATACATGGCATTTTACTGTTCTGCGGGTCTTCTCTTAAAAGTAATTAATTGTTAGAAGTAATTCTGAATTTGCAGTAATGTGTCTCCATGGTCTTACATTCATATCTAACCTGAGAGGATTTTGACTGTAAACCTTGCGTATCCTGAGGCTTGTTTGGCAACCTACATAAAATTATTTCATAGTAATTTCATACTAAAGACTTAGTACAGCTTTGTTCTTGGTAACCAAATACACTGTAAAGTTAACAAGCTTGTATTATATTTATCCTTTTGCCAAGCAGCTATGCATAAAAGGATTCAGATTCAGTGTACAGGCCTTAGCCCCAATACAAGGTATTTAAAAGAAAATGGGTAACACAATGTCAAATATTTTTTTTCCTGTTAAAAAAACAGCTATTTCATAAGATATACGTCACATAATGACGGTAATTTTCCACCGTAGTTGCACAGCTACTGTTAGCACTAACCAGATGTGGAATAGCATTAATAGCTGCTAGAGTAAAAGTTTCAAACAGCAAAAGACCAAGAATAATCATAGTCTAACAGGACTAGTAACAAACAGGAACTCCCTCAGTTAGAAAAATTATTTTATTATTAAACTAGTAAACATATACCATAAGAAATAAATATTAATTGAACTTACAAAATATACGTAGAGTGGCCAAGAGACAAGCTTGTAAATTGGTCTAAGCTACCACACTTGCATTCTTTAAGGTAAACTTACTAGCCAATATTCATGTTCTCTCTGGTTTTATGTGTAAATGCACTGTTTTGGGAATTATTAAAATAGAATTTGAGTTTTCACAAAACTGCTGTTTTTCTTGGACTCTTAAGGTCCACACACTTGTATGTTACATCTGAATTACACGACTTGTTACTTTGGCCTCCCAACAGGAGAAACTGACTACACTGAAAAATTAACAATTCCTGTCTAATGATTCTTTTGATAGTGCTAAGTTTATCGTAATGCTTAGTAACACCAAGTTTATCTTAGTAATGCTGTTTATCTTCATGCTTTTTCTCTTCAGAGCACTACACAAAGCAATTTTCAAAAGCACTTACGAGTCTGTCGCTAGAACTCATGTAAATATTTTGCTATTACATTGACTCCAATTATATTTACATTACGCTCAATAATGGGTGTGTGACAACAAATTGCTTTAGTTGCGTAATGGCCACATGGCTGCTCTTTATACTGAACTCCTTCCCGGGGGCAATTTGCTCGCTGACATACCCTCTCAGAATGCCTTCCCAGCGGCATATTCTTAGTTCATCCAAACGATTGCCCATGGGCAGCAGCACTGATGTCACTTTAGCAGGCATATGGACCCTGACTGACATGGCAAGTTCATTTTAGGCAAAATAAATCTGAGGTACGCGGCAGAAGTTCATTCAGATTTCATTCGGCTTTATTTATGACTTTCTTGCTTGACCATCGAGCATCCAGTCTTTTAAAAACCTGAATGGCACTGTTTTACACAAGTACATTCTCTGGGAAAAGTGGATGGAGACCTCTTCCCTCTGAAAAGTATTAAGAAATAGGGTTAAGGAAATCCAGAGCATTTATATTAGTCCAGGAAAAAAATCATTCTTAAATGGCCTTGATTTGAAAAGAAGGAAGTGTCAGCAGGGATGGATTACAGGCTCCCTTTTCCTCCTTGAATTATTTTTTCTTGTCTGCTCTTTAGGGGCCAGACAGCTTTTGCCTCTGATATTAATAATTTTTTGGCTAGGATTCATATATTTCCTCTTATGACCACGGAGGACTATGGAACGTGAGACATCTGTATAAAAACTACCTTTGCTACCCATTCCTATCAGTAGCAGTACAAAGGAGTGGAAGAACGTGGCAATTGCCACATCATAAAATTGCCTTCAAGACAGTAGGGCACTCAGAACCACGCGTACAGTTTGACTGCCCTGAGTTTGCAAGGCAACCACAAAACGCGGTAACTTAATCTTGAGATACGGTTACCACAAGCTGAATTATTAGAAAGACTAAAACTAAAATAGCATCAATTACAACCTGAAGGAAAAGGGCAACTGCACTCCACAAAGAACACAAACTGCATTAACAGAACCTCAGAGATCCTGAAGTGATTGCTTTAACTTCAGTAACAGCTTTGTCAAACAGACAGCTCTGAAACTGGATCAACATCGTCACCTAGTGGCTGCTGCAAACTGCCAGGGAGAAAAATTCCTTGAAGCTTGTCACCCTTTCACACCAAGACCTCAGTAATGGGATGTGATAGAGGGATTTTCCAAGCAAGCTACCAATTACCGATAGCTCTTTCCAGAGTCTTAATATAGGTCTTCTGTCAAAGTGTCAGATGGCACAAGATGTAAATCGTCTTCTATTGACAGAATCTAAAGTTATTATACTTTCGGACACTGGGCGATATAATAATCTCCATTTACTTTCCACACTGTGTTTCATTATTTTTAGACCTTCCTTAAGATTTCTGCTACTACAACTCACTAAGACACAGCTCAATCTTTATATTAAATCTTGACATAGATTTTCTTTCTTCTGTTCTCCTAAAGTCATGATGAACTTCAACGCAAATTAAAATTTGACTAACCACTTTGGCAGTGGAGCTTCATCTTATCAAAGTGCAACAAAATACAGAAGAAAACATTTGCAAATTAAGGAACTCAAAATAATTAAATAAAAGCAAACAGTACTTTTGGGGGTTCTTTTCCTACCATTCCTCCCCGATTCCTGAAAGCCTGAGATAGTTTCAAAAAAAGAAGAATAAAACCTCAATAAAATCAATCCAAAAAGAAAACCATATTAAAAAAATCTTGTGGCAACTTGCCAGCTACCTTCAGTAAAGGATATGGCCCTCAATTATTAGTTTAAAAAGGCTCACAACTCGTGAAGCAGAGACTGGTGCAAATGTCACATTATTTTGCTTTCATTTCCTTTGGGGTTATTTTCATTTTTTTTTGTTTGTCACTATTTATTCACAGACTGCAAATATGTCTTCACAAGGCAAATAAAGGTACTTTGTTTTGTCCTGGTTACCATATTAAAACAGAAACTGGTTTTGTTCTGGGGTTTTCTGCAGCACTATTCAGAGTGACTAAGTGGGCCTCAATATTTTAAGTTTTACATATTTACAATAAGATATTTACCAAGAAAAAAAAAAAAAAGCAAACATGCAGGAACCAATCTCTTTTCTTTGTGCTTTGCCTACTCCTCTTCGTATCATAATAAAGAACCAAGCACATCCTACATGTACTGGGTTTTTTGCACATTGGAGAAAGTCTGCTGCTGTAGAGGCAATATGAAGCTCAAGTATATAATAAATAAAATAAATTACTACAAAACAATAAATAAACCCTTAATTTATTCAGCAGAGGAGCAAAGTTTGTGTTCTTTAGGTACTTTACACAAAGAGCCTGGCAGCTTGCCAGTCTCATTAAATTTAACTGAACTGTGTCATGCATACACCCATCTTTCCAAGCCTGACACTGTTCACGTGTGAATCTGAGCCTGCAAAAGCAGCAGTAAAGCCACAAAGACTGAACTGCCACATCCGCATTGAAGAGGATCTCTGCTGCTAGTGACACTAAGAACTGCGATACCAAAACAATGAGAGGGCTGACAGAAGCAGCAAACTTTCATATTAGCTGTATCTATCATGATGATGCAGAACACATTTATTAACCTTAATTAATACATATATTTTCGTTCTCTTAATTTCAGTGAGGACTTCTTCATAATATAGCCCAAGTTTGGCAAATAAATTACTTAAACTTCTATTTCCCAACACAGAGATACCACTTGTAAACAGTCAGAGGAACCACAATTCACTTCCCTGCATCAGAGGCAACTGAATACCAGGTAAGCACTTGGTTTGTCAAAATTTTGGCTACAGAATTTGGCAAAATCTATAATATTATACCTAATTACCTTGGAAGTGTAATAGTAATGTAACAACCCTAGTCCAATTCAGATTTAATAATGTATCCCATGGAAATACACAATAGGATTTACTAGCTTTTGGGGCCCAATTTAACCACGTATTTGACTACATGTTAACTTCAAACATAGAGATTAATTCCATCAATTCTTTCCAGATCAAAACCTTTGAGAAGAGTAGAAAAAAACCATCAGGAAACACAGAAGCTGGTAAGCAAAATAAGCATGCTATTTAAATCAACAGAACACCGCCAGGAGAGTTGGAAAGGCAGACATTTGCTTTAGTGCTGAGCTCTCACCCAAGAGTCAGAGAAAGCAGAAGATAAACTACTGGAGGTCTGAAGCTGGACCTCTCGCCTGCCTTCTCACAAACTTCTTTTGACAGGTACACAGTTGTCCTTCAGTTATGTCTTTTTCCAACTGCACTAAGGTATAAAAATCCATCCTCCATCTAGCTGCACGCGTCATGTAAACGATCATTTTAAGACCCTTGTTGACATATGCACAAAGCAAACAAAAAGCCTCGCGATCACTTAAGCAGGAATTAAATTAAGCTGCTCTGATGGTGATGATGAAAGTTAGCAAGAAAAAATAATTAATTTGGGTAAGAATTTCAAAATGCTTAAATGAAAATAAAATGCAGAGGCTTGTATAATACACTTTTAGCAAACTAACCATTTTGATCTTTCATATTCTTGGTATGATAAGATAAAGCAAAGACACTGACCTGAGTGGGAAATGAGTTTCACTTCAGAAATTAAAGCCTCCGTCCAGTATTACTACCCGATGTTCGTTGTCTTTGAAGAACACAGCAGTAATGCCAAGTGCTCAGCAGATTCATGATATAGTCCAAAACTAAAGAGATATCTTATTCATACCAATCGTGTGTAGACCTGAACTGCATACATACCTCTGTTTCAAATAATTTATAGAGATCGACGGTGTATCTGACCATTAATGAGTTCAGATTGCTATCAATCTCAATTGAGTAATACAAAATTGCTCTTTATTCCTATACTTGCTGTTCAGTGATTCAGAAATTATGTTGGATTTCCTTTCTATGAAATGAAAACAAAAATACTATTCTAGCTATAGGGAAAAAAAAGAGGGGGGAGAGGACAGCATTTTCTTACCAAATTCACAAGGCAATAAACTGCAGGAGGGCTTGGAGACTACTGACAGAATGATGGCATTGTGACAACTGCCACACTTATTACCTCCTCCAATATAATACAATAAAATTATGCCAAAAAGGATCTACTGCCTGCAGTTTTTAAAAAGTATGTTTGGAATTGTGAGGAACATTGTAAAGACTAGGTATTCTTGTTATGACAGGATTTCATTAACTGTCAACTGCTCAATTAGCACACTCTAAAAACACACCAAAAAGTTACATCTTTCAGTCCAACTTTCAATATAGATATAAAAGATCAGGCAAAAGTTCAATCACACACTATTATGATATTTGAAGTAAGTTGCTTGTAGATTGTTTATATTGCATGGCATTATGTAATTGAAACTACAGAGAAAGTACTAGAACTTAAAAGAAAGATAATTTTGTCTGTATTGTTCCAACATGCTGTATCAAAACTCTCATCTCTATTTGGGAAACCTGAAACGTGCACTTGACCCGAACCTTTGCTGGCTGTGTTTCAATTCCATCTTCTAGATGTAGCAAAACAATTGTTTATAGAATATATTCTAGATTTACTCAAGTAAATCTTACTTCTCAAGAAGTAAGAAAGCTACGATATGTGAGACCTAACTTGGAAAACCTCTACACCAACTCTTTAGAGCTGAAGTAATCCCTACAGTACTAAAGGAAGAAAATGGGACATTTCGATTTTTGAATCTCACAAGAACATTTCAGATTTCACACAGGAGAAGCAGTAGCAATTACAGCATAAATACTTACAGAAAATATGTTGAAAAAGTATTCACAGCCACTACTTAACCTATTTACATAACTCAGCAGGGAACAGAGATCAGTATGTTTCAAATGAAGACACTAAACGTGAGCTCATGTTGCGACACAATATGCCTTTTAAATACTGTAAGTAGATGAAGATAAAACATCTCGAAAACCAAATACACAGTTGTAGAAAAATTATAAAGCAAACGTCTTTAATGAATAGAAACTTCAACAGATAAAGAACTCTCAAATGTAAGTACTGCCAGGCGATGGGATGCATTAGCTATAGGACTATACATGCAGGAATGAGCTGTGGTTTAACTCACTGGTACCTCTGTTTTCATCATGGGTAATTTTTTACAGTATCAGCAACAGGCTTGCTACTTTTTGGTAGATTTAAAGTATTTTTTACTTTCACAGTGTTTTTCAGGAAGAAAATGTGTTCGTGTATATTCAAGCATATAGGCATCCATATACACGTACAAGTACATATATACACACGGAGACATATATATCACAGACAATCATTCAAAAAACATATTCAGATATCTTATACAGGTAGAGATATCTAGGCTGATATTGTTGAGTGGTTTACAATCTTTATTTTGTTTTATTACATCAACACTAAAACATCACTAAGACGAAAAGGGAAATAATGAGATTGAGTAAACAAATGCCAAAAAAATAACATAAGGAGGACAATTTACACTACGTAAAACTGCTTCCTAAAGTAAATGCATCAGCTCTGAAAAGAAGACTTGGGCACTGTGAAAACCTTTACCTAACTGATGTGCAGCATCGTAATTTTTAAATGCCCAAATACATTAGAATAATCTCAGTTCCCTCAACAATCTGTACAGGGAAAGGAAAACTCTTAATATCAAGAAATTCAGCTATCATGACAAGCATTGGGGGATCTCAGACAGACACAAGGAGATTGTGAAAACACAAACTTTAAGATGTCTGATGAATTCACAGGTACTATGTTAATCTCCCTCCGAAGAATAAAAAGTCAGCAAACAATGCAGATTTCCAAGTGGTTCTTTACTGAGCCTTTAGCACTTTAAGCAATATTTTATGAATGTGCAGTCACAGGCCAACTGGTAAATCCTCAGTCCACGTGCACACTGCTGCTCTATGGTATGCCGGCTGCATTTGCAATGCAAGAGAGGAATACTAGTGAGCATACACACTGTTCCAAGGGATTTCCCTCATTCCCCTTACCCTACATTCCTGAAGGTGCGTCTACAGTGACAAGATGGCACAGGTCAACAAACAACTTGAGGAACTACAGAGATACCTGAAACGAGGGGGCTGGCCTGTGATGATCTGCCAAACAAAACTGACTGCAAGGAACCAAGGTTTTCAGTTTCATCAGCAACTCTTTGGCATTTGAAACTGCAATTAACAGCTGTGTTTTAAGAAATCTGTTCTATTAATTGGCACAGTTTCTGAAGTGGCACGTCTCCTCTTACACTCTCTGAGATAAGACCCATGCAATGACTGGCTTTCATTCTCTATAGAATACAGACAAGGAAAACGGATGGGTGACTAAGATCGATAAAAGCCTTTAGAAACTAAGCAGAGGAGAATTCACATTGCATTCATCCAGAAGATGATTAAGCTATGTATATGAATATAGTATTTCAAATGACAATGAAGCCAGTATCCACAACTGAGTCATCTGAAAGGAACTGGAAATAGCTTATGTCTTCTAATATTCAAAATGCGTAACTTGGAAAACTTTATGAATGCAATTAAATTTTTTTTTATTCCTAGCTTGTTCTGAAACTTGGCTGATAAGAAATTCAGCAGTCGCGCTGGGTGACAAACACGTCACACATGACAAAGTCATACACTTGCCAAACAACTGCATAATAGAAGCTATTTCATGGCTAGGAATCACCCATGAAGGAGACACTAAACACTTTCTCAGAGCAAGGCTAGGATCTGCAAGCTTACAAGGAGAAGCACTCAATAAAAATCCTTGGTTGGAGAAGTTTTGGACCCCAAATTCATCCCTGTTTGTTGGTCAGCAACTTCCTTATAACTTGACAGTTTCACTGCCACCTGTGCTAGTACAATAATGTAACACCAGGCAAAAGCAAAATTTCCGCTAGAATAGGCCACAAGCAATACAAGGCCCAAGTGGCATCATTTTTCAAGACCCCAGGAGTCTTCCAAGTGCTGTGACCACTGCAGTTTTGAGAGACAAATGGCTGCGTGCAGAAAAAAATGAGCACATAAGGCTTTCCAGGAAAAAAACATTGTAAAACCGTGGGGCTTCCCAATTAATCATGATTCTTACCATTACCTTAAAAAAGCATCTCTATCTATATGCTGCTCCCCAATTACTTCTTGCACAGAATACAGACATACAGATGTGGAAAAGAGAGGCTGTCACGTACAGCAAGAATATCTGTTGACTAGTGACCGTCCTCAAAACACCCATTCATGTGTCTCAGCCCTCTGCAAATGAGTTAGAAGGTCCACACTCCATGCACAGAGAGGACAAAATTTCATCTCTCTGTAAACATTAAACACTCAGGTGTTTCTGCTCAAAAAGGCTTTGGAACATTAACAAATTAAAAATGAACCTACTAACGTTTTAACTGGCAAACATCAGAGACTGCTAAACTTTAAAGAGAAAGTTCTGGACACAAATATGTTTAAATCAGCACGTCCTTCAGTTTAGACTGAATGACTAAACAGTGTATTATTACAAAATTCTTCAAGTTAAAGTTCAGAACAATCAATTTTTGTAAAAGAACACACTTCATAATACTGCAGGCTACATTGTTCAGCAGACTCAGACAGCATTACCTGTGGTAAACTGAAATCTAAGACCTCTTTAAGACAACCTCACACTGTTTGGAAGTAAAAAGCCAGAGCCCACATGATTACACACACAGGTGAATTTTTTAAAGAGTAAAAGTATTTAATCTCAAGCAATATAAAAAAAATATTATAAGATGGGAAGAAGAGCAGTTTGCTCTCTTAAACTCAAGTCACAAAATACATATGATTTAATATGCACAATCAAGAATTTAGGCATCAAATATATGGGGCCATGTCAAGTAATGGTAAGCATGGGAATATGATTTTATGACCTTTAAAAGAACCCAAAACAACAAATAAGTAGCTCTTATTTTGTATATACTACAGGTATTATAAAAAGTAAACATTTAACTATTTAGAGGATATCTCTTTTAAAAAAGGAAGTGCAATACCTTAGTACTTTTGTTGTCTTGAAGAAATGAATCCATACAAGCTGACTCAGCTCCAAATTTGGCAGGCTATAAAGCCATCAAGAAATACAGATGCTTAAATATTCTTTTAACCAAAATTTAACCAAAGAAAGATTGTACCAGATAAGAAGCGTTAACGCATCAAGTAACATGCCTGTATTATAAATTCAAGGAGGAAATGTTGAACTTCACTGAAAAATTTATCTTGGAACACAGTGTAAACAATGTACCAATCTATAATTCAAGTCATCTTGGTTTTCATGAACAATTTTGGCAATTGTTCTATACCCACCCTGGAAGTTATTAAGAATGAATGCTTGCTACGGCATAGAATTACAGTAATCTGCAAACTTACTGAGTCATTGCATAGTTACAAAATTTACTTTGAACCCCTACCCTCTGCTCCTTCAAACAGTGCTGCTGAAGGCTGGGTAACATATTTTAGGACTCCTCCTTCTGTTTTTTCATTATTTCATATGAGATCAGCATATATGTTTATTTAGAAGGTCAGAACTTAATTAATTAGCCTTATAACTCCAAATCTCAAGCAGCTGCTTTGAAATATAATACAGTCTCCCGACCCAAATTCCACTATCAAATGTGGAAATTGCAAGCAACGTTGCACCTGTAGCAAAGGCTCTGCAGCAAAACTCGTTTGTTAGAGATGAAATTTAACTTCTCTTGTTGAACCGAGTTAGCCGAGTGAAAAGGAAACTGTGACTAAGCCAGTATAGGGGATCTTCTACCATGTTTTGGCACTGTTTTCTAGTAACTACTAGCATAGCGCTAGCAGAGAGACTATTAGAGCGTGTTTTCTAGCACTCCATACTCTTCTCTGATGAGCGACTCTCAAATACAGCCAGATACAGATTGGAATCGACTCAAACCCATTTTGGTTTTTTCCTAACCTTTGCATGAAATAGGTGTTAACCCCAATGAAGTCTGGGGATTAATCAAAGATAAATATTTTAGCATTCAAACCACTATTTACAGCTTTCACAGCTTGAGAGAACTAATGAAAGATCCCTCACATAAGCATAAAAGCATAATGTGGCAATTTATGGGTTTTGTTTGGGGAATCCTTTGTTTTAGAAGCTCATGATGACAAGTAGCAACAATGACAGTTAATACAAAAAAGTTTGTAATGATTTATAGCAAGGGTAATGGAATACCTGATATATAATTATCTTCGTGGAAGATAATTAAAGAAATCTTCTTTATTTTTCCACTAAAATGAGGTCACACAATTAATTCTAAATACTAAAGACTGACATCTCTAGTAATGTTTCTTCCTAAATAACCTAAATTCCCTTAAGTGCTTTGCTCAGACACTGAAAACATAAAAAGTGCTAATTAACATGACAGTACATGCACAGTGGTGTCTTATTTCCTCTTTAACACTTTTTCTGTCCTGGTCAATCAATATCCTAGAATTCAGTGGCCTGCTTAATTCACAGTTGCAGGCTACCAGTAACAGAAAGCCTTTGTTCCAGCCTGACAGAGTACTCGTACCTCTGCTCTTGCTGGTCAAAAATACATATCCAGACCAGAAAAGGAATAATCATGAAGCCACCCAAAAATCCATTGATTCAGAGCCATTCAAGACAAGCTGGCCTGGTCGGTCTGCGCTGGCTCAGACATAAATCAGGTTGTTTTCCTCCCGCACAACTACCTATGGGAAAATTTAACTCTGGTTCACTGCCGTTAAAACTGTTTCATTTCATAATTTTATCATTTGAAACTACGAGGATGGAATTTAGCACATCTTTGTTACAAAGAACAGACTAACAAAACGAGCTGTGTCAAAGTATTTTTAGCCAACCTGATTTTTATTGGCATCCTGACTCACCACGTAATCTAGAGGAAGTTTAGTAATCTAATAGGAAGTACCTATTAAAGAGCAGTTTGTTTCATAGATAATCCAGGTAGCAGTTAAAACACAAATAATTCCAGATTGCTGAGATAAACATACAATACACATAACCAGTCTGTGATGCAATATATAATCATGCGTACATATCTCAGACACGTAGCATGATGTTAATGTTTTTGAAGACGTGTCTGAGCAGCGCAGCACCTTTGCAAGGGTGAAAAAACCGTAGCCCTGAGCCTTGGACCGCGACACTGGAAACAAACCACACCCCAGCTCAGACCTAGAAACGAAAAGTCAACAAGGCAAACCAGCTGCGCTTCCTGCATGACCTAATGGTGTCACTGCACCTGTTTATTCCTATGTGTCAGTAAAACACATCAGAAGAAATAAATCACAGAAATATGTCGCTGCAGCAAGGACGCGGACCAACGCCCACGTACGCGGGTCCGCACAGGACTGGGAGGCCGCCAGGGATGACTCGGTGCCGCTCAGGACAGCTGAGTAACGCGCCTGTTTGCCCGCACACGGCGGTTCATGTCGGTCGCATCGCGACCCGAGCTGGCCCCGGCCCATCGCGACACCTGCCGGCAGCCCCGCGGCCAAGGGCGGTGCCGGGGTCCGGCGGGAGGCCGCAGCGCCCCGGCTGCCCCC
>VZSF01011138.1:194710-233686 GCA_013398295.1 Chionis minor
GGCGGGGAGAGGGTGGCTGGCGGCCAGCGGCGCCGCCGGGCCGGGGTGCCCCGCCGCGGGGCTGCTCCCCTCCCGCTGCCCGCCGGGCTGCCCGGTGCCGCCTTCCACAACGGCGCCGGCGGGAGAGGAGGGACCCGGCGCATCCATTAACGGGCCGGAGCAGCTGAGCAGCCGCGAGCCGGGCTGTTCCTCACTACCGCCGAGCCCTGGTGAAAGCCCCGTTGCGCTTTTCCGCCAGGCTTCTGGCCACGGTCCGTTTCCGAGGCAGAAGGAACCTCGGCTGGACTGTCGTGTTTCCAGAAAGGGAGGTGGAACCGGCAGGCTGAGAGGAGCTGGGGGAGCGGCTGTTAAATTAGGCACATTTAAAAGTCATCTTAAGGCACTTGTTTGTAGGGTGGCGCCGAAAGTGCAACTTTTATAGTTCTTCCCAAACCAGAACAAATCGACCCTAAATGTGACTTCTGCTTTTCCTCTGCTGGAGCGAATCAACTAGTCGTTAGGGGTAGAACGAGAATAGGACATTTACCTGCTAGAATTACCCTCAGCCTGTCAGTGGCACGGATTCCCTACAACAGACGGGGCCTCTGAGCAGAGAAACGTGGTCAAACAGCAGGAAAAAAAGGCTTAAAGCACCTGCAGGTTGTAGGGGGTGGCTGGGATAAAGCCCTTCGCCAGCCCCCTCCAGGATGGAGCCATACAACTATCCTCACTTGGCCCCGGCGGGACTAAAAAGAACTTAATGCAGTTACTGCCTAGGAAAGATCATGAAACTGTAAAGCTTTTGAGATGAAACGTGACTCAAAAATGGAAATTGCAGTTGGATTTTGGCCTGTGATTACCAAAGTAGGTGTCAAAGTCCTCTATTACCTTTTTTTTTCATAAATTAAATTAAGCTGAGCAGAATATTAAGCAGAGAAAGTTGCAGAAAATGGAAGAAATGAAGGCTCACGTTTTTGAGGAGAGGAGGAGGATGAGGAAAGGTGTTTATTTTCTCAGCACCGTTACAGCTTTTATCGTGTGTAGCTGGGGTTAGCAGCTGAAAAAGAAACTCAGATTTTCTGTTTGTGCTATTCCTGTCTCTTCTGCCTTTCCAGCAAGTGAGCTCTTAGAAGGGGGGCTTCTCCTTCCGGATTGAAACCTGGCTGCATTTAAATGCCAGGCACATCGAAAGTGACAAATGTGTCTGTTCCTGGTGCCAAGGGTCCCAGCCAGCGACTTCAGGAGTAGGGGAGGATTGGCCCGGGAGATAACCTGAACCTCCAAGGTGTGCCTTTGCTAGTGCCATTGAATATTCCTGTATTAGGAGTTGGTCTGTAACAAAGCCTGTGGATTATTTCTAAGTATTTTACAAAAAAGAAGTAAGAAAATGCAAGCTCTTGAGGCTTTCTTTTTCTTTGGACAGTTCTGTACTTCAACTTAGAAAAAAATGAGATGCACAGATGGAAGAAGAGTATTTTAGCATTACACTTTAGGCAAATTAATCCAACATTGTTGCTGATTTACCTTACAGACATTTTTATTAGCTGCTGAGTCAGGGACACAGCTAGAATATGAAAACATTTGCTCGGAGGTCTTTTTTGTTTGGTCTGTTAAGGTGTGGGTTGTATGTGAAGTTTTAAATTCCAGTCAGACTTTTCTGCTTGGATTGAGATTTCGGGACGGTCCATCCAAATTCAGGTTTGTTCAGCATGTTATAGGAAGTGGAAAACAAGGAGGCATTTCATGATACTTTTGTGAGCTCCCTTATAGAGTAGGTAAATAAATTGTTCCTGTCACGTGTGTGTATCTTGCCCATTTTACAAACTCAGTTTTGCTGTAGGTTATAGGGATTCTAGGAGGAGCACTTCAGCGATCTGAGCGGATCATATCCTAACCCGTTAGTAAACAAGTCTGCACATGTGCTCTGTGAGAGATGCACTGTCTTCCTCCTTGTTTCTGCCTCAGTCACGTGGGACACACTTGTTTGAAAGAGTTTCAGATAAATTGTTGATTGGGATGCCTCAAATCAAGCGATGTTCAGGACATGTTTAAAATAAAATTTGTTTGACCTTACAACAGCGTGCCAGGTGATCCTCTGGGCTGCTCCAGTTTCATTGTGGGTTTATACTACTCAAGACAGGATCTTCCTAAGGAATGCCAAGGCTTGTTTTCTTTTTAGCAAATGATACAGGAATGAGAAAATTTCCATTTTTATAATGTTTTATAAGCTCATCTTTAGAAGTTCCTTCAGAACAGTAGTGTGTACAACGTCCCAAGGAGCCTTTAAACACTATTTGCTCTGCATCCCCAGTGGCCTAAGCTTAATTTTTAGTCAGGCTGAGGACAGCATTACAACACGACTGAGGGAGTGCAAATGGGACGCTTATTTCGAGATTGAAACAAACATTTTAAGGTTAATTGTGTTAGTGACACTTTCTGTTTAAAACTTCAAATGTCATTTCTGTTATGTAATGTTTCTGAAACATTTGGAGCCCGAGGATTTCAAATCTCACTTCCTTTTGATACATTTTTGTCAGATAAGAGAAAAGCACTATGTTGAGATACTGAATGTTGTGGTTCTGCAAATAACTTTTTTTTTTTTAAACTCAAGGCTTTCCTTGCATCTTACGGCTGTATTCTTTCAAGTGTCTCAAACAATATTTCGTACACTGCTGCTTCATCAGCTACTGAAGCTGACTAAACTTCATCTATAAAGAGACATTAGTGCTTGAGAAAGGAGCTACTCATGGACAATTCTGACAACTGAAGCTTTCTCTGCAGAAATAAAATAGTAACACGCCGGTATCATAAGCTTCCCCAATATGTGCTAACCCTGATTTGCAGAGATTTACCGCTGCCAGAGAGGAAGCACGCATAAGCTTGTGTGTGCCATCCTGTCTTCTGTGTCTCTTCTAGTCCTTTCTTTAAGATCTCCAGTTGCAATGTGAGGTATTGTCCGGTGGCCTCTGGGACAGGCTGTAGTGAGCCATGGGCTCTTGGAGGGGTTGAAGCTAAAAGGCAGGCTGTGTGGCACAAAGCCAGGCAGGGATTTGGCAGATCTAGCATACTGCGTTCTAACAGAACTCCAGAGTCAAAGCTACCTGTGATGACCACCACAAAGGCAAATTCTGACCAGCATATATCCAGAATTTGCCCCTGGCAGCTTTGTGAAATGTCTGCAGTCTATCTTCATTTTTGAAAAAAATGCTCTACTATATGCTGTTTGCCAGCCTGAAACTGTGGCATACTACGCTCTATAAAATACATCCTTTTTAGCTAGCTAAATCCTAGAGTACAGACTGTACTTCCCAAAAGTTGTGGCTGTTGACTTAATGCATAGTGATTAAAGTCCCATTGATGAAATAATTACTTGTTCTTTGAGTGATAGAAAGAATCTGGCAAACGGAACAAAAATGTTTTGTAACTGTTATGTCACTCTAAGAAAAGATATTTATAAAACAGTGGAACTAAGATTTTACATAATGATAGGCAAGGACATTCGTAAGTCCAGGTCCATGAATCGTGGTTAGTAATAACAAAATTCCTTTTCTTTTGACGAATTTCCTCCTGGGAATTGATAAATTAATTGGGTATCTTTAATGTCTACTTTATGCTGTCATTTCGTAGTGTTTTACATATACTGAATGTTTTTTCCTTTGTGCCATATTTTTTTTCTCTCTCAGTGTATCTCTCAGAAAGCAGCAGGAGAGAAGAACATTTGAAAACAAACACATTCCTTTTATAACAAATACTTCCTTATGTATCATTGCCCTTGTTAATTTACAAGCTCTTTCAACCCATATGATATCAAGATTCTTGGCTTTTATTCAGGCCTCGTGACTGTAACTATATTCCTTTCAGAATGGCGTAAAATGTAATGTGTCATTATCTGGCCAAATTGCAAGTAATGTAAAATTATGACTTAACTGTCTTATCTCCTGACTGTTGTATTTAATGATGTTGCCATACAAATGAAGCTATTGGTTATTACATGGAAGCAATATTCCTTGATATCCAGAGGAAAGTGTAGCTCTTTTCTCTGTCAAATACTTTGACACTCCTAACACTAGAGAAAACAGGAATGCTGCATTCCCAGCAAACAGGGATTCCTTGTTCCCTGAACATTTTATAGGGAAACAATTGAATGGAGCAGTTTATCCTAGCTGTTCTGGGTATGAATATCACTTTAAATTGAAATACGTTGCTGTACAGATACTAGTTTTGTTGCTGTTGGCAAAAACTGTATAGATTAAAGTTGCAAGATGATTTCAATAAGTCTTTTTAGGAGCAAGTGTACAGAAATGTGTATTATTATTGTTCGCCAGTTGAGATGACAGGATTCAGACACGGGCAGTTTGTTAAGAATCATTTAGCATGGTCTTTGCAGACCATTTCACTACCAGGAAATTTTATGGAAGCTGCTATATTTTGAAGAAGTCACAATGCGAAAGTGACGTTTCTGTCCTTGTAAAGGAAGGTATTGGCTATAGGATGTACTTAGTTATTATTAATGCTGCTTCACAAGCAAAAGTAAACCTGAACTCCTGTGACAATATAGAAGAATTGGGAAAGTGCTTAATAAATTATGTAGGAAGTAAGCGAGGGAGAAATTACTTAATGTGTCTTGAGGCCATTTGTTAAGCATTAACCTTTGATAAACAGTATGTTTATCAATGCGAGAAGAATCCACATCAAACCATTCGATAATGGTCGTTTACTATGCTCTTTGGCCAACCTGCCACTCACCGTTTTCAACACCTGGTCTATTTCTATAGTTGAAAAGCTGCTTTCTTTCAGCCTAATCAGACATCCCACAATGATCTCCCAGAGAAGACCCACTATAAATTTTACCACCTTCTGTTTTCCTCCTTATATCCAGTTGAAATGTTCGTTTCAATTTTTCTCTGGTGTTTCTCATCCTCCCATCATGTGCCACTGTGAAGAGCCTGGCTCAGTTTTCTTGATTCTCCTGGTAGGTACTGGGCAGCAGCTTGTAAGCCATCTCAGATCCCTTTCCCGTGCTGTGTAAGCCTGTTTCCCTTCAGACTCTTCTCACAGGGTACGTACTGCAGTTACCTGACCACCTTGATGGCCCTTCACTGAGCTTGTTCCAGTTCTTCAATGTCTTTCTTGTACGGGGAGGCCAAAACTGCACACTTACAAGTGCCAAATAAAGGGGAATAATCACCTCCCTTGATCTGCTGGCTTCACTCCTGTCAGTAGAGCTCAGGATGCTGCCAGGACACGCTGCTGGCTCCTGGTCAGCTTGCTGTCTGCAGAGAGCCCCCCAGGGCCTTTTCAGCACAGCTGCTGCCCAGCCAGTCAGACCCCAGCCCGCATCCTTGCAAGGGGTGAATGACGTATACTCCCTGCGTGCTTCTTCCCGACAGGAAAAGATGAAAAAGCAAATATGAAAAGATGTTTGAGACTTTGTCTGATGTACTTACAGAAAGCTCCAATTCTACGGTGATTATGAGTTAATAGTTGGTTTAGCGCTTTGCTATTCAGTACCAGACAGCGTCCAAAAAATTCAAAGCTAAAAGCAGATCAAAATAACCAGCTTTTGTAAGTAAATGGGCATTCAATAGTGAAACAATCAGCACGAGAAAGGTGGCTTCTTGTCTTTGTTCACTTAGGCTATTCTGACATATTCCTTCTGAACAATGCGTATTTGTTCTTTATCCTGTCCTCGTTTGTTACTAGAGATGGTTCCCCTGAAGGCGCGCTACCAAGCTCTTATTTAAGTGTTTTTTCATAGAATCCTCAGATGAATTTAACACAATTCACCAGCAATCCCAGCTTCTCTCTGTCTGTCTTACACCAAAACTGTTGCCAAAGTAATTACAAACTCAGGAATTGCTTAAAAAGGTTACTAAGTGACAGACATGACTTCCATCGTATTATTTACAAAGCTGAAGCACTTAAATCCAGGAAATAAATAATTATGTCGTCATACTGCTTATGCGATACACTTACACAATACAAAAGAATAGATGAGCGTATCTTTTTTTGTAACCTGTGACTAGTACAGTCCATTGGGTATTTTGATTTTAACATCTAACTTATATTGAGAGGCTTTTCAATGAGAAATACTAGGACTAAATTTTTTTCCAAAGAATTTGCAATTGTTATTTCTTGTCAAGGGTAAGTTTTTTACAAGGTACTTGTAAATACAGTTTAACAGACAAACTTTATAAAATGTTTACTATAAAATGGTGGTTGTAAATTATAGTTGTGATTGGTATTTATAGATAGTTGTCATGTTTCTTTTTCAATAGAATTGTCTGACACGTATCTCTGTACACCTATTGGAGAAAATAGTGCTTACTTAAGATCAGAACTGGTATTTTTGTAATGACTTAAATTTTGGGTTTTAATCATATATCAGACTGATTCATGCTATACCAAAATATTTTTCTTAAGATTCTGTCAAGCAATTTAGCTATAGTTTGCCTTTAGGAATACATCTTGCTTTAAATTAAGTAATCTGGTTCACAATACTTGCATACACTGAGTGTCTGTAGTGTGTGTTCATAATGTTTTAAAATAAGGCAGTTAGTAAAATTTCAAACAGTGTGATAGGACAGATTTTTCAAGCTTCCAAATTGTACAGAGCAAGTTGTTATTAGCNTGCCCGCTGAGCACACTGCAAGGCAGGCTGATTGGTACTAGTTGAAGCCACCATCTCTGCACGGGTCTGCCAGAGGAGACTGGGCTTCAGGAGAGGTTATGGGATGGATTTGCACCCACCTTCAGCAGCACGTTAAACCGAAGGGGCATATTCATGATTGATTCAAGACACCTTTATCATTATGCTAAAGGATCATCACACCTTGTTCACCGTGCAGTCTGCCTGCTTTCAGTACCATGTGGCTGTGTAATTAGCGTTAACCCTTCAAACTAAAGGGAAAACCCTATTTTTCAGTTACATCAGCGAAGTAAGCTATATGGTGAACCGAATTAACAGGTGCTAGTTTCAATGCAGGGAGAAGGCAGAGATACGCAGCTGGGCTGGCAAGTCTCTGGTGACAATATTGTCCTAGTTTAACTGGCTTAAGCCATTAAAGCGTGCCCATATTTGACTGGCTTTCCTGGAAACAAAGAGCGAGCACTGACCTGGCTCCTTCTGCCAGCAGAGGTGATGGGGACGGTGACAAACAGGTGTGTCAGTTGGTATATGTGTTTGCAAAGAAAGTATCTGCTTGTGGGTTTAAGATGTAATTGTAGTCTCCGCAATGAAAGCAAAACCACAACAAACTGAAGATCATATAAAATGCTAAATGATTCAGAGTCCTTACACAAAAGAGGAGAGACAAGTAGGGGAGCACAAACTTCGAATGCCTGAGGGAAGGAGCTTACCTGGAGGATGTGGGCTGGGAGGAAGCCTGCTCTTTGAGCTCCTGACAAGGTCAAACCTGTGGTCTCTGCTGTTCCCAACAGGACACTTGAGGCCTCTGCAACTTTGTACGTTCAGTCCTGCCAACACACAGACATAAATGCTTGAGTAAAAAAATGTGCGTGGGGGGGGGGTGCTGTGAGATCTCGCTGGTGGCATTTTGAGGTTGCTCTGTCAGTGTTGAAAGGCTTTAGAAACCGGGAACGACCAAAGACAGACAAGTGTCATACTCTTTGTCAGAAAGGGCAAGAAATCCTAGGAACTACAGGCCGGTCAGGCTCATTTTGGCCCCTGGGAAAATCATGGAGCAATTCTTCCTGGAAGAACTAACTTTTGACCTCACTTAGAGCAGGAAGTTGGCTTTGTAACCTCCCAAAATCTGTCCCAACCTAAATGATTCTGTGATTCTATGGAAAGTACTTACACAGATGCTTTCAAAGTCCAGCACAAGCCCCAAGACCGCTTTACTCAGTCACTCTGCAGGTGAAATCACTTTTATTTATGCCATGTGGAAAGTGTAAGCTAAAACGATTTTTTTTTAATTTAAAAAGTTTATAATTCTTCTATATACATAGAATCTCTCGGAGCTCTCCCAAGAGTTGGGTAACCATCATTAGCCTTGTTTTGCACTTGACCTAATCAAGTACCGAGATTTACAACTACATAATAGACACAAAGGTCTAGTGGGAGACCTGAGTAGAGATCATCAGACATAAACCTGCCATGAACTTCTGAGTCCATTACGGTCCCTTCCCCTTCTCTGAGAAAACTCTTACCAGGATTGAGAAGTACTTTTTCATTGGATTGATTCCTTTTAAGCTGTACTTACATCATTTGGGATCTAAATGCTTGGTTAGCACAGGAAAGGGATTGGATCAGTACAGCCTTCTCCAAAGCAAAAGTTGCTGCTCAAACATGCAGAGGGGTCAGAAGACACAAACAAAATACTAATGTGCAAAAGAAATAAATGGAAAAATTATTCCATGTTATTTAGTATAAAATATTACTGGCATATTGTATTAAGTTGTTGTCAGCTCTTTAAAATAAAGATTTTTCAGAGAGAGGGGAAATAATAAGTAACAGATCCACAATGTGGGAAGATTAAAAAACCCAGGAGTATCTGCTTATGTCCTGTCTCAGTTAAGAGGAGATGCAGAATATAAGGAATAGCACAAAAAACAATCAGGGATCTCTCATGTATCATTTCGGGACAGAGAAGTGAAAGTAGAACAGAAGGACAGAAAATAGAAAATTTATAAAAGGAAATTCTTTGGTTTCATTGCTAATGTATACTGAAGCCAAGAGCTTTGAAAGATTGGAAAAGGATTAGAGATTTATATGGAGGATGAGAACATCCACAGTTACTTTAGATTAAAAGCTCCTGGAATATAAGCCATCATGTTCCAGGACATTAGACAACCTATAAAGCAAGAGGATTTAAAAAGAAACTTCCTCGGAGCAGGATGTTGTGTTTGTCCACTCTGAGTTACTTGGCTTCTTCCTCTGGAACATCTAGTACTGGGAACTCAAACCCTGACATGAAACTCTAGTTCTTATGCTGCTGGATTTACGCAAAAGTATGTAAGCTAAGCATTTCTTCTTCCTGCCCAGATGTAATGTCTGTTCTACCACCTAAAGAAGGACAGGTGACTACTCTTTGACGGACTACTGAAACCTAGAATTGCTGACTTTTTTAATACATTCTTTTATACATTTTAAGTATTCTATATAGATTCTTTTTCCTTATAAAACAGCATCAGTGCTCCCTGATGATGCTACCACATCCTCCTCCAGTTGTTACTGCCCCTGTAGCAGAACTGGCAAAACCATGTCGGTACCACAGGCAGCGCACTAGCGAAAACCCCCCTGTAGTTTCAGTGACACACCTGACGATGAACTGGAGTGGCCCGGCTATGGATTAACGTCTTGTTTTGCTGCCTCTGCTAGACAAGGTGACAAAGGGGTAGGGCTGGACACACAAGTGATAATTTCGTAATCTGCCACAGAAGGATTTCATCAGAGCTCACCTGCAGGAACCCAGAGTGTCTCAATTGATACAGATATAAACTTTGAGCAGCCAAGTGTGAGAAGGTTCTCTGTTGTTATTCTTAAATTTCAAACAAAGGACTAGAAAAATGTGATGCCAGAACGTATTACGTATAAGGGAGATTTATAACAAGGCTATTGAATCAAGTCCTATCTTTTGACTCAGGAAAGCTTGGTAGCTGGTGTCTCACTGTATGCTTTGTTTTATTTAGTTGCAGATCTGGGACACAGCTGGCCAGGAGAGATTCCGAACTATCACACAGAGTTATTACCGCAGCGCCAATGGAGCAATCCTAGCCTACGATATCAGCAAGAGAGGCTCTTTCCTGTCCATTCCTCGCTGGATCGAGGATGTCAGAAAGTATGCCGGTTCCAACATAGTACAATTACTGATTGGTGAGTTACAAATATTAATGCCAAGCACTGCAGGTTACTGTACACTGTAATTTGTTGCAATAATTGTTTTAAATGGTTAAAAGTTGTAATTTTTGATTGAAGAAGGATGTGTGTAATAGATCTGACTGGAAATTTTCCTTTTTTCTTTTTTTTTTGAATTAGAAAGTGCTGATTCATCAAACCAGAAATATTTTGCTTTGATTAACTTTGGTTAAGAAGTGGACCGCTTTGTATCAGAAGCCAGCTTTGAATCCGTTGCGTCTCACTTAATGGAGAACTGGGCACCCAGGTTCTGAGGCACAGCTGCTGTGGAGCTATTCTCATGATAAGGATCGTAAGGTTTCCAGGGCCCAGAGAAGCTCCATCGTATCAAGCCAATTTCTTTTGGCAAACTGGAACACCCACATAATTCAGCAGACAGGGGATTTCGGAAGCGCTTTGAGGCAATCAGGGTTTGTCAGTTCTCTGCTAGAAATTCTGCTTCCCAGCACCAATGCTTCTGACTCGGACGCAGCTCTCGGGGCCAGCAGATCCACTGACACAATGTCAGTACTATTCTAGATTTCCCTAGGTACTGGTAGACTGCTGTTGTTTTCACAAAATGGTTTTAACTTTCATTTCTAGCCCATTTTTCTTCTGTTACACCACCACACTTCAGTTACTGATTTTTTCTGTTCTGTATACGAGTCATACACAAATACAGGTTGGCAGGCGCTTAGGAGCTTATCTAGTCCAATCTCCTGCTCAGAGTGCGGCTAATCAGGTTGGTCAGGACCTTTTCAGTCAAATTTTTAAAATCTCCAAGAATGGAAATTCTGCAGCTTCTCTGGCCAACCCGAGAACCTCCTGCTAACACTTACTCTGACATAAATAGTCATTATAAGTGACTCTGTTGTTTCTTTTCCTTCCAGGAAACAAGTCTGACCTAAGTGACCTTCGAGAGGTTCAGCTGGAAGAAGCTCAGAGTCTGGCTGAACACTATGATAATATCATCTGTGCCATAGAGACCTCTGCGAAAGACTCCAGCAACGTGGAGCAG
Organism: Chionis minor; assembly: GCA_013398295.1. Lineage (NCBI taxonomy): Eukaryota > Metazoa > Chordata > Aves > Charadriiformes > Chionidae > Chionis > Chionis minor. Next base: position 205,567 of record VZSF01011138.1, read on the forward strand.
GCTTTTGTGAAGATGGCTACAGAGCTCATGATGAGGCATGGAGGCCCTATGTTCAGTGAGAAGAGTACTGACAGCATCAAGCTTGACAGCAAAGACGTTGTAGAAGGCTGGGGGTGTGGTTGCTGATATGAGCTAGGTGATATCCCTAACTTTACTGGAATTTAGATGGTGCTTCATCCTAATGCTGAGTAGCACGGTAGCCATATTCTCCTCCTCCTGTGAAACCAGCAATTTTGTAGAAGTTAGACACAATCCTGTTTGCTTTGGTGTCTTATTTTTAAAAAGGGACTCTTGAGAGGTAGTCCTAAAAGTCAAACCCTCTGAAAAACTTACTCAACATTTGTCCCTACTGTTTCTTTTCTGTAACCTTCATACAAGTTACAAAAGTGGGGGAAACGACTTTGAACTGGTGATGCGGGGTGGGGAGACAGATGGTTGGGGAGGAGACTGATGCACAGCCAAAGTTCTGAAGCATTTAGCATGGGACTGTTGGCAAAGGAGGCCACTTTTGGAACAGGTAGTCCTGACAGTGTCTCTTTGAATCCTCAGCACTCCACCAATGACCAGAAAGCAACAGTGTTTTTGATAAAGGTATTTCAAGTGTCAGAATACCCAAGGTTTTGATTACAGGACCAAACAGCAGTCACCTGTCCTAGGGCATATGGATTGCTAGTTAGTATTGGAACAGGCCCAGGTGGGAAAATCTTCTCTCAGGTTTTGTTGTAATTTTTTTAAGTTTTAACAAAAAGCAAAATCAGCCTGAGCAATATCACATGACTTGCTGTCGAGCAGGATTGGACCAGTTGTAGTTATTTTAAATACAGCCTTGAGGAGAGGGTAGATGCATTTCATTTGTTGTTGTTTGCACAGTGATAGCGGGTATCATTGAGTTTTTGCCCTCAGGTCTCTTAATTTCATTCCACAACTCAAGACCTGCACCACTGGAAACAGGAACTGAAGAAACCTTGAACTGACTGGTAGGCATGATCTCCTGCCATGTGCCTAATGGTCACAGACAGGGTTAATTCTGGTCATACATTTGACACTGTGTTACCAGAGCGTTTATTGCCTAAGTGACATAAGTGAATTTGGGTTTGGGGGTTTGGGGTTTTTTTTAACCATCTCTTTAAATACAATCTGGGCATATAACGGGAAAGAAGACCTCAGAATAGCTGAAAACTGCATGTGTTGCAACTTCTTTGTTCTAAGAAACCGGTGTCTTTTGAGTGATTCCCTGCCAACTTTGTACTCAACTGCTTCTCTCTGCCTATCACGAGTTACCAATTGCTTTTCATTTCTTGAAAACATTCAGCAGGAAAAAAATCTTTCAATGTTGATCAAAAATCTACATTGTTAAGTAAAATAGATTTCATAATTCAACTACATCTAGTTGTCTTTCAGATTCAGCTCTATTATATGTTGTAGATGCAGCTGAAGTACTGATGGCAGCAGTCCTCTCTGGATTTACCCTCTCAAGCACCTTACAACAATGAATTTGCAAAGGGAGCAAAGGCAGGATTATTTTTGACTCTGCAGTTAAAGCAAGGATGTTCAGAGGTGACAAGTGATTTTTGCAATCCTGATACTTTCAAGGAGCTCGTTTTCAGAAAGCACCCACTTAAAGTGAAGTCACTTGTCCCTTTTGAAAATCTTGATCAAAACGGACCCGCTTTGGTTTGATACTAGGGCTACGCCAGTTTTTAGCCATTAAACATATCCAGTATCGTGAAAATGAGGAAGACTTAAGAAAGGGCTAATGGATCCTAATTTCAATACTGTTCATCTTCCTGCAGAAAATATTAAGCCATTCTCTGGTCTTTCTGGTTTTTTTAAACTGTGAGGTAGATAATTGAGGAGTTACGTATGCTTTGTAGCCTGTTTGCTTCTAATCTAAGGGGTTAGTTTTCAAGTTTTATAGTGTTAAGAGTCAAAAGGGCCTTAAATTTTTCAATTAGTATAGTTTTCACAATTCCGATGTTTTATATCGAAGGGCAGGTTGAGCTGCAGTACTCAGCAGTATTTTTGGGTAGTTTTCCAGGACATTCCCAGCTCTCCTACATCCAAAGATAACGGGCAGTAAGTGTCCAGTGGTAGCTAGATACTGAAAATGAAAATTGTCCAAACTCTAGATTTGTTGATGATTAGCAAACCCTGTATTCCACTCTCAGGAGAAACTATGAAGACAGTCCAAGCTACAAACTCAGTCCCGATGCCTGTTTTTCTTCCTGGTTACGTGGTCTTTAAGATACAGAATACTAGCAAGCATTTGACTTTACGTCATGACATATTATAGTTTACAGTTGTAGGTTGCAGTCCTGCAGTTCTGCATGCTTGAACATGGACCCTCAGATAAGCTCGGCCTCCCACTGTTTGCAGAATTAGTGCCAAATTATTTAAGCCATGCTGATAAAAATTCACATGCATTTAAGAACAGTATTGCTACTACTCAGATCGAAATCGGTAGTTTACATAGTACCTCATCTTAAAACTGGAGCAAGATGCAAAATGAACATAAATCCTGCTTCCAGTGCAGTCAGTGAGTGATTGTGTTTTTAAAGTAGATGGAGAAATGAGGAATTATTGACCCGTTCCCTTAGTTTTGAGGTTTGTTTAGTAAACAAGTAGAATTAGACCAAGCACTATACTTTTCCTTGTCATTTGCCCCCTATCTCTTAAGCTAGCCTTGAAGGTTGAGACCTATGTCTGCAGGTTCTGCTTCAGTCAGAAAACATGAAATACAGCATCAGTGATTTGTTCACTGTGTTTTCAGTTATGACTTTAATTCAGCTTTGTCCTCTAACTCTTGTCTGTTCTATGTTCTAACAAGTGTAATACAAGTTTGCATGCCCTACCTACCTGAACAAAAGGGAACAAAGAAATAGACTGAAGACCTGGTTTATTTTTCAGGTTAGTAGCAGATATGAATGACAGTGCTTGGGCTGTCAGTAGTAAAAGGCTACTTCAATTACCAAACCCTTTCTTTGTCTATTAGTAATAGCACAATACTGACTAGACTGATAGCTACTTGACTAGAAATAAATTAAACAGTAAGTATAACTTAGAGCTTTTCACCCCCCTTCTGAAAACTTTTATTAAATTCGTAATTCATACACTTAGCTGTGTCATTCAAGTACTAGGAAGACAATCCTGTTGGTTTAATTCCATTAATCCTACTGAAACCAAAAGGATACCTGGGTGAAGAGAGTGAGTAGCAATAAACCTGAGATTGATGGGTAAAAACCTGTTTCAAATCTTAGGTTACAATTGTGCACTGATGTACATCAAGTGAATAATTCAGTACTGCATGATCAGAGTTCACAACATAAACATTTGCCAAGAAACCTGTTTACTGGCAGTTGAACATTAACAAGACTTCAGTGCAGTAATTGCTTTTAAGCAGATCTCCTTGGCTGACCATGTATTTCCATTAGTATTCATCATTTATTTTTGGCAGTACCCAAAGCGTGCAAAATATTACAAAAACACAGAAGGGGGCATTGATCCCTGCCTTGTATCACTTAGGAGTGGAATGCAGAGGCAAATACTGAAATGGAATCATCAGCAGAATGCGGTTCCCAGGAGCGTCGGCATTGTTATCCTTTGTATTGACTTTGATTTAAGCTAATTTTATCTCCAGTTACTCATCCGGACCATCATCATTGATGGAACTTGTACAAATATTTATACTAATGTAAATATAATACCAAATAAATGTCAGCAAACATTTTGCTTTGCAAAACAAAATTTTAAAAAAATTAAACCACTTGAGAACAGAAGAGTCCTAATGATTTTATCACTCTCACTATATGGCACAGCAGGTCACTTTTTGGGGAGAAGTGCTACAAAACTAAATGAAGCACAGCTAATACTGCATAGATTTCTAAAAACTAAATGAAAAGTAGAGCTCTTGCTCAGTTTTTCTTAGCCTTTAAAGATCATATTTATTTGAATAGAGCTGATCATCACATGCAGTCTACATGCATTACTGCAGTAGTACATTACATTATGTATACACTCACACAGTAGCGACTTTAAATAACATTAAAGCCTTTCCTTGATTTGCCCCAGTATATATTGTCCCACTAGGATTTACACCTCCGTTATTTAATCTCATAGTCCCAGCCAGTTGACCATTTGAATGTCTTTTGCCATCTCGTGCCAGTCCTGAGAGAACTGGGAGGTAGTAACATAATTAGTTTCTCTTGACAGGATTGTTCTACTCAGTGTTATAATGGGAGTCTCTTTAAATCAAGATGAATTTATATGTTATTTCATTAATAGAAATCGCTTATCTTTACCCATCCTGCTTCCAAAACTTTTATATATTAACAGACCACTGAATTTACCCTATTGCATTATTTTGTGTAAACAGTGTGCTGGAGAAAAATGAAGTGAGAACAATACATGCTTTGTGAAACTGAAAAATAAAGTTACTCTCCTTTTAGTATCTTCCAGCCTTGGAGAGTGCTCAATTTAACCCATCAGTCATTCTCCGTGGAGACTCCACAGAAACAAATCAGGCTACAGGCAGAGCATGCAACCACTAATCAGGGAAAATCCAAGGAAACTGGAGTGAATATGTACTCTTTTGTGAAGACGTGGCTCTCACAAGTCACTTTGCCCCAGTAGCCAATGATGACCGTGTAGCTTGTGTTCCCACCCTTGTGGTACAAGAAGTGCGGCAGTTAAAGAGCAATGGATCCCAGGGCACATGTAGTTCTTGGTGGAACTGAAAGGAAATAAATCCCAATGTCTAGGCAGATCATCCTAACCACTTAATTAGCCTTTCTCAAATGGTACCTAGGTTGTTTTGTCAACTAAAATGCATTCTAGATTTACAAATTTGACAATAAAAGATGCCCCATTATTAACCCATGTAGATTAACAGTTACATTTTATTACAGTTTTATGAAGTATATATAGCGTCTTCAGAGTCACAGAGCAGAGTCCTTTATAATTGGGCTGTTCTCAGATTTGACAGTTCTTTTCCACGCTGTAAGAAGAGATTCATAGATTTGGGAAATACTGCCTCAGTTTTATTTTTGTAGTATCTCTTGGTGCTGATCATCCCAGTGAGATTTCAGTTAGAGAACCTGCCTGCTGGGTACCTTAGTTTCTACTGACTACTTAATATTAGATTTCTTTTAGGTTTATTGAATTGGGTTATAGAGCTATTCAGAGCATCAGAAAATCTCAGATGAAAGCATTTAATTGCAATCTCCACTGCGTACTTTAGAGAAGAAAAAAAACCAACCAAAAAAACTCCTGTTCCACAACTAGATGTTCTGATTTCCAGCACAACTTTAGCCCTCTGTATCTTTTTTATCATTTGTCATTTCGGTTTACTTGGAAAAGAGCAGGGTTACAAAATCAAAACAAACAAGCCAGCCCAAATGTATATTTGCTGTCCATGGAATCATTGCCAGAGGTTAGACAAAAATAGCCAGCGTACCCTCCTATCCTGATCGTAAATAGCATTGTTTTAACATGACTGAAAAAATGTTGAGATGCACTTTAAAAATAATTCTTTGAAGTACAAAAGGGCTGTGTTTTTGTTTCTTTTTTACTATGTCTTTTTTGAGCAAGGATTTCTATTACTTGAATAGTGATAGAGGTGGTTACCTGTATTACATTTGTGACTTTAGGTGTCACTGAAGACAGACCATGTCAACAATTGCCTTGTTTTTCCATATGAGTCAGTGGCCGGCGGAAAGCAAGTGAGCAGAGTAACTTCACAAGAATGAGCCAAGTGAAGCCTGAGTAACAGTCAGGGTGGATTTCCTATTTAGTCTGATTAAATGTGGTAGGTTTAATCAGTGCTTCCTCACTTCATTTTCAGTTCAATGAAAATAATTTCTTTCCCAAAGGTAAAATAATACACTACACAAGTAGTTACGGGTTTTCCTGTGTGTTTTTCGTACAACAGGAATTTGACTGCTGTCTATACTGAACAAGAGTGGACTGCTAAACTAGTTAAGTGTGTGGTAGCAGAATAGTTTAACATTTGGAGAGCTGTTAAATCTAAAGCTGTTAGAACCTGTTCCTTCTATTATGGGGTAAAAGTGTGTCTCTCTCCTCCAGGGCACCATTTGAAAACCTTTAGAAGATGAGACACAATTCAAGATCATACATTGATAGGGAGGCTCTCTTTACCATTAAAAAAGTTACTTTCCATGTTTCTTTTGCAAGATTACTTCAATTGAGTTACTTCCAATACGATTATACAACTGAACTGCTGACAGGAATTTCTACTTTCTTTCAGCTTCAAATTTAACAGAAAAGTGAGGGTTAATCTTCCCATCACAAAGCCTTGAAGGGCCGCCAGATAGACTATAACCAGCAGGTTTTTGCACATGTATCAATCTCCTGCTCCTGTGACAGTTAGTCAATATCTGTAATGTGTGTATATAATACGCTGTACTCCAAAATCAATCAAGTCCAGCTTTGCCATCATTCATCAGAGTAGGTAGTGTGGGTCAGGGTAAGGTATTAGGTAGGTACAGCAGCTTCACCAAGCGGCTTCTGTCTAAACCACTTCTGTCTAAGGCTTACCTAGTCCATTGAACATTTGCTATTACAGTTAAATTACTACAAGTGAACTATTTTCATTTCCTTTATTCACATATCTCTCTTAATTTTAAAGCCTAGACTAGGATACTAAGAACAGTAGTCACCTATTTTAAGATTTCATAAGAACATAAACCTTATCATTGACTACTCTGTAGGAGTTTAAACCTTAATTCCCCCATAAACTCACCCAGACATCTTAAAGTACATCTTAAAGATGTAATAGCTAGCTAAGAGTATCCAAGTTTCTGTAAATCTTAGCTTAGAGGAAGTACCTTACATATAACCCCCATTGTGGCAAGCTAGCAGTTATGATTTCTAATTGTTCAATCAATACAAAAACCCCTTATGACACAAAGATTATCTTCTCAAGATAAAAGCAGGGGAAAACAGTAAAGGAAAGACTATATTTTCTTAGAAACTGTCTTTTTAAGGCATCTGTTCAACACAATCTGTATACTTCCAAAAGCCAGTGTCTTTTCAGTAACTGCTAAGTAGCAGCCTATTACACTTCCCTGTGGTGTACAATGTGCAATGATCAACACCCATTTTTTCTGCAATAAATTCTATGAGCAATATAGACTCTCATAAAGATGCAAGGGAGTAATTTTGGGTATCTAACTACTGCATGTGAAACCAAGGGTATAAAAGACTGTCCTTTCAACACGGCATGCAAACTGGTCTTGACAATGGGAAGGTACTTTTAAAAAGTTAGTTAAGAGCTGAATTTTCAGAGACATTAAAGCTGCAGACAGATGCCTACCAGTGTCTTCAAAAGCATCTAGTTACCATTGCAAAAAAGCGCAAAACTTGTATGGAACTGGTTTTGCACTAAAGGGAAATGGTTATCAGTAAAAAACCAACCAAAATATTCACGTGAAAGGCAGAGCATCCTGATTATTCTGTATTTTTCATGTTCATTCCCTATTTCAATGCTGTGCATAAGTAAGCATTTTTCCCTTTATAAATGGTATTAAAATAGATTATTCTAAGTGTGAAAAGTACTTTGATACTTGACAAAATTAAACGCTATATACATTTCCTTAAGGAAGTGATAATATTGATGAGGAGAATAACTTTGCTAATACAGTTTGGTGGTGTAATTTAAGGGATTCACCTGACAGAGTTAAGTGTTGGAATGGTGCTACTGCACATACCATTTCAAAACCAGGGGAAGCCAACAGATGAGATCAGACACTGCCCTGCCTGCCATACATAAAGTCAATAAATATATTGAGCAGAAGGTGAATTTAGTTATTTGTAACAGTTTTTAAAGATTTCTATTTTATAAGTCTGTAAGAAGAAATGCTACGATTTTTGATAGTCAGATATGCTCAGTGCCGTCAACCAGCTTTTCCCTCTTTTGTGCCTCACTCACTGATATCTGACAGATAGGAACCCCACAATCAATTCTGTAGACTAGAGAGCATTCAAGTGAGCCTGGCTCACGCACCTGTTGGGGAGAAGATAAACATCTCTAATTCATATTGAATTCATTCACTGCATTCCAAAATTATTTGAGGGGTTTGGATGATAACAGTGTTAAATTATTCTGCATTTTCTAAGACAAATCTGTTGCTGTTTTTCAAGGTTTCTTCCAGAGATGCAGGCTGTACCTTTCTGATCATCAGTAACTACTTTGCTTTTAAACTTTCTTATCACAATACTGACTAGATCATTTGGAATATGAGGAGACAAGGGAGCAAGCTTGCATACTACCATAATTTTTTATACTTTACCTTCATCTATTTATGAATTTATTATGAAAAATATTTTTAAACATATGAAACCTGCTTTTTGTTGTGAATTTTAGCAAAGTAGTGGATACATTGTATTGTGTATCATTAAAAAGGTTTAATTAAAGTAAACATTTGGCAATTAATATATTTTCTTGTTCTTTTATGCATGTACCTTGCTGTGGTTTATTATCAGAAACAAAATCAAGTTTTAAGAAATTATGTGTCCTGTTGTACACTGCTATATGGTCTTCTACATTTACACGAGATGCGATTTAATGCACCCTTTATTAAAGAAACAACACTTAACTCTCTTCCTCTTACCCTACAGCTGCTCATCTCTTAAACATAAATGCACATACCTTAAATTGTTTTAAATTACTAAGCTCTCCAGCATAACTGGCCAGAAGATTAAGAATGAAAACTGAAGCCTGCAGTGGTGAAGAAGTGGAAATAACTTGTTCAGTGCTTACAATTAAGTGTAAACAATGAGGCTACGACCGTACCTTCCCAAGGGAGCATTTAGGTCCTGGATTTTATTTAATCGCTGTAAATTAAACAAAGCAACACCCCTTTCTTTCTCCTTGGCTCTTTAGTTCTAACATCAGTAGATGAGCAAAACGGGTTTTTAAAACCTACATTTTTGATCCACAGGAGACATACTGAGTTACTTTGTTCTGTATTCAGTCGACTATTTCAATAACAGCCTCAGGTATCAAACCAGCAATCAGTATTTTTCAATGAAATGGCAATGCTCTAAAGCTGGTTCCTTACAGTGCTGGGTATAGCCAAATTCATTAGTTAATTCTCTGATAACAAGACATTCTTTACTACTGAAACATTCTGGATGTAACTGTGTCAGCAGTATGCACAGTGCTTTAGGGAATCAGTGTAAGACAGAAATAATGCAAGTGTCGTGCCTAACATACCTACACTTCATAGGTATCAACCTTTATTTTTTGACATACTTCACATGTGTTCTGCACATCTATGGTATAGTTTCCAAATCAATGTGGGGGAAAAAAAACACAACTTACCCAAAAAATACAAAGGGAAAAGCAAGTCATGAATTCCAAGGCTGTGATACCAGACCAAATATAACAGTTTATACAAAGCCGGGTTTCATTTATGTAAGTAATACCATTGCTGTAATACAGCCCTAAACAGCATGTAGAAGAGTTCTCGCTACAGCCCTGTAATGCACGGCCTTCAAAAGCAAGCCTGTGCTTTCACAGCATACACCACTGATGAGCTAGTCATAGGTCACCTTGCACGAACCTTGGAACCTGCCTGTTTTCTGCTAGTAAGGTCTCACAGTATTTCCAGAGCAGAAAGGACACACCCCTCTGTCAACAGAACTGACTAGTTTCGTAGCTGCTTCCCAGCTCATCTTCCACGTGACACACAGAACATGGAACCCTGACTGACGAGAGAGCAAGAGAGGAGGCCAGAATCTCCCCGGGACACCCTCGTGGACCTTTGAAAACGTGAACAGGCTAAGCCAGTCCTAAAAGGTTATGCAGAGGGGAAAAAAAACACACACTGGGGAGGGAGGGGGAAACAAACCAAAAACTCTGCTCTGATCTCTGCTGCCTGATCATTTTAAGTGTGTGTGGCAAATTAAAATACGTATCATTAACAGGTCTCTTCTGGTAACTTGAATTTATTGTGGAAAACAACCATGACAATGGTTTAGTTGGCTTTAATATAAGTGCATATGACAACCAGTTTAAAGGGACTTCTTAGTCGCATTTCCAGGAATTAGACATGAAACTCAAGACCTGTTGAAAATCCATTTCTTATTCTGAGAAATATTCTTACCTATACAACAGGTGCTGCTTCTGCTGCAGAAAGAGGTCAACAGATAAATCTGCAGTCAACCTAGGGAAGTGTTAAACTCTAAGACATGTCTAGCATCATCTCAGATTCTGATACTGGATTCTGAGCTTGGAATACAAGACCAACAAAATGCAAGGAGGAGAACTTTTAATTTAGACCAGCTGGGTTCTCAGGTGGTCTTAATTACACAAAGTAAACCCATCTATGCTATTTTGAATATGGACTGATTCCTTTTATTCACAGAAGTGACCAGAGAAACACTCTTTTCCAAAAAACTTTCAACACACAAGCTGTTTCAGTCAACGTCGAAAACAGGACATACTTCGTCACCCAAGAATTCACCCTTGTGTAGATGCGAGATTTTCATACAGACTGTATTCATGTTACAAGTACACCACTGAGTTTTAAAGGAACTCCTGTAACCCTGGCTTCTTGCCTATGACACTGAAAGAAAGAGATTTCTACCCCTTTCAGAAACTGCCTCCTGCGTGTTGTGTTATTCAGATCACTGTTTCTATCTTCCTTTAATCCCTGGTGAGACTAGGTGGGGCGACAAAATATCTACGCTGCACTTGACGTAACAACGTGGCATTCTTGCTTTTAACCAGCACATGGAAGACGGGGTATGTGGAAAGCTAGGTCAACCGAAGGTCTGCGCTAGTTCATATGCTTTCAGCTGCCCCTGCAATTAGTGTAATTTAAAGCTATATATATATATATATGTACATTAATTTCAAATGTATTTGCACCTCATACAAAACTGTATTCAATCATTACAAAGGTGGATGTCTTTGTGCCACTACATACAGATACTGTCCTTGGAGCTGCACTCCGAACAATTAATTGACTCTACTGAAATTCAATCGTTGCTATTGGGAACAAAAATAACTTTCACTGGAAAAGGCAAAGTCCAGCACAATGTTCCTGTCAATCATTTTGTTAGTATTCCTCCTCTCCATCCATCACCTAGAAACATTTTTAAACAAGAAAAAGCTGACAAAGAGCTGACATGGAAGTTCTGAAAATCCAGAGCTGAGAATGCACAGCCATGGCACAATTCCCATCTCTCTGCCAGTCCATCCACCTACGGATGGAATAAGACCCAGATGCTCTTCCACATTTTTACAGAAGCAACCTTCACCGTGTCACTTCGAGGCCACAGTTGCTTATTTTCTTGCCAAAGAAAGCCCAGACAATTGCCATTTTTATAAACCACACAAACCCTAAACATAAAACATAGCTCTTACTAAAACTGCATATTTCTGATCCATTTTAAACTATCTACAGCAAAACTGGTGGGGTAAACATATATTTCCCAGCAGCTGGGAGAGCTTTCAAGAGCACCAAACTCTTGAGCTCATCTCTCAAATTTTTGATCAGAACTTCTCAGTTGCTGACAGGAAAAACTTAGAAAGTGCTCTCGCACTTGTTCAAAACCAAGAAAGGGTGCAAATGAGAAGCAGCTGAAATTATGAATGAACACTCTTGCCTTCTATTTTTTAAGCATTTCGGCTTTTTGCGGGTCGGCCAAGCCCACATTACTACTTACCAAGCCGGAGTTCAGTCTGTGGAGTTGGAGAAGCTGAAATACCCTGAGCCTTGGAGAACCGCATGGGGGAAATGGTTTTGCATTTTACTACTTCTATAATATGAGTAGGTGAAGAAAAAAAAAAAAAAAAAAAGGAAAAAAAAGAGAAAAAAGTCCAGAGAGCGTCATAGTCCTCCGACTCCTTTCCCGCTGCCGCCATCTGGTGCCGCGCCTCAGCTGGCAGCGCCGCCGCGCTGAGGTAACACCAAGATAATCCAGGTACAGATCATTGAATTGTTTAGGTTGGAAAAGACCTTTAAGATCATCTGGTCCAACCATTGACCCCACTCTACCAGGTCTACCACTAAATCATGTCTTTAAGTGCAACATCTACAGGACTTCTAAACACATCTAGGGATGGCGAGTCCACCACCTCCCTGGGCAGCCTAATCCACTGTTTGATAATTCTCCCAGTGAAAAAATTTTTCCTAATGTTCACCCTAAACCTCCCCTGAAACAACACATTCCACAGAAATTAGAAAGTTTGCTGAGTTGTCTCTCTTCCTTGATGGCTGTGATCCAGAGAACTCCTTGCGCTGGTGCTGGACCCCTGAGCCCTTCCCTTCCTCCCAAAGCTGTAGCACTCCCAATGTCCCACATTTGCTGTCCCCTGCTGGAAGTGCACGGCTTCCTACGGATAGATAGAATGGGCTGAGTATAATTCTTGTGTATTTTGTATTGGTACCAGTATCAATATGGGTTCTTTAGTGGTATTAATGTTAATTATCTAGTCTTATTCCATTAAATCTGTTTATATTTCAGCCCTCGGGTTTCATTGGGTGACAGAGTAATTGTCTAAACAACAACAAATTGTTGTGTGTTCCTCAAACCATGACAAGGGCTGTGCCAGAAAACAAGCTACCAAGCAGTTTATGGAAAGAAGTAAACTGCTACAAAACACTGCAACAGATTATTGTGAATTACTCACCTCTTTAAGACAAGCTGCCTGGATATGATCTTCTACTAAAGAAAGAGCTTCAATTTGAAAAGAATATTCCTTAACAAGTAGTATCAATAGGTGTAGTAGACTGATTTCATAAACGTAAGATCTACCACAAAATAATTATTCATCACATTTAAGAGTATTCGAGTTTTGACATGATTAATTTAATTTTAAATGCAAGGGTTTGGGCTCTTTTTATATTGAGGATATCTCTGTAAATTTCTTTTTCTTAAAATACATCTCATACATTCCTCTAATTGAAAAATGCTTCTAAAGAAAAATGTGATACTGAAGACAATACATGACCAGAGTTTAAAATATTATCAATTTTGTATTAGCAAAAATAAATACAGGATGTATTTTTGAAATGTTGTTTTTGAGGTGTTTGGTTTTTGGATTATGGTTTTTTTTAAATACAACAGCAGGTATCAAGAATAGAAAGACCACCATGCCAACAGAGGGCAAGTTCTACTTAGAAGAAACTTCAGCAAGATCCTCAGAACTATTTTTTCCGAAGTGATTTCAGTGAGCTGTTCCTGTACATCTTGGACACTTAGGTGTTTCAACAGTACATTTTAAACTTGAAAGAAGTATTATAACATCCAATAGATTACCTATGCTATGACTGAAATGCACTGTCTATTTCAAAGAGGTAAATGTCACAGCTGAAAACACATCAAAGAATGCAAGTGAAAATCCAGGTCAGAGGGCATTCAAGGAAATGAGCGAAAGTTAAGACAGGATCTTAGCTTTTCTTACCTAATATAATATTCATTCATGTCACTTTTAGCTGAGTAATTAGAAAGAACATTTTACTAAACTCAGTTTTCCTTAAGAACTCTGAAAAAAAAATCTTTCTAGTACTAGAGATTGAGATTTTCTTCCAAGGATTTCCACATCTCAGCTTGTTACTAACAAAAAATCACTAAATTTCACTTCAAAGTACCGTAGCAGGAAATGTTAGAAATTACAGTGGTAACACTGATGCAATGTTTTACGACACTTCTTTGCAAAAAAATTCTTATCTGTACCACTTCCTGAGTGAATGGGAGGCACAAAATTCAAGGACTTGGAAGTCTGTCAGTGTAGCGTCTTCACTTGTAAGACATTAAATAATAACATAATGAACAATGCCTGCTTTTTGAGGGGTCATATTAATAAAAAGATAAAGATGACAAGTCTTTTACTGGAATACAGTATTGAGTAAAGCAGATGGAATGGAAGGTTTGTCAAGTCACACACTAGCACCTTGGCACGAATATTTTCACCAGAAATTTAAGTAGAAACATAAACAGAAGGAACACACATGCTTTTCTACTCATTTTGCAAAGCGTGAGGAGTTTGCAACACTACTAACACCAGTAATATTTCAAAATTCTAACTGTGATGTAAATGCTCAGTGCACATAAACATGGGAATGTGTCACCGAGAAAGCTGTCTGCTTTCAGGCTCTAGAGCTCAATCTGCACTGTGTGGCTGCAGTACTAATTAGGGAATACACAATCTAATTCCAACATAGGTAGCTCAGCACTGCACTGATGTTGTGGGACCATCTAGCAAGTGGATGCTGTGAGGTCCTTCATCTTTGGCAAGAACTCCAGGTAAACATCCTCAATGGTAACTCACTATACTCCTTCAAATCCTCCCTTAAAAATTTGATTTTTCATGATATGTTACCAAAGTATTTACCAAGCTCACCGGCATACCGCAGGTGTCTACTACACTAAGATTTCTCTTTTGTGTTTCATAGTAATACCCATATATGTTAGTCACCTTTGTCCACCATCTCTGCCAACAACTGCCTGTTTTTAGTGTTGTGCTGATACAGCTCCAAGTCTAGTGGCACCCTGGTCCGCTATTGGGACTCGGTCACACATTCATATGGAGACTCTCCCTGTCTCCCTTTCAGTGAAAAACAGTGGCAGCCTGATCAGCAGTCAAATAGTACTTTTTGTCTACATATACATTAGAAGTTAATGTTTCCATGAGGGATGAAGTTTAAAAAGTATATCCACAGTTCCTTCATGAACCTTTTCAAGTGTTCATCCACATTCTGGGGAAAACAAAGAAGAAACAAATTGAACGTTTTCTGTCCTTCATCGACTTTCACATTTTTATTCCTTGCTTCACTGACAGCCTGAAACCGCTTCCAGCGATCATTAAAGAGCTCTGCAACATGCTTCAGTCATTGAAACAATGCAGCTTCAGTCACCCTAACATTTTACAAAATGACAGTCCTCACTTAGAAAGATTTGGCATACTTTGCGAATAGTTGGCGTATTACAGAAAAGTGCTAAAGAAATAGGTATATATCTGTTTACTGTAACAATTTAAAAAGGCAAGAATGTGCTGCTATAATAATTTCCCAGTGAAGAAACAGGAAAATACACTGTTGAGAGCAGTGTCCTTAAACTGGATCCAGCAAGATATGTTGAAAGCTGCTTATGAAACGTTATGGGTGAACAAATCAACAATCCTGACAGCAGAGGGGGAGATTACAGTGGTTTGCAAATGGAGAAAACACAACAACAACAACCACCACCTGACTTCACATCAGCGATGTTCTCTTCATGGCAGGAGTTTCCAGATCATGATTTCAGGATAATCAGCAGTGAAGATGCTGTCCAGGAAGTCCTTTCACTTCATGCCACCATCTGTGTTATCAATGCTCTTAAGCTAGCATTCTGCTAGCTCTGCAAGAACTTGGGAAAACTGATTTTTTTTTGTACAATTTCTAATTTGAAAAAAAAAAAAAAGAAAAAAACCCAATCCCAACCATAAAAACCTGGCTAGCCCTCAAGGTGATTTTCAGTGATATTTGTGTGTAAGCTGATTTTGTTTTTAAGCACTCTTCATTGGCTTATGTTTTCTACGCTTATGTCACAAGTACACCACACACTGTGTTATAACAAATCAACATAAAAATATTTTCAAAGACATCTTTTGGATGGAATTCTTTAAAGGTATTTTATAAAAATAACATAAATTACTTTTTTTTTTTTAAACAAACAGCTATAAAATCCATGAACCAAACAACATATAACATTGACACAAGGTGAAATATATTACACTAAAGGCCGGTTAATTACCACAGTGGTATGAAGCTTCAAGTAAATCACCAGGCACTTTTTGCCCAAACAGTAGTCGCTCATTCAGTGGAAAAGCCCAACTGACAGAAACGCCTGAAACATAATTGCTAAAGTTTTCTAAGACTATAAATTCCTCAAAAAAGTGCAGATAAAAAGGCAAAGAGGCCAGGTATTATGTCGCACACTGTTGGCCGCTTTCCTTATATAACTGCGCTCAGCTTAGTTGGAGTTCCAAAAACGGCATCACCGAGTCAGCCCTCTCCATCTTACACGGGCATTTCTATTAAGGCTTTACATGTCGGAGTAGAGAGAAGCAACGGCAGCTCCGGACACATGGGGAACAGAGACAAAAAGCAAGGCTGCGGGGTTACACGTGGGCAAGTACAAAGCAGCAGGACAGACCTGAACTTGGCTCTGCTCTGAAAGAGCACTCGTTACCTGCAGAATACCGAGCAGTAATACACATCGTGCTCTGTACCAGCCAATTTGTCACTCCGTGAATGACCCCAGCACCACAACCCGATAGCCTCAAGATCCCTGACACCTAGAAGCTAAATATTCCAGCAAACAAAAGAATGTACTCTCATGTGGGAATTTAAGTACCAGTAACATGCATAAGCTGCTACGAAAAATTGCTATTAAATACCTAACATGATGAATAGGAGGGCAATAAAGGGAAACTAAAGCAAGAAAACTACGTATTTCAAAGTACTTAAAAAAGCATTATTGATACTTAGTATACTTATATTAAGTATATTACTATACATAAGTATATTAACATACTTTATATAAGACTGTATTAATTTAAAAGTTAAAAATTTTAGAAAGCAGCAGTTTGCGGCATGATTTTAAAGCACGGTTTGTTTTTTTGGGAAGAAGAGCATAGCACTGAGTAGTCCTTAAGAAAACATGTTATCTCAATTAGGCGCAAAGTTCTCCAGCTGGAAGACCAGGTCTACAGCAGCATCAACATCTGGTACAATATGATCTGGTTCGACTAAAGCGGGATCGAATCTAAAATCCCTGTGGCCGTGGAACACCGTTTCAGTTACGCTCTCCCTGGTGTCCACGGGTACCTCCGTGTGAGGGTTGTAAACCCCGGTACAAACAAGAACAGACCTACAGTGGGCGGCAGCTGCAGATGCTAATTCATTCTCCCAACTGTTGTCTATTTCCTCATCCTGAGAGAGCGCGGCAGGTCCTCTGCCACCAGCAACTTTGGCCTGAATCCGTGATTTTGAACCTTTTCTAGAGGTCTCTTCAAGGTAGCGATTGTAAAGGTTAGCACCATAGACATCAGTCATGAGATTGTCTCTGGAAACGTAAGAAGAAGGTTTAGTCAGCAGTGCAATTTTAGTCGTCAAATTCAAATTGTAAGAAAGACATTTTTACGGTTTCGATGTCGCAGTTTATTTTATACTTTACCTAACTTTATGTGGAAGTATGGAGACAGGAAGAAATCCATTCCTATAGCTATTTTATTACACCGTTTTCGTTAAACGTGACATACAATAAAAGTGAGTAACTCTCCATATTGAAACTGCAGACTGGGGCAAGGGGAAGGGAAAATCAAGGATTGGTATTAGCAGTCCATGAATGAGCTTATTGTATTTCCAAACATCTTGGAGATTCTGAAACAGTCTTTATACAATACAGCTTTATATCTTTCTCTGAAAAGGATTCTATGATGTGACAGCACGCACAGTAGCATATGACCGACCTTAACGACCTCACAAATAAATTCTAGCTCTACATTCCCTAATAACTATCATTTACTCAGTCTGTTTGTGTCATACCAGTAAAGCTAACCAAACACGCATGCAAATTCTTTCTGTTAGATTTACACAGCCTATTACAAAAGTTAAATAAAAAAATCTTGAGAAATCTTAGTTGCATATAAAGCACTTTTTGTGCTTCTGCAGAAATTACACATAGAAAGAGCAAAGTATTATTTATTTTGACACAGTGAGGCTCGAAAACATTACAAAAAGTGCACCGTAGCACCAAGAACGTTAGGTGGTCCCAACGGTATGACAAACCAAGTAGTAAGAGTTGTGTATTTTTCATTGCTGGTATTTATGTTGCGAGTAATTTCCTGATGAACTCGTTAAGACTTATGATATCTTACCCGACAGCATAAAGAGTTTGAATAGGTTGCTTCCACTGCCTTTCTGCTGCCTGAGCCCTGATGAGGTATTCTGCGTACTGGTAGGTCAGTTTACTAGGTTTGCCCATTAAGGCCTCATATTTCAGATCTTTGCCAGTGATCTTCTTGTAAATGTTTTCCAAACAAACCATGAATGTTCCATGCCCAAACCTACACACATATAAGGACAAATCAAGTTACATTAAGTACACACCAAAACGCAAAGCTTTTTTGTTTCACGATCTTTTAGGAATAAATCATATCCTGTAAGTATCAAATCTGCCTCTGTTTGCATGCAACATTTCCTCAGCTGTTTCACTGAAAATTAAGCGCTGATTAGCTAAACAGTAAAGACCACAATAAAAACACGTTACTGGGAGAGCACAACACTTACCTGTTTTTAAAATGTAGCACTAGTTTGTGTTAGTGTTACTTGTATTTAAGTAGACACCCTACAGATAGACAACTGATGCTTCTTGAAACAATGCCTAGCCTGCGATGTACTCTCTGCAGTGACCTAACGGAATTGGCTAAATTAACAAAGAGGAGGAATGGAAAAGGAAAGTTAGAATCAGACAGAAGGACAATTGATCTCTCCTTAAACACAAGAGCATACCAAAACCCACTTGTAATATGGAAACAAAGAAACTTCATGGGTTTCTCTAAAAGAAAAAGGAGAATCAAGGAATGACCTCTAATTTTACAGCATACTTTTGATAACTCGTTGTCCTGGTTTGAGCAACACAGGACTAATTTCTTTTCTAACGCTTGGGAAAACCATACTTTTGGAAGACTCTAGTGTCTGAATTGGTGACAATATTGACTTTATAGCCAGCCGTGGTGTCTGGGTTTCAAGGTCTCGGTGTTTTCGAGCTGGCCGGGTGCAGGGGCAAGGAGGAGTGAGACCCGGGCACTTGACCCCAGCTGCCAACACGGTTATTCCAAACCATGGATGGCACATTCCATAGAAATTAGAAAGTTTGCTGAGGAGTTCTCTCTCCCTTGATGGTGGTGATCCAGAGGATTTCTTGCCCCAGTGCCAGACCCCTGAGCCCTTCCCTTCCTCCCAAAGCCATAGTGCTCGCACTGTCCAACATTTACTGTCCCCTGCTGGGAGTGCACGGCTTCCTATGGATACAATGCGCCGAGTATAATCCTTGTATAGTGTATATATGGGTATTGGAATCAATATTGGTTCTTTAGTGTTAGTACTGTTAATTATCTAGTTCTATCCTATTAAATCTGTTTATCTTTCAACACACAGGTTTCCCTGTTTTCTTCCCGATTCCCCTTTCTGGGTGGGAAGGGGTCATCGGGTAAAAGAATAATTGTCTAAATGACAATAAATTCTTGTGGGTTTCTCAAACCATAACACTCGGTTATTTTGATCAAGGTGGAAACAGTGATGATGGGTCAACCGCCACGCCAGTAAATCAGCAATTTAGAAGATGTGATCTCATGGTGTAAAAAGCAGCTGTACTTCCTTGCTGAAGTCAGGGTGTGATATTGGGATAAACTAATACTTGAGATTGAGAAATATGAATTATATCCACTTGAGAAATATGCAATTATAAAAAACACAAAAGAAGAATAGAAGGTTGCTATACAACACTTCTATAAATAAGTAATACATAAAATTTAAAAAAAATAAACAACACATACTTTTAAGAAGAGCTGCTAGGTAACTTCTAATGCACATAGATTAGTGTAGCTGTTCAAAACAGCCTAAAAAAACCCAAACCACCAATATAATGAGCATCAGAAGCCAGCAGAGATATGCGAGGTGCACTAATAAAGAACTTAAATCTCTAGTGGCCTAGAATTCAAAATAGTTTAAGGAAAAAAGCCACAAAGAGGCAGCTGTAGCACTTTTAAATGTGGTACAGAATTAGCTCTTCTGAATCCTGAGTGAACCCTTCACTCCCTCTCTCCACGCTGTTTGCTGCTTTATTATGAAATACCAATAAATAAACATAAAATTATTTCCAGTAATTATTAGCAACAGCTTAAAACAAATAAGTCATGGCATTCCAATAGTGAAGGTAACAGCCCTGATAGAAGCGAACTTGTCATACTGTCGAACTCAAAGCAAAAAAATCAAAATTTATACTGGACCTTTCCCAAAGGACACAGTGGAAACTACGTATCTTATTCATTGTAGATATACTGTTTGCCTTACTCTAGCCTGAAACTATTACATGAATGTATTTTGCCAAAGTGCTAATGAGAAATGGTCTTTGCATCCAAGTAAGAATATCTGACAAGATTTTCAACCCAAGATCAAGGCAGCAATCCAGTCACAACAACAACAACTTCTATTTCAGTGTACGTTCAAATTTTAGACGAGGGGAAGAGAGAGGAAACAAAACTATCAAAGAACTATCTTCTATTGGAAACAAAATCAAAGAAAACCACTATCGGAGATCACGCCTCCTTGTTCTATGTGTTCTACTCATTTTTCCTTATGTTCCTTAAAGCGCTCACTATATTGCCCTCAGCTCAAAACACTCACTGCTTTCAACTAGTAGGGTCAATTCTTTACCCTGCAGAAACCGTAGGGCAGAAAAGAGAAATACCAAAGAAGGACCTAATGAAATGAAACAATAGCCTTGATAATTTTTTCATTTTTTCCTTTGAACTGAGACTCTGAGGCCCTCGGGCAAAAACTTATCTTTCCCCACTCTTCTGGGAGCAGGAAACAAAAAGGTTTGGGGCTTAAAGGCAGTTTTTATCTTGCGTAACTGATTTCCTGAATGCAATAATGGAGACAGTAAAAAGGCAGCCCTTGTGGAGAGCGCGTTGCTTTAGAGACACTGTATTCAAAGCTGAGACCTACTGTGAAGCTACAGCAAGCATTGTGTATAAAAGTGTTGACTCTGTATTTTACTAAAGAAATGAGGAAACCCCAAATACATCATGATATACACATGAGTTCTAACTGCACTTACCTTGGAGACTGTGCTTCGGCTACCCACATCAGATCCATGTTACAAGCAAGTACAGGAATGTGAGGGTAATTTTCACGGTGATAGGGATTTCCGGGATAGCCACTTGTCAGCAGAACATCTATTATCAACTGGAGGTTGGTTTCCCATCTGACTGGCTCCCCAAACAACACAACAGCTAGGAGAACAAGAATTACAAAACAGAATCATGGCGTTAGTTAACAGGGCACCAAATCTCTGACACTAAAACTTTGTCTAAAGAGACTGAACAAGTAATTTGATTTAACTGTGAACTAATGCAAGTCTCACATTAACTTTAACTTAGGCTTTTAATACATTACATACCCATTTATTCACAGAAAATCTCAGAAGTAACAAGACCCCACTGCAAAATCTACAGGTTTAAGAACTTTTTTTTTATTTGCTAAGTTTCTCCATAGCACCGCAAAATATTAAGTTCTAAATTGTATTTCTAAGCCTTTCATACCTTTGTGAATTCTATGTTTACATACAGTATTTAAATAATCCATTAGAGATGTTATTTTGTTAGTCTTTTTAAAAAATTTGGTTGTTGTTTTCAGACATTTTTCTGGTCTCCAGCCATAATCTGACTCAGATTGTTTTAAATCCAAGTCCAGTTTCTACTTTCCTGTACTTCAGAGGAGACGAGGGTGACTACGGTATGCTGAAGCAAGATGCTTCTCCCACTGTAACTCTGAAGTGACCATCCTGACTACTGTACAAACAGGACCGATTATTTCTGAATGTGTCTATTCATTCCTCATGTCTGAAAGGAAGACAACAGGAAAGCCATTTCTGCCAAAGGCAGACAAAAAGGAAAGCAGACCACACCTCACCTATCTTCTGAAACTTCAAAAACACATGGCTGAAAACTGCACGTTAAAAAAAATAGCTTGATTACACGATACATTCCAAATTAACGACAGATGCCGTTAACAAGGAAATTTTAGAATTGCCTCAGCCAATTTCTGAAGTGCCTAGCAATCTAAAAAGAAATTCTAATTAGAAAGAAAAGTACAATAAAGGTATTTCATCTATTAAAGGATAGTTGCAAGTTAAGTAAAGATAACTGACCCTCAATCTTGGGAAGCTCCACAGCAGAAGGGTACTGCAATAAGAAAAAAGTGAAAGTTTTCTACAAGATTAAACATCTACTACTATTTTTAACAGAATATATTCAAGTATAGCTCCCACAGCTGCCTTCTGCAACGCGTTCTCTATTTAGGTATTTACCTGACATCAGTTTACCGAGAAACTCGTATTTCAATTCTGAAGTGAATCTCGTGGCAAACGGACAGGAAACAAGTTAGCGTGTTCTACATTCACGAGCCTCCTACATCTATTTAACTTCCTCTGGCAACTTATAAGGTTTCAGTTGTTTAATTTACTTTTGTAGGAAAGTATGGATGTTTATTTTTCCACAGGAGTAAGAGGCCTCTAGTATTAACAAGACCCTTAAAAAAAAATAGTTTTTGAAATTTATTTCTTTAACACTGCTAAGAAAGAAAAATACATTGTCTAACGTATATTTGCTAGACAAATAAGAGCATGTAGTTCATGATTTACTCCCTGTGGTGACAAATATGTTCATTCACAGTTTCTTGAACTACATCCGCATGTTTGAGAGGCAAAGCAAAAGGTGATAAAACCGAGTTATAGAT
Source organism: Chionis minor (assembly GCA_013398295.1). Lineage (NCBI taxonomy): Eukaryota > Metazoa > Chordata > Aves > Charadriiformes > Chionidae > Chionis > Chionis minor. Next base: position 228,102 of record VZSF01011138.1, read on the forward strand.
TCTATGAACCGCAAAGGATTTCTTGACAAATCCATTCTATGTACTGACGCTGAATATGAACAATACACCCATGTATTTACTGTGTATATAGCACTCACTTCTTTTTGAAATTCTGTGCAACTCAGCCAAAACTATACAGTACGTACTGTTAGTATTCAAACACGTTTAAATAATAGCATAAACATGAAAGGGAGTCCTTTGGAGAAAAATGAGTTATCTCCAAAGCATTGATTTACAATCCCAGCAATCTCAAAGCCTAGAAACAACACCAAGACAACTGAAAGAAAAAGCTTGTTTTATCTTCCACACATCTGAGGATGCTAGTAAGCTTTTCCAGACAGATTCTGAATTAGGTATTGCTACTAAATTATAAGGTTTCCCACGATAGTAAGTTACAAAAACATTAAGTTACAAAATCAAAGATTAAGTTAAAGAATTAGCAAGAATAGAAAAAAAGTCTACAGTCGTTCTTGAAAATGCTGTAACAAAACAAAGAAGCAGAAAAGCAAAGTCAAAATACACTGTAAAAACAGCAGCATTAGCTGGGTAGTTCAGATACTGATCCCTATTATAGAATGTCATCTAATGAGCAAACTCATTAATCATTAATTAAACTTTGTTGTAAAGAATTTTAAAACAAAAACACTCACTCACCAGAACACTGGGTCTCCTGTCATGGTCAACAACATCTAGCAAAGGGTGTTTCTCCCGCAATGTTTCAATGGTAATAGGCTGACAGAAACCAAGGCTGGGAAAATACCAGTTAAGGATACAGAACTGCTTATCTTAAAAGATTTTTAAAATTGTTAACTTTAACAATTTTAACATAAGCAGTTTATCTGGTATACCAAATTATTTAGGAATGAAGACAACACATCAAAGACTGACTTCTGTGAGATAAAAAGACGATCACCCCATTATTTATAAATGGGAAACCTCTGTGTCTGAAACCTTAAGACAGAAATTATACATAAATCTTTCTCAAAATACAAGATGAAAAGCAAGAAGCCACTCTACACCTGCAATACTGCAAGATCATCTTTACATAAGCACAAAAAGAAGTTTCTCTGGCAGCAAGATAACATCTTGTGTAATTATTATAGGAAAGAAATATGAGCTAGTTGAGGAAAAAATACTGTCTCCACAAACCGTGCTTTCCCTAGGCCATTATAGCTGCAAAGGTATTGCTAGATAAACACCGTAAAGCTCGGTCTCTTGCAAAATGGTGGACTGACCAATAGGGTTTAATTACGCTCTACAAGTAGTTAACATAAATACCGAAACACATCAAAAAAGGACCAAAAGGGAAAAAATAACCTCCTGATCTGCATAGTAGTTCTCTTAAATGCTGATATAACCCATTAACTTAAACCTAGTTAACAACAGATAATCAAACTACAACTGCTCATTTGTGTAACAAGCGGTTGGGATCCTACTCTCAATACTAAGATGACTTCTTATAATGCAAATTAAAGTAATAGCTATTTAAATATATCAGTTATAGAAACTAAGCCACCTGATAGTGTATTGGAATTGACACCACAGGCCATTTATAAAGTTTTTTTAAAATAAGATCATCCCTTATGAAAATGCTAACAGAAATAAACTTTTGTATTTTGAATTCAGTCTTGCAATATACTTTTCTCTTAGCCACGCCTAACAAATTTTGACAGTTAGCTGGAAAGCTCCTTCAGTAACTTTTTCTCACCTTTGTATTTGAAATAAAGCTTATAAGTCGCATATACATTTTTTACAACTTATTATTTACACCAACTTCAATTAAAATCCCAATAAAGGAAGCAGTGCAAAAGGGAATTATGGGAAGCATGAGTGAAGATTATGCAGAGGTTAAGGTCATTAAATTACAGTTTGAAGCTTTGATACCACCATTACATCAACACAATTCAAGTTCTTTTTGGCAGTCAGTATAGAAGTGGAAAAATATTTTCAAGTATAGTTCTACTCTAGAGGTTGGTTACCAAAACAGTGCGACCTGGCCATATGATTGCAAGCGGATCTTAAGCCATTGAGCTGAAAGTCAGATGTGATAAATAACAGACAGAATGCCACGCGCTCATCCTCAAGAGAGCAAAACCCCTCTGTGCTACAGTGGCATTTACATACAAGTAAAAAAAAATAAATTTCTTTCTCTTTTTTCCTTCCCCACTAAAAACAGATAGAACAAAGTGAAGCAAATATCAACACATCAACTATTTGCAAAACATAAATCTGACATCACAGTAAGAACTACTGATATTTATTACTGCATGTGTAGTGTTGAAATATTTGGTCTTCACTTGATGCACAGGATCCCCTGAACTTGATTAAGGAAAACACTTAAACAGAAAGTAGTTTGGGCTTTGGTTTTTTTTCAAAGATACTCTTGAGCAATCTCAAGAAGCGGTCCTTGTCCAGAAACAAGAACACATTTTTCATGGTAACGTTTGAACATCCGCAGAGGACTGTGTGACATCATCACCTGATCTTGTGAAACCTGTTTGGGATTTAAAAACAAAAAGGAATCTGTTGTTTTTCAGGTAAGTTATTTATATGTAGATTTAATTAACAGGCGTGACAAATTCTATGAATTACAAAACAATTATACCTATCTACCTCAAGCCCTAACATACTGTTTTCTCTTAAGTTTCAGAGAAAACATATTGATAATATGCCAGAAAAAACCCCCACACTACTGACAAAGTGTCATATGCCAGAATTACTCTACTCAACATTCCAGAATTAGTCTAGTCAACATGAACATGACATTTTTTTCTCCTAGTTTTATAGAATTGCCAAATTAATTTAGAAAACAAATAGTATAAAACCAGTACAATTATTATCCCGGAAGGATACTATTATGAATCACTACTTATCACCTTTACAGATCTTAAAAAAAAAACCAAAACAAACAAACAAAAAAAAAACCCCCAAAAAACCACCACCACCCAAAACCCCAAAATAATTGAGATGTCGTTTTACCTATTGACAGACAGGATTTTATTAATACACACGTGCCCACATCTGCTGGCCCTTACTGAAACAAAAGGCATTGCAGAACTAACTTTATGGCTTTATCTTAGCAATGCTCAAACGCAGTTTCCAACAACGGAGAAGTCCTACTGCCTGCAGCGCCCACAAATCCAGGGGGGAAAAAGTTCTACCACTTGTATCAGAGAGGCACGTTGCCACAGAAGACAGTCAGCTTGCTAGAGCAGAGTTTCATGTTACTGGCACACACTTGTTTTATTCAGAAGAAGGCAGGATTTATTCCCACAATAATAATGTTGCAAAGAAATACCATTACCATTGGAAAAATAAGCACTTTTACCAATGGAAATACCATTAGCTTTGTACAGCATTTTTTACTTTTATAATACCTCCAGCAAAGCATTTCAGAGGGCTCAAGGAAAAAACAAACCTGATTTAACTGAGCAGCATTTAATGGAAGGTAATATATTTGACACACCCACCATAAGTAACTAACCAAATAAATAAGGTTTAAGGTACTCACTGGAACTCCCAGTAGACGAGACAACTGATCAGCTTTTTTCTGGCGAAGGCAATCCCCTGCATTTGTGACAAATACTACAGGCACCAAGAATTGTCCCTGAGAATTCACTAGCTTTTGAAAGGCTGTTTTTGCAGCAGAAATTGGAGTCTTTCCTCGTACCAGTACACCGTCAATGTCAAACAGAAAACCAAAGGATGGCGGTATGTTGAGCTGTAAGAAAGAATTGAAAAGAAAGAGTACATTAGTTATGCCCTTACTTACACCTGGTTGATGAGTTCCGCCTTGGTTTGTGAGGAGTTCCAGAATGTTTCAGGAGATGGGGACAAACTGAGTTAAACTGACAAGAAGAGGTACAAGATGCACGCTGCTCTGCCAGCGAGTCACGCTTTTCATTGATTTAACCCTGCTCTATTTCACAGCTAACTTCCACGCACAGAATACTAACAAAATAAACAACTAATAAAATAATTTTTTCAGTGCAGGTACGTCTCGAGTGCAAATATTGTACTCGGCTCCTCCCTTACAAGATGTTTAGATACCAAAACTGTCCCTGCTGTCACTTATACTCTTCTGCTCCACAACAGGGTCAACTACAGCTAGAAATCTGTTGCGCTCCTTACACATTGCCTTAGCTTATTCTTAGTTTTATATATGGCAAACTAATGCCTGTTTTTAAAGTTAGCACCTCCTTAAACAAAGCAGCTGTCCGAGTTACTAAAATTTATTTCACTGCCTGCTTTTGAAGAAGTGAAGAACCACCTGTCATGAGCCCAGACAGGGAGAGCAAGGCTAACAGGGGGCAAGAAAGAAGAGCTGGGTGACAAACCTAAGGCCTGGAGACAGAGTGGACTGTCGAGCAACAAAACCGTTACTAAACCAGGTTGGAAAAGGATGGACCAAAAAGGGTCTATAATCTAAACCTCATTTCTCTGCTAAGCCTAAAACAGGATCAAGAGGTCTTGGGATTTGTGATCCCCTCTTTCATCGTTTGATGAAAAAGGAGGGAGAGATTAAGCGGCGGGACCGGCTGCGATGCAGAGAACAGGTGCAGAAAGGACTCCAGCCACGGGAGCTGGGACAGCCTCTGCTATTCCAGCTGTCCCGGGGCAACCCTGCCCGCCGCTTATCCCTGGCAGGGAGGAAGGAGAAGGGCGTTGTGCCCGTTCCAGCAGCACTTTGCTCCTCATCAATTATTCACCTGGTAGATTTTTTCCTGCAGCTGGGCAGAGCGCGGAGACAGGCACCGCCACTGCTGTGGGAAAGGTGATGGCGCTTCCGACGCGCTCACCGCTGCCTTTGCCGGGACCCGCGCACGCAAACCACGCTCAACAACCCGCGAGTCTGAGGACATTCCCCGACGGAGCCCTGTTTGAGAAAGTCAACACTTCAAATGTATCGTGATATCACTGATTTTAACTAGGCAGATGGATTTCGTTCCGCTTTACAGGCAGGTACTCCCCCAAAAGCGCTGTGCTTTCTCCATCACCTGTACTGTCACCTGTACCGTCACCCGTACCGTCACCATCCCTGCAGGCCGGCGGGAGGAATTACTGAAGCTACAGTGTAACAGCTTGGTAGTAAAGGCAGCTCTTCGCATTAATTTCGGTAGCCATACGTAAGGCAGATTCCCAATGGGAATTTTACAGTGCCCAGCAGCGCTGCAGCAACAACCACCACGAACAAGTCTTGCGCGAAGTATATACAGAGGGGGGGGAGGGAGGAAGAACGAACCGAGGAAGGAACTGAGCGCATGTATCCAACAAGGAAAATAACGACTCTAGCAGCGATTTTTCCCGTTTTCGACCACTCGCTTCGCGGCGACAGACCCGCGACGCGGCAGCGAGGGGAGTGAGGGGGGAAGGAGGGGAGGCAGCCCCGCGCTCCGGCCGCGATAGTCGCGACTTTCCCCGGTTCCTCCTTTGTGACAACACGCGGAGAAAGTCACACACACACACCCCGGCGAAAGCCCCGGTAAGGACCGCGCAGCTCCCGGGCGGGAGGGGAGAGAGTCGAGCCCCCGGGAGCGGGACCCGCCGCCCCTCAGGCCAGGCCGCGCCCCGCCGAGGCCGGCTTC
>VZSF01011138.1:233911-246957 GCA_013398295.1 Chionis minor
CACCCACCCCCTTTGGCGGGACGGCAGGCCCCGCCCCCTGAGCTCATGAGCGACGTCAAAGGCACGTTTTAAGGGAGAAAAGAAGTTTCCAAGCGCGAAGCCGCGCCGCGAGGGCTGCGGGGCCCAGAGCCCCCACCTGTGAGCAGGCACAAAACGGTGCTCGTTTTACAACCGAAACCCCTCCCGGAGGGGGGGGCACCGCGCCCGCGGTACCGGCCCGACACCACCCACACCCCGCCAGGCACCAGCCAAGGCAGAGCCTCCGCGCCCCTCCAGCCCCGGGAACAAGCTACCGGACCGTTTCCCCGGCTTCGGCCACAGAAGCTTCCCAGCCCCGGCTCCGCCAGCAATGTAAGCAGCCCATACTCCGGGCTGCTGCCAGCTGGCACCTACTCTGCGATTTGTTGGCTCAGACACAGCCAAAAGGAGCATTCAGCTTGCAAACGCTCAGTGCTGCGGCCTGAGCGGAGGCCTAGCACAGCGGGTCCCAGCAGCAGCCACGGTTGGCACTGCACAGCTCCATGCTCTGGTTTTGTGCATTTATTCCATTTCTGTGTTAGTGGGCAGAGATCTGCGCTGCCTCAACGACGTCTCTGTTGCTGGCATTACATGGGTCTTGCTCAGGGCTGGTAGCTACTCTCCTTCAAACTCCTCCTTCTCCACTATCCTGTCCTGATTTTCTCTCATTCTTTCCATTTATTGTATTTTTATGCCTTCTGTCATTATTCTGTCCCTGATCTGCCTTTACCCTTCTGTTTTCTATCCCCTCTGTTACACATTCGTGTAGTGGCAGAATGGATCAACTGCTGGTATCGTCCAACTCCCAGACTCTGCCAGGCCACAAAAACTAGTTGGGTTTTTTCCCCCCTTTAATCTAGTTTGGTTTATCACACACATATAGTTTAGCAAATCTACAGCACGATTGGCATTCCTCTTCCAAGCACTGTTCCCCTAGAAGAAAACCTGTTGTTGTACTGAACAAAAAAAAAGGGAGAGGAAGGGAGAGGAAAAAGCAGAAGCATGGTCGGCGAGGGGCTGTTCACAACGCAGCTTTAACTCTAAATGCCTTCTTGGTGAGCCCACTTGGCTGCTCCTGGTTTTTTCTTGGTATCGTGTCCCCTGTGCCCTGGTTTGGTGACCACCCACTCCGGAAGCGTGCCAAAGACGTAACGGACCACCTGCCAACTTATCCAGCTCCAGGCACTCAGTGAGTGGCTTGGTACCAGGCGGCAGCACCTTTATCCTTCCCACACTAAGGTTTGCCGTAGGTGAAGCACGCTAGACGGACGCAGGACTGCCACAGCATAAACCTGTTAGCACATCCAACATGAAAGGAGGCTACTTCTGCCATTCTTGGTGGCCAGGGCTTTCAGGGAAGGAACTCTGGGAACAGCGTTGTCTCTTACAGCAATACAGATAGCGTGTGGATAAAAGCGCTTCACCTTCTCTGAACCCAAGACCAGAAAACATTGAAGAGGCAGCAGCAAAAACTAAACCCCACTTTGGATAGGTGCTCACAACTCAGAGCACACAAATTATTACGAGTCATAAACATGCCTCTTCAATGCTTGATTTCAAAGTGGAGAAAGCTGTGCTGTTAACACAAAGAGAGGAACGTGTTCGTAACGTTAGCTGTCTACTTGCTATCAATACTTGAGTTTTTTATTTATTATTCTTTTTTTTAAGTGTCTGAGTTTCATAGCTCTGCTTCCCACTTTTTCAAGCCTTTTTTTGTTTAATCATTTACATCAAGTAAGACAAAGCTTGCCTCCTTAATTTAGAGCTTCAATTTTTCTGGATTGGATTATTTACAATAAGCAGAGCTGAATACTAAGAGCATCTGGAAACTGAACAGTCCCAGACATGCTTAGCTCGTGCCTAAATACTATATTCCTTAGATAACCCTTCTACTCCACGGCTGCAGCTGTCCAATTTACGATTTCATTCCTTCAGACCTGTATAACAACGCTCGTCACCCCAAAGATTCTGAACAGGCTCTGCTGTAATCTGCCTCTTGTGACAGGATGCACAAGCTAAAAGCAGTAGGGGATGCGGAGCTTCAAATCCCTGCGTGGACAGCTGTTGATGATCCCGTTCTTTGGTCCCGCACAGGGAAGCCAACACAATCCTTTGAGCTAGAATGAAACGAGACGTCAGGTTGTAAATAAGTTGTACTAAGAATATCTGAACAAGGTATTGCAAAGTTAGAAGTATTTACAATAGTTGCTGAAATATTCAGCGTTTAAGCAATTCACCCAGGCACGGTTACAAACCACAAAAAGGGGAACAGCTTTTAGACATACCGCATGTGTTATGTAAAGAACCAAATCAACTTCAAAGTCACTCGTAAGATCTGCCATTAAGGGACCTCTCAACAGGTTCCAGGCTATTCTGGGAAACTAACCAGGGAAAACAGTCAGTTACTTCTGGACACAGCTCAGCAAAAATCAACGTGCGGAAGATGTGTACACTTACAGTCAGGGTAGAACAGGCAGAATGGCAGTTTTCCTTCAGGATTTAAGGCCTCACTGGGTTTGCAGTTCTATCTGTAAGAGGCACCACTGCACAGACCGTTTTACAAAGTGACAGGACTGCAGAGAGTTGTGGAAGACGCAGAGGCAAGTTAAGCTAGGTTTGATCTTTTTCAGCACTGAAGCGCAAGTCATCCTAGTGGATAAACCAAAATGATGGGTCTCCTTCTGCAGCACGCACTGTAACTTCATCAGTTTACTCTTACCATCCCAAGGCCCTTTCAGAGCTAAAAGTGATTGCTACCACAATATATGAACCTCTTGCTTTTAGATGGGTTACACAAAACGCAGGACATACTGGTGCAATGTTACAATCCTAAAAGTGTTTTTGCTTCTTCGCTCTGTGCCATGAGGGTTTCACTGGCGTACTTCTGAAGAAGCTCCATCTTCTTTCTCCGTACAAGAGCTTCCTCAATCTGCAAATATAAAAATAGGATGACATTCAGCTCGACTGAGATGCCAAAACCTAGCATGCTTAGCCATTAAGACAGGAGGAAGAAAACCACAGGAAACAGCCTGTGAAAGTAAAGGTAAAGTGTAAAAGCAGTACAATGAAGATGAGTCAGGAGTACCTTTTTTTAATACTCAACTGAAGCTCACGGAAGTCAAAAGAAGCAGTAAAACAGATGCCTCCGTTTCAGATCTATGCTCCCGCCCTTTTTCATCAGGACTTTAGCTGCTATTTAATTCCTCTCTCAGTACAGTTGCTTGAATTTTGTTACAAGCGTGGATTTTGAGCGTGCAGTTGAGTCACGTGGAGTTGAGCCACGCTAGTTCACAGCCCTGCAACAGCAGTTTAGGGAGTGTGCCTCCCACATCAGCAATGGCTATCAACCCCTGACCTCCATTTTGTCTACAGGTGCCAGCAATACGTGAGTCCTTAACAAGCACGTACTTTGAAGATCTACTAATAGCAACCTGCAAGACTTGTTTTAATCTCAGTAATAATTTCATATTTGTCTAAACCATACACAGGCACACAGCACCTCTCAAAAATAAGTGTTCTGAACCGTAGCTTTTTGTAATTTAAAATCTAGAAGGCATAATCCATAGGTATAAGGTATGGAGAGATTTGCTGCTAAAAAGAGAGAAAAGATTACACTGACTACTGCCTAATTAGAAAAGATTGCTACGTCAATCAGTGATTATGTATTAGAAAAACCAGTTTGACTCTCAGTTACACTCCATTAAGAGAATACCATCGGCCAGAGACTAATGTTTTTAATCATTATTTCTCTTCTGCAGTTTCGACAAGCCATTACATGTGTATTTTGTTCAATCTGTAGGATCATGACTTCATGACAGGGGAAGCAGACAGCATTGTTATCTGACAAGATGGCAGCAGGGGACAAACCGCCACATGCTATCTGTGCGATGTAAAGGCACATCCACCAGAAGAGAGGTGCCTCCAGAACTTTCTTCCCCAAGTCATATTTCTAACAACCTGTCACTGTTAAGGTAATACATACCCTAGAGCAGTTTCAAAATATAATAGGCAATTCAAGGTCACGCCACCAAAATAATTTTAGAAAACTTACGAAAGTTTAGAAGTTTAGAAAACTTAAGAGAGCAAGTCCTGCAACTCAGAAATCAGCCCATTAAATTAAAAATAAGTTAGACCAGCAGCAAAGCACAGTACAGATATATTAGGCAATTGGGGTTATCTTGTTCATAACACTGGAACGGGTTGCCCAGAGAAGCTGTGGCTGCCCCATCCCTGGAGGTTCAAGGCCAGGTTGGACGGGGCTTGGAGCAACCTGGTCTGGTGGGAGCTGTCCCTGCCCAGGGCAGGGAGGTGGGACTGGATGGGCTTTAAGGTCCCTTCCAACCTAAACCATTCTGTGATTCTATGAACACTTTCCAATTTATGTAATACTTATGAAGGTTTTGGAAATTCCCAGGTGAAAAGGGTTGTATCAATGGTACCATAATTCTGGCCAGTTCCACAGCATTTGCAAGAGGATTAAACAGCTGCAGAGTCAAGACACGGAAATAACAAGTTGAAGACACTTTTACTGACGACCTGCCATAAGTTAAGACCTCTGTCTTGCAAAAACAAGAGCACACCTCTGCAACTTATTATTTTCTTATGTCTTACCTCCTGTTGAGATGGCACTGGAACATGTGCAATAAATTTCTGTTGGCCTTCTTCACCTTCTTTTTCCTTACCGCCTTCCTCATCAGACTGAAAAACAAATAATTAAGCCACATCAGGTTTACTTTCTAAACAGGTCATTAAAAAAAAAATCCCTTTTTTACTTGCTTTGCCAGAAGGAACCAGACAGAGTATGATCAACGCTACAAACACAAGATGCAGGTGAACAGGACGGAACAACAAAGGAATATGACAAGCATCACATTCAAATCCTGCTCCTTGACATTTTCATTTATTACTTTCAGCCTTCATACAGCTTTTTCCCTTCTGTGGCATAGGCATGTAAAGCTATATTCCCTCCTCTTCCGTATCTCTCTGGCCGCCATAGCAAAGCTATAAACAAAAGAGAAAGCAGCTAACTAAAGAACTTCCCTCTGTAGCTCTGCACTGCTTCGTTCTCACATCTGAGAGCTGGGCTTATGAGTCATGAGATAATACAAATAAAACAGGGTACTGAAGGAACCACCGGTTTTACCTTATGGGCTACCTCCTTTTTATTCTTGTGATAAATCCACTCAGATATGGACTGCAAAATAAGAACTAGCGCCCAGTATCCCGTCTACAGATCTTGAGAGAGCAACAGCAACATCCCTCATTTCTCTTACTGGCATGGAGAGCAGGGAGAATAAAGAAACAAGAGCCACGTCGCAGTAGTGACTGCAGCACCAGCAAAGCCTTGCTGTATCAGGATTCACCTACCAACAAGACGCTGGCAACCCCTAGTTTTGCTGCCTGCGCATTGACAGTGTGAAACTACACTGTACACAAAACTACTTGTGCTGTTACGGATCTGGATTGTGCTCAGAAGCAAGAGTGATCAGCGTTCAGTTCACAACACCCTCCCTTACAAATAACAGCATTCCAGGCAGTGACAGTTCAACAAGGTCTCAGCTGTTTCTCACTCCAGTAAAAAGCCCGCCCTAGCTGCCAGCTTTCATCGCGCTCTGAACTCTGACCAAGCGTACTCATCCACTACTCCTTTGTCCCTGTTTAGTACAGGGGACTATCGTATCCTAAGTTAGGCAGAGAGAAGGGCAGAACGCAGCAGCAGAAAGGTTCTTGGCAAAACCCTACGTCTAAGAAGGCAGAGCATTTAACGCTCACAGCAGCTGTGACGAAGAGGGAGAGTCCCCCCAGGCTCACAGCAAGGCTTGAGGCCAGCTACCTCTCTACCACAACCACGGCCAGCTGACAAGTGGTCCAATCTACTGCACCGAGAGAAAAACAAGCCAGAAGATGTCTCCTGCTAGGGCCTCTGTGAAGACCTGCACTGCTGCTGACAGGCAGAGGGGCTCTTTAATGATTTCTGTACATTTTGTTAAAGAAAGGTGCCTGGGAAGATGCACATGTGTGGGTGTAAAAGTCATTCCAGGACTGGACAAAATAGTCTGTCATACCTGGTGGTTCATTAAATTTCTCATGTGAGAGTTAATAACCCGCCCCAACAAAAAAAACCCCACCAGATGCATGGAATTAATCTTTTCCGTGAAAACGGGAAACCTGCTTGGGAAGAAAAGCCCACAACAACAAGAGGACCCAGCAGCCACGTAAATTTTAGAACCATCTTCAGCCTGCAAACAATTTCTGTGAATCCTAATGGACCGGTGACTGTTTCCCTTCATGAAGACACTTGGTATCTCAAGACTACAGCTGACATTCGCTTATTTAGAATTTTTTTTTTTTTTAAATAGTATTAATGTTATTTTGTCCATTAAGGTTCCCATCTACATGAACATATAACATGTTACACCACCTTAGCCATCACGTACCTCATCATCGTTGACAGCATAGATATTTACTTCCTCTTCCTCCTCCTCCTCCCCTCTTGCAAGTCGTGCTTCTCTCTCCTTTTTCCATTTTTCTACTGCTTCTGCTATAACTGGTGAGCAAAGGAAAAGAGCAGGTGTATCTGAGAGCACGTTAAAGCAGCATGGTCCTGTTTCCAAAGCTTTTCCAACAGACTTAAACTTCCTGCTTAAATCCTCTACATTGGTAACGCACACTTACTGTAGAACCTTAACGTAGTATCTAATAAAATATATCAACCTAGTTTGAGCAAAACCCAATGTATGTTGTGAAAGTGTGGCACTTGCTAATGCTTTAATTTGGGTACATTTTAGACTCTAAATGTTGGGATAAATATCAACCTACTTTCCGCAGTGAATACCAGGGGGCACGTGACCAGGCTAAGTGTCTCTTACAGCTCTGTAGCATGACAACACCTAATCACTGTGTAGTTCATTAAACATGATTACGCTCCTTAGGGTGACCACCCACATAGGTCTCTCTCTTTTCATCTTGTAGTGTACTTTTTATCTCTTATTCTGTAGGACGATTCCAATTCTGTAACTCACTGCTAGGCTGCCGTATCTCCACTACACAGCAGAGTGCTAGTAAGAGTGCTAAAACAAGTTTTAAGAAGCTTAATCAGTGACATCGCCAGTGTATAAAAATCCTAGGGAGGCAGAAGATTAAGGCAACTCAGCAGCACAAAATGCCTACAACAACAGAAGTCAGCAGCCATTCCCCCAGCTCTGACAGATTAAACATTAAAATGCTCTCCCTGAGAAAGCAAGATCTGACTAGTGGCACATGGCTGCATTTTTGGGTGGTTTTGTAAAAAGGTCGCCCAAATTAAGATTTTTTTTTTTCCAATACTTTTTTTTTCCCTTCACTAAAATGTAATTCTTCTGATAACGAGGTAAAAACCACAAGAGCCCAGACAACATGTGACCCTAAGAGAATCTCAGCTACAGTGCATTAATAGTACACTTATTGGTTCTGTTAGCATCTCTAGCCTTATTATTCCAAGTGGCACAACCACTGAAGATGATCGTTTACTTAAATAACTGTACGAATCCAGACGAGCCACATCTCCCGTCTGCAATTAGCAAGATGAACACTGAGCGGGAGGCTGTTCTGGGAGCGCTGCACCACACAACTTCCCTTCTTACTCTATCAGCTGTCTGCCAGCCAGCTACCCTTCACTTGGTTTAAGGCTCTAGGCCACGCTGCAGCTCACAGATAAGTGAAATATCTCCTTTCCTGTCCTATAATCTAACCGACGACGCATAACCTCTAACACACAATACTACGAAGATCTCACACGTGGAGAAGGGATACATCTAAGAAGTGGACAACCACACCCAGAGATACCAAGTACTGAAAACAGTTGCAAGCTCAACAACTTGCCATCATTTAAACAGGCCACTTCCTACAGTTTTGCTTGAAGTTTTTCCCTCTAATTCCAAAGAGGTAATTGTATACAAAAAGAAACACCATTCAAGCAAAATCTGATAGTTTTATCTGTTGTGCTCTCTGGAAGAGCCTACCAGGGAGTTCTATACCAGGACCTTTTCTTCCAGAGCACTGAGGATCTGCGTGCAGTTGAAGCTCCAGAAGAGATGATAAAACAAACATACAATGCAAACAGCCACAAATTGGCAAGATCAGACAATGCTCACAGAAGGACTGCAAGAACTATTTAGAAAACAGCTAAGCTCTTAAAGGTGATGGGTGGCCTCTTGCTTAAAGCTACACAAATTCCAGAAGATGGCACACAATGCTGAATTTTGAAGAGGTTTCAGGAATTAGACTCATAATCCTGCTGTCTTTACCAGGCAAGTCAGTAGAAACAAAGCTAGAGAAGAGAGCAGCCACATGGATAAATACTGAGAAAGTACGGGTTTCAAAGGAAAAAATATTCACAAAAGTGTTGAAGTTCTGAGATAGGTGACATGTGGGTAGATTAACACAGGCCTGCTAGACTTCAGGGTTTCCAGAAGGTCCCATCTAATCTCCAAGAAAACAGCTACGTTTATGGATAAATAATTAGGTGAGACAGAAAACAGATGGTACAGTCAGTTTTCACAAAGGAGGGAAATAACTGCTTGAGTTCCACAGATCTCTCTGCTGCAGCCTATTCTTTAACATTCTTAAGCATGAAAAAGGTGGGGGGGAAAAAAGGAGATTGTGCTTCAATAATGAATGACTTGCTAACAATATTAAATCATTAACAGTAGTAAAGATGAAAGCGAACTCTGAAGCACACCCCTGCCCCTGAAATGCCTTACACAATAGTGGTTTGGAAATCCGTATGAGAGATGAAATCTGACAGCTAAGCACAAAACAACACCCGCAGGGAAAAGAAGAAAAGAAACCCCAAAACTTCAGTCCATCACCACCCCTTCTTGGACTGATTTATGCATGTTTTGAATCTCACATACCTTTCTTTTCATGTTCTTGTTCCAGGGGCTCCAGAATACCATCATCTTCATCCCTGTACCCATAGTATTCCGCATCAATGGATTTCATAAGCTCAGCTCGAGTTTTGCGAGGCGGCGGGAGGGCTGCAAGAGCACACGACTATCGTTCATCCAGGTCCACCTTGACAACTTGCCGTGCGCTCCCGCTCCCTACCAGCCCCACTGATGCACGACCTGAACTGCTGTCACTATCAAAGTACTGGTATTTCGCTCTGGCCTGCACAAAACTGTTTGCATACATGACCCAAAGCTTCCCATTGCACAGTTCCCACCCTGTGGCAGTCCTACACCGTCACGGATGTGGTTGTTTCTCCCCCTGTACTGGAGTCCCAGTACTGAGCAAGACTATGAAAGGAAGTAAAAAAACTGTCCCAAGCTGCCTCACATCCTCATGTACTTCCCATCGTTTTTCTTTTCAGGTGGCGAAAAGGAGATGATTCAGCAGGCCTGCCTCCTTTTCAAGGCCAAGGCCAAGTAGTTCCCAACTCACTCCATGACAAATCGAAATATAAAGTACATCTAGTTTTTCCTATTATGAAAGCTGATTCTTCCTTCTGAAATTATGTTCAAGCCAACTGTTTTTTAAATTTTGAACTCAGACTACAATTTAGGACTCACCAATAAAGTTAACTGTTACACTGGAAGGTAACAGGTTCTATAGAACCTTACTATTTTGAACTCCTGATAGGAAACACAATTCACTCTCTGCTATTTTTTTAATTAAATTGCAAACAGACGAAGGTCTTCTTTGCCCAAAGAAATAGCATTTAATTAATTACTCGTGCTCAGCATTTCATTTAGCCAGTCTAAGGCACAGGCCAGGATATGCTGTTACTCGCATCCCCCACGTACTACAGCAGACCTTTTACTCAAGAGATACTATGAGGCAGATTCATGCCTGGGAAGAGTTGCTATTTACTTACGCTCCTTTTCAAAAAGTTCTCTAACTCCTGGTAAATCCTTTGCAGCTCCAAAATATTTGTAACCTCTGTTTCCTGGAACTTCTTTCCCTTCATGATCTAACATTTTCGGTCCAATCCGCTGGAAAATAAACAGAATTAATTTTTTAAAATTTTATTCCTCTCACATATTCTATTTCCTGGGCATCTTACTAGATTAAAGGATTGAGAAAGGAGATATATTATACCAGTTCAAACACCCCATAAGTAAAATGCCCTCCTAGCTCATTTTTATATACATTCTCTACTTTTACTACAAATCAGTTAAAACAACAATGTAAACCAAAGAGTGTCCCATACATGATTCACCTTGACAGAACACCCAAACCTGTCATTCTCTGTACTAGTATATTCAGGTATCAGACAAAAAAGCACTACTAAACCTGACAAAAAGCATACATTTGATGTTTTGGTAAGTGAGAGTAGTCTTATTATTTCATTTTCAGCAGTAACTAGGTGAGCCAAGCGAAAATGCTTCTACATACCGAGAGAGTACAGTATAGAAAACCAACACCTACTCATGGGTCAAATCAGAGCATTGCTGCAAACTCCTACCAGGAATCCCTTGAACCAGTGTTCCAAATGAAGTGCCTGATTTGGAAACAAATATTTCTTCTAACACAACCTAACAATTTTAGGGTCTGAATAAAGTTCCCCTCTAATAAATGTTGGCCAAGTAGTAAGCGGTTAACTAAACGTTGCACAGATTTTTCTCATTAGTCAAATTACTTGTAAGCAGAACAACCAGGTAGTACAAAATAATCCACACTTACAGCATAATCTGGACCTCCTAGCTCCTTTATTCTGAATTCCCAGTGTCCTTTCTCCCTCAGAAGTTTGTTTATTTCATCATTCAGGTCCCGAATTCTGAATTCACCTAATCCAGCTGTTAAGAGGGGAAAAAGGCAATAAATTAGGCAGCTTACTAGAAACAGCAAAGTAGTTTCAGAATTTATGCAATGGAAACAGTATAGTTCACAAGGAATGTGATTTCTACTGTAACTGCTTAGGACTGGAGATTCAAGAAAATAAAATGTAATTAGAAAAATCTTACCATTTTGAATCTGTGCCACTTTCTTGGAAATTTCCCCAATGATCTAGTTAAAGAAGAACACAGAAGTGAATTTCTCAGGGGGAAAAAAAAAAAGCTAAAACACCCCTAGAAAGATCCAACTTCTAAGCTGGCTTTTTGAGCTAGAAAATGGACCTGAGCCTATCAATTTCAAATATCAACTGAGATTTCATTCAGATATAAATATAGTACCTCGCAAGCTTAAAAACCAAGGAGCCACTTTTCGAGCAGTACATGTGATGAAGGCAGGAGCACGTGAAGCGCACAGAAAGGCTGAGAGACAACTGGGTTTGATCTGCCTTACGAGAAGACGGAAAGGGAATAACCTATCACTGTCTTCAACTGCCTAGTGGAGGGGGCAAGAAGACAGAGCCAGACTGCTTGAGAGCTTCACGACAATGGCACAGGTAGCAACAAACACAAGTTGGAACGAGGGAAATCTGATTAAATTCAAGAGGGGAAAAAAAAAATATCACTAAGAAGGTAACCAAACACCAGAACAGGGGCCCCAAAAAGTTGTGGAATCCAAATCCCTGAAGAACTTAAAAAAAAAAATCAGTTGGACGTGGCCCTGAACTATATGTTCTTTGTTGAGAGATATTAGTTGTTCAGCTTAAATAAGTAAGTTTTAATTAGAATAAATTATTTAGGGTTATAACATGGTGCAATTTATGCTGTCTGCCTGGCTTTACTTGGCACGAGTAGCTAGATTTGCTGAAACATTTAGGCCACAATAGAGTTAATTTTCTTAGGAACTGCCCTAGCAGCTGGTACAGTGCTGCACTTATAGCTTGAGGAAAATGTTTATAACACCCTGATGTTTTGGCAGTGTTTTCCAAGTCTGAGACTTTTCAGTTCCCCATGTTCCGCCAGGTGCACAAGAAGCATAAACCAGCAGATAAGGAGGTGACAACCCTCAGCAGAGACTGCAAATCAGTAAGTTAAGAGCAGGCAACAGCCGGCCTGCCTGGACACAGTGAGAGAATCCAAGAAGGCGTTAGGAGACCCCAGACCAAAAATCACCATTGGACTAAAAGGCGTGTGAAGCGCAGGTGAGGGAAGGGTGTAAAGAACACAAGGGTATCAATCCTCCAGGATTTCTTTGTTCGACGTCTCTCTCTGGAGACACCCAGCTAGCTGACCCTGCTGCTGTACCCTTCCATTCAATTATTTAATTTTTACAAAATCCAACACCTGAGACTCCGCTGGGTTGAGCCTGAAGGAGGGAGCGTACCCAAGAGGGAGTGTGTGTGTGTGTGTGCGTGTGTGTGTGGAGTCGAAAGAGCACCCAGCAGCTCACCGGGGTTGCCCACTGCGAAGGGACCTTAGAGACTCAGGTGGTGTGTGTGCGACTCCTCGAATAGGCTGTGAAGGCTCCGGCAGTGGCTTCTCCTTTAACAAGCTTCCAGCCTAAACTATTCTGCTATTTAACGGTCAGCATGCTGTTGAAGTTTGAAAAAAAAATTCGTAAGCAGGCTGTCTAAATAGGAAGTGCTCAAGTTCCACCTACTATCGAATTAGAAAAATCTATAGCTTGACATTACCTGTCGCCTCCATTTCTCAGCTTTAGGCAATTCATTACACTCCGATGCAAGGAAAGGTCTTCGTTCCTGTTTGACAGAAAGCCACACGCCATGAAGTTTGACCTAGCATCAATATATCCACAGCATTTCATGCAAACTTTATTGTTTTATTAATCCCAAACCACGCTACCAAGCTCCAGTGCCTTCTGCTCCCACCAGTTTTTTAATAAGTGGAAAACAATGACAATTTACAGCCCTGCCAAATTAAACTATCACAGAATATAAAAATCTACATAAGTCCACTTCATTCAAAACAAAATCTGTCACCTGTTTTTTCAGAATACCCCGCAATCCTCTCCAATACAAATAAAATTTCATTTAGGGCAACTGAATTGTAACACCATTTCTGTTATGCTAACACTGAAATGAAACACCCTGTCTTCCAAGTAGCTATTAAGTTTAGGCCTTTCTTTCTCGATTGCTACTACCTAAATAATGTAATTTTTTTTCCCCCAAGATGATTTTGTTTTGAACTCTCCCA
>VZSF01011138.1:246994-264499 GCA_013398295.1 Chionis minor
CAGATATAAATATAGTACCTCGCAAGCTTAAAAACCAAGGAGCCACTTTTCGAGCAGTACATGTGATGAAGGCAGGAGCACGTGAAGCGCACAGAAAGGCTGAGAGACAACTGGGTTTGATCTGCCTTACGAGAAGACGGAAAGGGAATAACCTATCACTGTCTTCAACTGCCTAGTGGAGGGGGCAAGAAGACAGAGCCAGACTGCTTGAGAGCTTCACGACAATGGCACAGGTAGCAACAAACACAAGTTGGAACGAGGGAAATCTGATTAAATTCAAGAGGGGAAAAAAAAAATATCACTAAGAAGGTAACCAAACACCAGAACAGGGGCCCCAAAAAGTTGTGGAATCCAAATCCCTGAAGAACTTAAAAAAAAAAATCAGTTGGACGTGGCCCTGAACTATATGTTCTTTGTTGAGAGATATTAGTTGTTCAGCTTAAATAAGTAAGTTTTAATTAGAATAAATTATTTAGGGTTATAACATGGTGCAATTTATGCTGTCTGCCTGGCTTTACTTGGCACGAGTAGCTAGATTTGCTGAAACATTTAGGCCACAATAGAGTTAATTTTCTTAGGAACTGCCCTAGCAGCTGGTACAGTGCTGCACTTATAGCTTGAGGAAAATGTTTATAACACCCTGATGTTTTGGCAGTGTTTTCCAAGTCTGAGACTTTTCAGTTCCCCATGTTCCGCCAGGTGCACAAGAAGCATAAACCAGCAGATAAGGAGGTGACAACCCTCAGCAGAGACTGCAAATCAGTAAGTTAAGAGCAGGCAACAGCCGGCCTGCCTGGACACAGTGAGAGAATCCAAGAAGGCGTTAGGAGACCCCAGACCAAAAATCACCATTGGACTAAAAGGCGTGTGAAGCGCAGGTGAGGGAAGGGTGTAAAGAACACAAGGGTATCAATCCTCCAGGATTTCTTTGTTCGACGTCTCTCTCTGGAGACACCCAGCTAGCTGACCCTGCTGCTGTACCCTTCCATTCAATTATTTAATTTTTACAAAATCCAACACCTGAGACTCCGCTGGGTTGAGCCTGAAGGAGGGAGCGTACCCAAGAGGGAGTGTGTGTGTGTGTGTGCGTGTGTGTGTGGAGTCGAAAGAGCACCCAGCAGCTCACCGGGGTTGCCCACTGCGAAGGGACCTTAGAGACTCAGGTGGTGTGTGTGCGACTCCTCGAATAGGCTGTGAAGGCTCCGGCAGTGGCTTCTCCTTTAACAAGCTTCCAGCCTAAACTATTCTGCTATTTAACGGTCAGCATGCTGTTGAAGTTTGAAAAAAAAATTCGTAAGCAGGCTGTCTAAATAGGAAGTGCTCAAGTTCCACCTACTATCGAATTAGAAAAATCTATAGCTTGACATTACCTGTCGCCTCCATTTCTCAGCTTTAGGCAATTCATTACACTCCGATGCAAGGAAAGGTCTTCGTTCCTGTTTGACAGAAAGCCACACGCCATGAAGTTTGACCTAGCATCAATATATCCACAGCATTTCATGCAAACTTTATTGTTTTATTAATCCCAAACCACGCTACCAAGCTCCAGTGCCTTCTGCTCCCACCAGTTTTTTAATAAGTGGAAAACAATGACAATTTACAGCCCTGCCAAATTAAACTATCACAGAATATAAAAATCTACATAAGTCCACTTCATTCAAAACAAAATCTGTCACCTGTTTTTTCAGAATACCCCGCAATCCTCTCCAATACAAATAAAATTTCATTTAGGGCAACTGAATTGTAACACCATTTCTGTTATGCTAACACTGAAATGAAACACCCTGTCTTCCAAGTAGCTATTAAGTTTAGGCCTTTCTTTCTCGATTGCTACTACCTAAATAATGTAATTTTTTTTCCCCCAAGATGATTTTGTTTTGAACTCTCCCAACTACAGTTTATGCAACACACCTTTTTCCCAACCTTCTTCACATTCCATTGACTCGCTTGCACAAACCAATACTTCATCTTACCTCTAGGATGCTGTGTAGGGAAAGGGACCTTTCCCTACAGTACTTCCACTGCTCGACCTTTTATATATTAAAAAGCCTTCCTTCATGTATTACACTGGAAACTCTATTCCATCTTATTGTCTGGCTGCTGTTCATGGAATCCACAGTTTCCCCAAACCATTATTTTCCACTTTACTGTTTCATATTGCTTGCACTTGCATGTAAAACATCATTTCTTAAGGTGCAAACACAGGACACCTCAGTTAGTTTCCAGAATTCCTTTGTCAGTTACCAAAAATTAAAACTTATAAACCTGTACAAAAACCCCCATTACTGAGAACACTCTGACCCCCGCATAAATATTCTTGCAATTTGAGTTATGATTCAGTGAAAAACGTACAGGAACATCCAGAGCTAGCTGAGGATCAGTCTCTAAGGTCCCGTGTGGGTGTAGGGATGCTATTTCTCTCACTACAGTGGTGGAGTTTTTTAAATGATGAAGTTGCTAAGTCTGGTTTTTTGTCAATTTTACACCAATCAAAAAAAAAAAAAAGCTGCATGACAGTGAAGACAATTAGGAACAGATCCACAGCTATCATGTGGCGAGTTAATAACATGCCAACGTTATGCCTCATGCAAGCCTCGAGTTCACCATGATTCTGAAGACCCTGTTTCACGGTTACTGTTTTGTCAGAATATATCAATGAACAAGATTATGAGAAGGATTTCTCTACCTCTTCTGGGAAGAAATCCAAACAAACCTTGTGATTACTCTCAGTAAAAATAAGTGTATGTGAGTCAGTTTGCATAAGCTGTTGTAGAAGATAACTTCAGCCTTAACAGCAATTTTCATCTCCTGCCCAGCATGCTGCCCCTATTTATAGCATTACTGTAGTTTGGTGGGGTTTTAATTTTTTTTAAACCGCTACATATTCTACCTATGTTACATAAAAAAAAATTAGCGATGTTCAATTTTCTTTTTTTTTTTTCTCAGCAGCAAAGCCTCTGAAACATATACATACATAAAATTTTAAATGTCTGTCTTAGTTAAGGAAATTATCTTTGTCATTTTTGTGAAATACAGTCCCTACCTCAGCTGTCCTCCAATGCCATGCTGCTATAGGATACCCATATCTGGCACGTCACCTTTCTGACAGCTGTCAGGCAGCTCTGTGCACAGCTTGCATTCCCCTCTTGATGAGTGCTAACAAAGCTTTAGTGTTTCCACATCATACCTTAACCTTCCCTTCCTCGAGCTGAGCCTGCCGAAACCTTGCCAAGGCCGTCCTAAAGAAAAGAAAGGAAGCAGATTTACTTTTACAAATCTACGTTTCACCAGGAGCAAGTTCTACTCTGTATGTTGATTATGGACTTAATTACAGTCTGTAGAAAACCATAGAAAACAAAGGCTTCAACATAGTACTTGTCCACCTCATCCAGCTAGCGACTTCGTCAACACTAGAAATCCTCAGTGGTTACCTTCTGAGATAAATATAAATCCCGGTAAGCAGATAATTAATTTTTCTGTTTATCATATGCCAGCATGGTAGATATTAGCAGCAAAAGGACATCAACAAGTTATAAGCACAAGCATAAAGTTTACATCCTTTAGGGGGATACATCAAAAAGCAAACAAAAAGCTCAGGAGGAAAAAAAAACCAACTTCATTAAGGAAAGCAGCAGTCAGTCATCAAGTTTATTAACGTCACCAAAATCTTTTGAGTCTCTCACAACTGAGCAGAGACTACACAGACTACAGCTTTTTAATACACAGTTTTATTTATTTACTAGACATTTAACAATTACATTTAAAAGCACTAAACCATTGAGAGAGCATTTAATACCTTTTAATGGCATAGCTATACCCTGCATCTAAGCCAATTATGTAGGCTCCATGTGCTGTTAGGAGGCATTTCCAGAAAGAAAATCGCACCATCCAATCCAGTGTCCCAGAGATACTGGATGCGATCACGTAAGACAGCACCTCGTGAGGCATGAGACAGCTGTGGTCTCTTCAGCTTCTCTCTCTAAAGTTACTACTGCAAGCTTTTTCCTGTATTTCAGGAAAAAGAACAAATAACACAAATCATAGAATGATTTAGGTTGGAAGGGACTTTAAAGACTACCTAGTTCCAACCCCTCCCACTAGACCAGGTTGCTCCAAGCCCCGTCCAACCTGGCCTTGAACCTCCAGGGATGGGGCAGCCATAGCTTCTCTGGGCAACCCTGGCCAGGAGCTCACCACCTGCACAGGCAGGAATTTCTTCCCAATAGCTCATCTAAATCTCCCCTTTTCCAGTTTAAAACTATTCCCCCTCACCCTATGGCTCCACTCCCTGATCCAGAGTCCCTCCCCAGCTTTCCTGGAGCCCCTTTAAGGACCAAAAGGGGCTCTAAGGTCTCCCTGGAGCCTTCCCTTCTCCAGGCTGAACCCCCCCAGCTCTCCCAGCCTGTCCTCCCAGCAGAGGGGCTCCAGCCCTCCCAGCATCTCTGGGGTGCTCCCAGTATTCCAGGTGGGGTCTCCCCCGAGCGGAGCAGAGGGGCAGAATTCCCCCCTGGCCCTGCTGCCCCCGCTGTGGGGATGCAGCCCAGGGGTGGGGGGTTTCTGGGCTGCCAGAGCCTCTAAGTCAGGTAGTTCTAAACACGTAGTCTGGAAATATTTTTAAGAAGTACTCAAGAAATCCAATACAAAATAAAGGTGTTAAACCCTCCCTGGTTTTAGCCACTCCCAAGCAAACAGAATTGTACATAAACCAATCCCGACAAATTCTTATCTAGCCTATTCCAAAACTGGGAACTGCCTAAAGCCAGAACAGCCCATAGGACATGTTCCACCACATTTTTCACCGTGAGGGTGGTGAGCCCCTGGCCAGGGTTGCCCAGAGAAGCTGTG
Source organism: Chionis minor (assembly GCA_013398295.1). Taxonomy (NCBI): domain Eukaryota; kingdom Metazoa; phylum Chordata; class Aves; order Charadriiformes; family Chionidae; genus Chionis; species Chionis minor. The sequence goes on from VZSF01011138.1 coordinate 251,840, forward strand.
TCTGCCCCATCCCTGGAGGTTCAAGGCCAGGCTGGACGGGGCTTGGAGCAACCTGGTCTGGTGGGAGGTGTCCCTGCCCAGGGCAGGGGGGTGGGACTGGATGGGCTTTAAGGTCCCTTCCAACCCAAACCATTCCATGATTTCTCTCCCGTGGTGTCCCACCCCCGGCCCTCTCGTACCGCGCGGCTCCCGCCACCCCCGGACCAGCACAACGCGGGCAACTCACTACCGAAACGCATCGCTAAACCCCCGGCGGCTCCCACAAACGCCTCAAGGCGCGTCCCACCGGGCCGTTACTCACATGGCCTTTTCCGCGTTGCGAGCCTGGAAGAGAGAACACAGAGGGGCTGTTAGTGAGGGAGCCCCCCGGCCCCGCGCCCCCCCGTCCCGCCTCACCCTCCCCCGGGGGCGGCGGGAGCCGAGCCCCCGCCGGGGAAAGCGGGGAAGGGCGGCCCCGCACTCACCATGGCGCCCGCCGCTGCCGCCGCCGCTCCGCCACCCGCGCCAGGGGAGACCCGGAAGGAGACGCGTCGTCACCCGGAAGCGGGGCAGACCAGGCCGCAAAGGCCGCGTTGCCGGGACGTGCGCGCTCCGGGGCCCGGCGCGCCCCGCCGCGTCCCGGCAGGGCATGTGGAAACTCCCGGCTACAGGATTTTTGTCTCGCGCAGTAGTTTTTGTTAGGCCGGTATAAACCGGTGTTTTTCCCCGCAAATAACTTGCCGCCTCTAAGTATTTCTCCGGAAACGCGGCACTCCTCCAGGCAGCGCCCTGTCCCGGCTGCTCCCTCCTGGCAGGAGCATCCAGCCCTTCCAGAAGACAAATCCCAGGCTTGGCACCCGTGGTGTTCCCGCAGCACTTCCAGCTCACAAAATAAATAATAAAAATGAATAAAATACTTTTGTACCCCTCCCTGCACTTAGCTTCTCCACTCAGGAACGGCAGTGTATTTTTTTGCAGGCCTTTTCACACTCCCCCTCCGGGAGCTCCTGCCCAAGGGGCAGCGTTGGGAGAGGTGGATTTAGAAAGGCCGGCACAGGGACCAGGCTCTGCGCTCACCCAGCCTGGCCCACTCCCTTTACAGGGAACATCCCAGCAGATGAATTCCCCGCGCTTCCAGAAGCCACACAACAGGGCTGGCCATCCCTCCCGCACTCCAGCCCGCACACCACAGCAACTGCATCAACCCTGGCCTAAAAACCACACTAGGAAAACTGGTTTTCAGTGAGGATTTATTTAATGACTCCTGCTAATATTAATAAAATAAAGTTTCCCTTCAGAGAGCCCTGTTTGTAGCTAATCGTCTATTACACATTTATCTCTCTACCTTCCTGATCCTTATACTCCGCCAGATCTAGGAAAACCACTACACTGGAGTTTGTCACGGGACTAGCCTTCAAAATGAGTGAGGAGATGCTTCAGTCTTAGTGGAAAAGATGAACGTGGAACAGATGAATTATTAGGTTTGATTTTTCCAAGTCCCCACAATTTCTGAAATCACCATTTGCTCATCCATCTCATTAAGTTTGGAACAACCAACACCCGAAATAGCAGCATCAATATTCTAAACTGTTCTCTACAGACTGTAGAGACGCCTCAGTTGGAATAATCTCCTTTTTGAAGTTACATCCTAGTTTGCATTTCTCAGCCTTCAAATCCCATTTCCTTTGTCTTTAAAAAAAAAAGTCTCAGAGAACAATACCACTCTTCAGACCCAGAAAAATACCTTTATAACCAAGCTTCATTGCCAAGTTCTACAGAAATGGAAGAGCAGACTCCAGACGTAACCAGCACCACAGGTCTCTGACACAGCACATTTTTTTAGCTACAGGTTAAGTCCCAATGCCTTACAGGTCTTTGTCATCACAGCGCTTCAAGCTTTATTGCTGTTTAACTAAGATAATTATATGTAAAGGTTCAGTTAATCCATCCTAACCTAGCAGAAGGCTGAACACAAACACACTGTGATTAGGCGATCTGTGCTACCCCGAAACAACCCACTCGTTTCAAGCGTGGGTTTTATGGGGGTTTTGGCAACCATGTTTAAAAGCACATTCATACTCCAATAGCAGCTATTAAAAAAAAAAACCCAACCAAAAACCAACCAAACCACATACACACCACTCAAAAACCTGACACGAGGCAGGCAAGAACCTCTTCCCCACCCCTTAGTTACATAAGAGCTGAAAGGCTTCATTTTTCAGCAAACCGGCTGGACAAAAGGCATCCTGCCAAAGAATCAGGACCAGCTGTAATAGCAGTCACCATCTCATTTTGGCTTTACACGCTGTAGAACCTGCCTTCTCCATCTTCCATGTCAGAATGACCAGGCAGAAGCAAATACTTGGCATTTCTTTCCGCTTAGGCAAAGCAGTACCAGAACATTCCCTCTTTTAAGTACTTCACATAGAGAGTGCTGCCAACAGCCCATTTCCTTCTGTCTCCGCAGCAGTACCAACTCCACCTTTCCAAAACCTGCTCAGGTTGGCTGCTGCCAGCCAAGTCATCTGGGCTCTAGCCACCTGAATTTAGTATTCTCACTAGGAATCTTCTTTCCCTCACCCCCCCGAACTATGGCTCAATGTTTTCCACAGGCTTTGAACATCAAACCCAGGCCAAAAACTTTCGTTGTAAATCTTTATTTCATCAAATGTTAAGGAACTCGGGATTTCTATGGCAGCCCACTGCAGAACAGCAACAACCTGATCAGAGTTCACCTGACGTGACACAGCAGCTACAACTGTCACAATTTTCTTGGACACGTGTTATTTTAGATACCAGATTTGCTGAACCAACCTGAAGGCTATCAGGTAATATGCCTGCTTTTACAGTTTCAAACGCTCCCAGCTAAGACTCATTCAGATCTTTTAGTTCATCAACCAAGGAGTTCTTGCTGCTCTTCTGTAAGCCTCACCTACAAGCTACGGTCTGCTGAAAGCCACCGGCTTAAGCTGCTCCTGGAAGACCACAACCTTCAGCGGTGTTATTGCATGACTACATCACACTTAACAGCCTTGCTTCCAAAATAACTCAAAGTGTTAATGTTAACCTAACTGGTTAGTTATAACACAGATCTACAATAGTGCCAATCAAGTTTTACTCCAGCATAGCTGTAGATCATCAGTCTGGTACTTCTCCAATCACGCAATCACCCCACCGTCACAGGCAATTTTTTTCACCCCTCCAGCATGTCACCTACGAGAAACACTTTGGGACTCGTCAGCAAGCAAAGCCTTTAGTTAGCGCGTGAAAATCCAACTGTGCCTGCAACACACTATCCCTGATCATAACTGGACCGATTCCACATGATCTGCTAGCGCTCCTGAAGATGCCCAGAAGCTCAGGAGGCACGCCAGCTGAAGGTACTGTTAGTTGCCTTGAACACCCAATGTTACAGAGGTGCCTTCTGCAGTTGTGCCTTACTTACAGTGAAGCACCGATCAGCCAGCAACTCCTGCCCTTGTTTTTACTGCCAGGACAACTTTATTCACTTCCTGAGTAGTTGTGCTCCAGACACGCCATGTCAGCTTCCTTTTCATCAGTGTAACTTTCAGTCTACTAACCCTTAGCCAATCAACATAGCAGAACAACGTAGGGGAGTGGGAAGCGCCTGCAACACTGGATGTTTTAAGTGATAGTTCTTAGTCTAATGACATCTGCAAAGGCTGAAGTACCGCTAACACTACTAAACTACTCCAGATTTAGAACTCGCTGTACCTTCAACAACTTCTGAAGAAATGCTTTAACTGCATCAGCAGAGGTGCAGTAAGTCCCCTTTTGAGACCCCGCAATCCCCTCACATCAACATGCACAGCTACACAACAGCCTGGAAAGACTGCCTACTTCACATGTTTAGTTTAACCCTACCAGATGGAAACTGAACATCAGACAGCACGAAAGAAAAGTCCAAAGTAAACTTTTACACCTCCACACACCCCTTTTTAATGTTATTTTGCACTGTGTACATGAAAATCAAAAATAAACAAAAGGAACTTTAGCCAAACTCCCCTTCCTCCTCCAGCTTTATTGATAGTTTAAAATTACATTTTCTATGTTCTAGGACTTCAATTGCTTTTACCATCTTACTTTAAAAACTGATTACAAGCAAATGAAACTCAGTTGTCTAAGTGATATAGTATACAAAAATAACATCTTGATTTCTGTGAAAATGCATTTATTTGCAACTCCTGAATAGCTCCAAATTGTATATGCTATGAGCACTGATGTCTGGGTTTCAGATTGACTTTGAAATATTTATTCAAAAGCTTCCCATTGCGTTCTGTATCTCCAACATGAACATTCGTTGACTGAATTACTGTTACTTTTAAGTTTATTCATGATTTCTCTCTCTCTCTCTCTCTCATGGCCATTAACAGGCATGTGCATCTTGTTTGTTTACTCCCACTCAGCTATATGCTCTAGGTAGGGCCTGATACAGATATTACTTGGTGTTAACAGCTACTGAGGTCAGACAATCCAAGGCCATTGTAATAAAATTAAAGTTTGAGGAAGTTTAGACACTTCCAGAATTTCTTTCCTCCTGCATAGGATCACTTCCATGTAACCCAGAGAGGGTTTTTGCTGGTCTGACTCAACTCTTCCCACTCATCAATCCCTATTCACCAGTGGCACGGAAAGGGGGTTCTTTAACAAAGCATTATACATAACACCTCTACCAAACTAAACATAAACATTTTTGTAGTTAAATGCAGAAAGTTGATTTTTCCACCCCTTTCCTCCTTTTACACGGCAAGTAAAGCTCACTGGCCTGGGAGTAGCCTCTATCTGCCAACCTTTGGCCAGTGAAGAGGATTCAGAGAAAAATAATACAACCATCAATCAGAAAAAGGAGGGGCGACAAAGGAAAATAATTAGGCTGTAGCTTCAATTGTGCATTCCCGTGCAAGGTGCCCTGACTCGCCGCAGCGATAGCAGTTGACTTCACTGGTCTTGCTGCAGTTGATGGCTACATGGCCAGTTTCACCACACCTGGAAAAAGGAAACGATTTTATCAAAAAACATCCAGAACAGCTACTCAGAAAAGCAATCCTATTCTGTCAAGTACATTATTTACCTACATTTCATGCAACACTAGATCTACATTCAAGATTTCAGCTTCAGTGTTCCAGAATTCTTTGACAAGAGGCAAGTTTCTGTCTTCACCAGAGCCAGGAACTATTCCCCAACTGATCAACTCGCATTAATCACTGTATATGCCAAAACTACTGTACATCAAATACAGAAGCATGCTTGGGTTTTTTTACTGTGTTGGCTTTTGCCTGCTCTGATGCTTCTGTTTGCAGCTTAGCCTTCTTTTGAGAGTAATTAGTTTTAACTCAAACGCAGTGTTCCCTCTCCTTCCTCCACAGGAGAGAATCTCATTGGAGTGAAGAACACTGCACTCAGGAACACGCTGTTTCTGCTACCGGCCTGCGTTTGAAAACCAGACAGCATTCCGAGGCTGCTGTTTCAAACCGATTTAACATCCACCTGTATGTGCAGTTCCTACAATCAAGACATCTTAAGTGTATTCCTGCTGGGACTGGCTGTGCTAGTCAACTGATTTGTACAGCTGGAGTTTTTTAGTTCCACCTTAAGGCACAGGGCACCCAACTCCAGATTAAGTTTGTGCTACAGGCAACTACTTCCAGTTACTTTCTGCAAAAAGATAGGACCCCTTTCCCTGTACAGCTGAAGTGATTTTAACATCTGCATTCTTCTGGCCACCTAGAGATGCTCATCAGCAAATTTATTACTTGACTTTGCTAACAGGTATCCGAGACTTACTTTTGAAAAACAGCAGGCAACTGCTTAAAGAAACAAGCTACCTAGTCAAAATTTAAGGTTCATTTCCTAACCAAAACTAGCTACAGAAAGCATCTATCCCTTTAGATAGGTTTATGCAGTTGCCTCTTGTCAGTTCTTACCTATAGCATTTCACTTTGGTGCAGTCTTTTTGAATGTGTCCAAACTCTCCACAAGAATAGCACTTCTGCTCATCTGCATGGTCACAGTCACGAGCCAGATGGCCGGGTTTGCCACAGTTGTAGCAGCACTGCTCTCTCTCCCTCTTCGGCTCCTTGCAGTCCTTCGCAATGTGGCCACCTCTACCGCAGTTATAGCAGGCTTCCACAATAAGAAAAACATACCAAACAAGACTATAAAACCTTGGTAGAGTGAGCTGTAGCATGCTTCTAGCGAAGGACACATACAGCTTGTTTCTGGTGAATCAGGATCAGTGTACGATATCCTTCTCTTCAACCACAGATCTCTGTCTGTGCGATTGAAGAGATAGAATATTTAGTGATACTTACCATCCTCCTGAAGATCACAGTCCTTGGCAAGATGGCCAGACTCACCACAGCAGTAACAGATGTCCGGGAGAGATGAAGACATGAACTGGAAGCCTGCTTGAAATGGGTAACAGGAGAAACAACACTTAAGGATTATGTTCAGAATATTCTAAAGAGTTAATCAAGGGCACTGCCAGCTGAATCGACAAATTAGCTTCACTCTCAGATGCCCCTGGCAAAATTCTTACACGGAGGTAAGAACCAGCGAAATTTATTACCAATTTGTGTCCTAACTTCTTCATTTCAGACTAACAAAGCCAGTTTTACACACTATACAGAAGAGTCAGCTAGAGATCTTACTACACAAATAATCAGTCACCTCTGCCACGGCTTCTCATCCCACGACCACGGCCAATTCCAGTGGGGCACTCCCGAGCCCAGTGGCCAGTACGTCCACACTTGAAGCATTCATTGCTGCTCATGGCTGCAGATTACTTGCCTGAGGAAGAAAGACATTTTTAGAACATCTTCCCCTCCCTCCAACCAAAGGCTGCATTAAAATAGGAGATTTAAAGGTTTTCCACCCTCCCGGCAAAGGCAATAAAAACCAAGCAGAACTTCTGGCTAACCCAGTACTTTCTTGTACAGCATCTGATCCTGACTATTAAAATCACTTCAGAGAATAAAAGTTTGTCTCTGCTTTGCTTCGACTAAGGCAGCTTTGAACAAAAAGCCAAAGAAACAGTGTGCTACATCACTTTTCCTCTAGTTAGTTTTTGTAGCCGGTCTTCACTTCAAAAACTTATAAAAAATGCTTAGGAGTGCAGAAAAAAGAAGTAGATCCCTTTAACTATTGTCTTACCAGCCTTACTGTTGTTCTCTTTCAGTAACACACCTTCTTCCTTATTCCTCAGTTAAACTCAAAAGCCAGCTACTTATCTCAACAAATTATTTCTTCCTGATAGCTGTTAAGCTTTCTCTGGAAATGTCTAGCTAGCAGCGAATACATTTATTGACTAATCGAGTTTGATTCTAGAAGCTAATTGTCAGAATAGGCAGTATTAGACCTAGAGCCTTAAAGAGCACGTTAGCTTAACATTTGAAGACTCGAGTTCTTTTATGACTCAAATTGCAGGTAAAGTCTGAGAAACAAGAATTACAGCTTCAATATGTGAACCTATAGCTCAGGATGCATACTTCACTCCCAGGCTTACGTGAAAGAAAACGTTTAAGACATTTGGCTTCCCTAAAAGACACCAGACACTTGCCAGATATCTACAAGGCTAACTTGGAAAGCATCCTTAGAATGCTAGGGGAACATCAGATAGGCATGCCTGTCCAAGACACTATAAACCACTTCTTTTGCCCATATTGGGGAACAGAGGTATGCATTTCATTGAGCAGAAAGTCAGTCTGCCACAGGCCACCGAAGCAGCGGTTAGGATGGGGTAGGTTAAACAGAGTGTGGTCACAGCACAGTACCGTAACTCCCCTAAGCTGTAAAACAGTTACGCAAGACTTCTAGAACTACAAAGAAAAGAACAAGGAAGTTAACCATTTAAATTGGAGTCTTTAAAGTGTGCTTCAAGACAACTTTAAAGTACACTAGTCTAAAAATATGTGTGCCGAGCTTTGTTTTGATGAAGCCCCTTTAAGTTTAAATACCTCACATGAATCATTATTCTTAACCCAGCAGAAGTAGAAGCATTATCTGGTATGTGTGGATCCCCCCCTCAAGATAATCTTCCTGTAACCCTACAATTCATTCAGGTTACAAAATGCTTCCCTCCCCCTAAACCATTTGGCACCCCAGATTACCAGGAACATTCCCAAATTGTGTCCTGAAGGAAGCCACTACAGAAGCAGCAAGAACAACACATGACCTCAAGAAGGAACCAGAATTAGCATCCTGACATTTAGGTCTTAAATAGAGAGCATATATCTAAACATGAATTTTTATTTAGAGTTATTTTTAAAGTACTCTGATGTTGAACAAATTTACTGTTGCTTTTCAGCCACTCATGGCCCGAAACAGTTCCTGTCCCTCCAATCACGTTCAGCAAGGAAGTGACCACCCATCCTTCCAACCACAGTAGAAGCCCGAGTATTTAAAGTACAAGAGATCCAAACTTTATCATGCTACTTCTGTAGTCCCACATCTACCTTCCAGTCAGACCACATGACGGTATTCGCTCTTAAAACGAGGTTTTTCCTATGAAAGGATGCAAGACGATCTTAGGCAGATCTAAACAAGAATAAAACAACTAGTTGTCCGAGCACTTAAAGAAACATACTTGGATTTTACCCATAATCCAGCCTTCTCTGCTTCAACTCAGCATTCAAGACTCCAAACTATCTCATTAGGACACCCAAGGGTGAAGAGCTGTCTACTATGGTGACAGCAGCTGGCACTCAGCATGCTACTGTTTATGCCTGTTTTCATAGCAACCATGTTGACACTGCAGAACAGGAAAAACACCGGCAAAGCCAACTGCAGGAGCCGGGCTCAGGCACAACTGCCGCTTTTCATTTCAAGAGGGAAAAAACGGGGTCCCCAAGTTACACACCAAGATACATTCCTCACTTCACTTGCAACTTCTCTTAAAAAGGCTTCATGTTAAAACATTACAGAACAGCAATGTAAGACCTGTTAAAAAGAGCAAAATCATATGCCAACAGCTGTAACAGAACTGCAATAAATCTTTACAGATACTAGTAACTACTAGACTTTTGTTCTAAGCCATGAACTTGAGACTACAGCAGGGAGTGACAGGATTGAATACTGCCAGCAGTCACCCATATGAAGAACCTGACATAACCAGGTAGGTTAACGTATGGTAAAAGACATATATTTAATAGGCGAGCTTGACCTGTTTTACACACACAGTGGAAAAGTTTTTATACTAAGACTAATCTGTCAGGCTACACCCAGTCTGTCAATCTACCAGTCAGGGTCAGGATCTGCATGATGGACCAAAGCTCACTGCTCACCACCCCAAAGGAATCTGAAAAGAGAAGCTTTACAGCTGATTCAAAGTTACTTCCTTCTTAACTGCTCCTTCAAGAGGAAAGCCTGAAGTTTGGGGTTTTTTTCCTCTGGTATATAGCAAATTGACAAAGATTACGCAAACTGAGTAAGAACTCTAAAGTCAAACAATGGCCTTTGCACAACTATCTTTCATGACAGAGATTAAAAACCTTTATCTTCAGAGGCCCGTTTTCCCCCTGAACTCAGAGGTATTGAAGGTTACAGCTGCCACAGAAGTAGGACTACACAGCATGCTGGCTCCATCTTCAGATACCTTAAATATATGAAAGTACCAAACAGTTCGCCTGGAATTTCTCTTCACCAGTATTTTAATATTTAACTTCTGCATTCTTCCTGTAAAGGATGTGAAACTGAATACAAGTTCACCAGCTAGACGTAGGTGCAGCTGATACTAGTTTTACTTGCCCCACATTCTAAGAAGCCTTACATGGGACAAAATTCCCCACCTGCGTAAACTGTTTTGAAAACCAGTGTAAGGATTTAGTTTTCAGATAAAGCCAACAGCCATTTTTAAGGAACAATATCCAGAAAAGGCTGGTTCAGAAGACAAGTCCTTAAATGGACAGCCTCCAAGCAGTTTGGACACCATTACATTTTTCAGTTACTTCCAAGGGGGGGGGGGGGGGAAGAGTACGGTAAAAACCACCCAAGTTCAAATTCTCCTCTATTAGTCAATCCTCCTCCATTTTGTCATCACAGGCAAGTTTCCAGCAGTTCCTTTTATCTATCAAGGCCACCTTCAGTAAGCTGCCTGCAAGGCTACTTGTTTAAGTCTTCTTGGGAAGTTTTCACTCTGTCACATCTATCAACACTTTCCACAGATCAACTGTGTTATACAAAGCTACTTGCTCGCCCCACCCCACCCCCTTTACATCCCCAAACTAGATTTTTACCTCATCAGAACAGGAAAAGTGGTAATACAAAACAAATTATGATTATTGCCTCATCTGTACTGTCTGAGCCAGGTCAAATTCTGCAATATACACTGTCACTGCCTCATAGAATAGATTCCAAAACTTGTGAAGAAACACTAATCTAGTTGCCTCAAATCGGTAGGGTTTCTACTAAAAGGCAAAAGGTAGTCCATTTACCTGAACTCCTTCTACAGAGCTCCATAATGGTAGTTTGAAGCTGACATAAATCACCTTGCAGCTCTTCAGCAAAACATTACGCATTAATTTTAGACTTTGGTCTGTATGATCATCCTGCTGTTTAAGATCATGGGCCAAGAAGAGCTCAAAGATCCACGTGAGAGGCACCACCAGTGGTTTCCTAGGTCAGATCTGAAACTTCTGAGTGCAACCTCAGCACCAAACTTGAAAGTGACAAAGTTTCTTTGTGATTCTTCCAGCAATTATGAGAAATTTTGAAGTTTCTTGCATCGAGCTGTGAAGCTGGAAATCATTTCTGTGGCTTTACAACTAACATACATTCCAAACTTTTAAAATGGGAGAAGCACTATTAATCTCCAGTCTTCACATACAAGATCCATCAGTATCAAGTCTGTTTTAGTAGCTTACCCAGACCTGATGATGGCAACAACTACCACTAAGCCCCACTGTAATGCTCCTTATTTTATTACTTTTAGCCTAGATTCCCTCTGAGGAACAAGTTTGCTTTAACGAAAGCAAAACTAACTTGGGCTCCTCATAATAGAAAAGAAGCTGAACACCTCTAAGATCACTCAAGATGCTTCTGGATATGAGTATCTCCTTATGAGTTCAACAGTTTGTTAACAGTATAAGCCCAATATAACAGGGACAATTACCTTTATTATACTTACCAGGTGCTTCTTTTGATCTACAAGCACCAATTCCATTCCATATTAATAAGGATTTGACTCAAAGGACAGACTAGATAAAAACCACTGCTAAAACGAGCATACCCAAGAGCTCTTTGGCAAGCAGCTGTATCAGAGGCAAATGTTGAGAAATCAGCAGTTTCCTTCCAGGCTGTTGGTGACCAACCTACAGTACCACACCTGAATCTGACAAGCCAGCCCAGATCCAGCCTGAACATGGCGAAACACCCATGTAATAGGAAGCACAGCTTTCCCTCCCAGTAAGATAAAGAAATGGAAAGGCAGAAAGGACTGCTAACAAAAGCACTAGCGTTCAGTTTCAAAAGAGAAGTCAAAATATTACTCATTTAAAGAGAAATGCTACCCAGGAAGAGTGTTTTTATCTCCCAGGAAGTGTATTTTGAGAATTCTTGAACACAGGACACGACTGTCACTGAAGGTAATCAGTATTCAGATGGCTGAATTTCCACACCTGTAACCTGAAAACACACTACAGAGAGTCAGTGATGCTCCCCTCTCCTGCTTTTGTCCTCACCAGAAAACATACAAAATTAAGTATTCTGACCCCCAGGTAACAATACACCAATTCTGAGAAGTCTTTTGAAACTTCAAGAGAACCTGGAGAAGTGCAAAGACAAGCCCCATGCTCTATTCGAGTCCCCTGAATACATTCCACAGGCAAACTGATCTAAGAATGCGGAACACTAACTAAAACTCAACAGCCCAGATGCCTACTGAGGGGCTAGAAGCCAGGTCAAAAAGACATCATGACTTCAGTTAGACTCAATTAGTAACTCTTGGATAGTTTCATTGACAAAAATCAGACAGGGAGCAAAAGTCAATCAAAAAAGTGACTCTAGCACCTTCTGCCTATCCATACTTAGTGGGAGAAACTATAGATTATGTATGTACCAAATATTTTATATTATTCTCCTTTTATTTATTCCTATCTGTACAAAGTTTTAAACTTAAACAGCTTCCGCACCACGCTAATTTTTTAACTTTTAAAAGTTCAGACTAGATGCCAACAAAGTGAGATTAAAAAAAAAGGCAGGCTAAGCCTGTCACTCGCAAGGATCTCGTACAGCCCTGGTTAACTCATTTAACCTCCCCACTTTGAAGACAGGCACAGGATTCCTTCTCTAGGCAAATCTGCACTGAGGAAGAAAACACAGACTAGGCAACCCTGACGCTGCGTGGCAAAGCGATCTCATTAAGTGCTGCAATGAAAATAAAACCCAGCATTAAGTTTAATAATTCCTCATGACAATTCCCGGTGCTAAATGAGTAACAGCGGTTACTTGAGAACTACGTCTGACAGGAACTTAAATAAAAGGCTGCTCCACTAGTCCGTGATCTGTAGATGTCACAGGCTATTTTTCCTATCCATTTATAGGTCACATTTGGATTTGGAGCCGGCCACCATCCGTGCCTGCGGTCGGAGACAAATAGTTGCAACACCTCGACCCTCCGCTCCCCGGCCGCGCCTCACACGTGGGCGGCCACGTGGGGCCGGGCCC
>VZSF01011138.1:264630-322647 GCA_013398295.1 Chionis minor
CACGTCGCCGCAGCCGCCGCCAGGCCCCGGCCGAGAGGCCGAGCGCCGCGAGGTCGGCGGGAGACCGCTCCCGGGCAGCGCCCGGCCCGCCCGAGCGGACCGGCGTGACCTACCCCCGCCCCGGCCTCCCTTCCCCCATAGCGGCGCAGGCTCCCTCGGCGCCTGCCGGAACCCGCCAGCGCCTGACTCACCCGCCGCCACCGCCCGCCCTCGCCGGGCCCGCGGAGCCCCGCTGCCCTCCTCAGCGCTCCCCATCCCCCCTCCGCCGTGCTCCCCCCTCGCCGCCCAGCCCAGGGAATCGCGCCCGGGGCCGCTCGGCGCCACTTTCCCGCGCACTAGGCCGGAGTGCGCCAGCGCCATCATCCCGCCGCGCTCTGCCCTCACTCCCCACCCCGGGCGCCGGCAGCTCCCCTCGCCGCCAAGGCGAGGCCGGCCCGGCAGTTACCTGCGGACTCCTGCCCCGCGGCGGCAGTGGCAGCGGCCCGCCCGGACTACAGTAGGCCGCGCTGGCTCCGGCTCTGCCCGCCCGCTCCCGCGTCCCTTCTGCCTGCGCCACACGCGGTTTGCACACGGCCCCACGCGCGCTCTCACTCCCCCTCAACACCCCCCGTCTCTCCCTGCGATCGCTCCGCCCCTTCCCTACTACTCTGCGCACGGCTCAGCGGAGTCCACCCCCCTCAGCCAATGGGTGCGAACCGCTTTGCCGGGCAGCCAATGGGAGACGCAGAGAGGGGACACCCAATCAAGGCCGTGGAAAGGTGGGAGGGGCCCGGCCACCGGGTCCCGCCGCTGGCTGGGCCGCGCGGCTACCGCCTGCCGTGCGCTCCCTGAGTCACCGCCTGGGCGGCCTCGGCTTCTTCCCGCTGTGTCCCTGCTCCACCGCGCGGAGCGCTCCGGCGGCCGCCTGGGGCGGGAGAGGGGGCCGGGCTGCCCGGGGACGCGGCCACACACGCCATGTCAGCCCCCCCCAGCGATCCGGGCTGTGGTCCCGCGAGGAGGAGACGGCTGGGGAGAAGCCGCGCAGCCCCACGCAGGATCAAAGGGAGCGGGGCGCCCGCCCGCCTCCCCCTTCCTTTCCCTTCTCTTCCCTGCTCCCGCCTGGCCGCCTCCACGTTGGCCCGAGCAGGAGAGCTCGCTGCCCGCTCCCCGCACGCCTCCCGCCGCCGGCGGTAGCGCCCGAGGGCGGCGGAGGACCGGGAGGCGGCGCGGCGGCCGCCATCTTGAGGGTGAGGGGAGGGCCGGGCGGGCGTCCCGCCGGCAGCGCCAGGAAATGGTGGACGCGGGGCTGGGGCCCGGCCCGGCCCGGGCGGGCGCGCCACCGCCGCGGGTGCTGCGCGGACTCGTCTAACCTCGTTAGAGCCGGCGAGCACAGCAGTTAACGTGTCTGACGTGTTCGCGCAGTGCAGCCAAACGACCCGAGGGGGACGATGTCTTTTGAACTGCCGAACAAAATTTACTCTCTGAGAACCCGCACCTTGCACGGATCTCGTAAATAATATTGCTACTTAGTTTAGCGCTCAGCTACGAGGATTTTCACATAAACCCTGCTCCCTTTTGCCTAGGAGCTTCACAGATGAATTGGCGACTAAATGCTGCGCCAGAACCACTTCTGTGTGAATGTCCAGTACAGCAGGAACACCCACAGTTACTCCATTTATTTGGTCATCGTCATTTTGTTTAAAATTTCACCATTTCAACTTTCCATTGAGGTGTCTTTCCCCTCCTGCCAGCTGTCAGAAGAGGGTGGAAGCTGCCCCAGGCCCTGGGACTCAGCAGCACCATGTCGGTGCCAGGCTGGTCCTGGAGATGCTTTGGATTGACCTTTCCTGAAGCTGTAAATCTAATATTATAGCACTCTAATATAGCACTACAGTTAGGTTTCTTTTATTAGAATATGAGTAAGAATGTATGTCTTCCCCTCCATGATGTCAAGTGCGGTTCATTTAAGATGAACTTTACATCATTTGGTTTTATTTGTGCTTTGTTTGCTGTATTTGTATGTCTGTGTTGTGTGTTTTATAATATGCTGGATTTTCTACAAAACTAAAGGAGGCTGGATTTTACCAGCATCGAGGTTTGATAAGGGGACGAGCCTGTCAGGACCACTTCTGTATGTTACGCTGTACTGCCTTACCAAAACTTTTGCCTGGTCTCATTTGGGTATTTGTTTTACAGCAATACAAAAACACCGACATTGCCAACCAGCTTTGAACTGGTAATAATATTTCTTCCCACTGATGACTTTTTTTTCATCTTTGCTATCATATTTCAGCATAATTTTCATGGCGTTTGGTTGCCTCAGATACATTACAATCCTGTTCACAAATAGTCATAGTTTTAGTTTTAATTACTACTGTTTTCAGGTAATAAAGGGAAGAAAAATAATGTGTGTTGCTAAGGAAGTGCTTTGAGCTTCTAAACCATGAGTGTGCCTGCATTGCATTAAAGACCAGCCAAACAACAGATCCATGTCACTAAGAAGGAAGGCGGAGACAAAATCATGTATCTGCAAATTTTTCATCAAATATTTACTTTTTTTAAAGTACTAGAACTGGGCTTCTGTATGAGTCTTTGTAACAGGACTCGGGGATTTTGGACTGACAAAACAATTGTATTACAACTTTCCTAACTTCTGCGTTTTGCTGGTTGTACTTCTGGTACTGAAGTCCATGAGGATGGGAAACTCCAAGCTTAATCTTGGTGGCAATCTGTAGACTTACTGTCATCAAAAGTTTTTGTGACTGATACAGCCAGTAAATTCCCCTGAACAAGCCAAAACTGTTGATTTGATGGAACTTCAAATCATATCCTGGGGTCTCCCTTAGTTGGAATGGAAATAGGGTGCAACTGTGAGTGAAAAGGCATTACCCAAGAAGTGTTACTGCTGGTGACAAATCACTTAATCATCTTCTCTAAGTGTACTGCCTCAAATACAGTTCCAGTGCTCTTGCAGGATATTTTTATCTATCTTTCACTATAATGGATGAGATTTTCCCCCAGCAGATAGTCAGAGAGTCTTCTAACAGCATTTGGTTTGTGTACTTAACCTGAAGAATTAACTTGGCTTGTTGTATCTTAATAAAGCTTGCAATTCTTGTTTTGCCGGTTTCTCTCTGATATTTATGCAAAGGCTAGTCTTGCAGTGAAAGAACAAAAGTGAGAGGCATGATGTCTATTCCTGGCTCAGTTAGTACTTCCTGTAGAAAACAAAGTAGACAGAAAACAAGGTAGAAGTACAAAGTCTTTAAACTTCTTTCAGCAATATATCTTTCCTAATGCAGACAGTTCTTAGAAGTGTTGGATGAAAAGCCAAATCATTTTAAGACCAAATAAAACAACAAATCACATTTTGCAACCAATGTTCTTGCATTGTTTTCCTCTGAGTGGTTGGACATGTGGGTAGAAAACTGTTTCAGTTGCTGGGCAATTGTCATTGCTTCTCAGCTACATACTTTTATTGTTAAAGTAAATCTCACTTAATTTTGTATTTGTGATTTTTCAAAACCAAGGAGACCAAAAATGATCCCTATGGACTGTAAGTATTCAAAAGAGAAGCTGCTTTTGGAGCACAGTTTAGTTGAAAACAACTTGTCAGCAGCAGTTTGAGAACAAGTGGTAGCTGTCGCCTGTTCCTTCCCCCTTCCCCGGTCATTCATTCCACCTGCCAGGAGGCCGTGGCAGGGCAGGAATACGTGCCCGTCGTTGCACAGTTCTGCTCCTCGATGCTTTGTTGTCGCCTCTGCGATTCCAGTGGTATAAGAATAACAAAGGCAGAAAGTATCTGTTTTTAAAGATCAGCAATTGGCGTTATCCCTCTAAGAGCAACAGATCACTTGTGATGTTCTGTATTACGGTGTCGTATCAGAGAAGTGTGTTTTACCTGGTTGAAGCCCAGTGGGTCAGCAACGTCCACCAAGACTTCTTCTGCAAGAAGAGAATCATCTGTTGCTGTGAAAGAAAGAGAGCGAGTCTTGAGTCAGCTCTGTATATTTATTTCTTTTAAAAAAGTCATAGTCAACTGGCTGTTGGAAAGAGGCCCGGTGAAATCAGTTGGTGTATTGAGGAAGGAAAGAGTGATGGTGGTTAATACTTGTGCCTGTAAATGACAGTTCAGGAAGCTTCAGTGGTGATCTTGAGAGACTTTTGAAATATAGAAGGCATAATCCCCTGGATGATGCAACAGGTAACAGGAAAGATCAGCCTGCTTCTTTTATAAAATAGTCATATTTATATTCAGGCTCCATGGCTTAATTGTTTCATAGCCTTTTTTTTTTTTTTTTTCTTTTTTGATAGTACATCTATGCTAAATTAGCTACATACCATCTTCTAAGGTAAAGTTATTTGGGTTGAAGAGAAGCAATCATACTGACTGATTTGAGATGCTTAGTTCATTTTGATTTATTATAAAGAGCTGATGAGATTTCAAATAATTACTTATTTAATGTATATAATAACACAAGAATGATTAGTTAGCTCATGACTGTTGCACAGATACCCACATTTAGAGTCAGGCAAAAAGAACTTCCTTTGCCAACTAAGGAAGTTCACCTACACAGTCATCCTTCTATTTCTCTAAAGAGAATGAAACCCTTAAATATGTCTGAAAAACTACTATACGCTCTCTAAATGTTTTTGAGAGATCTATAAATGTATGCAGTGTCTATTATTTGGCAGGGACCAGCGAGGGCCAGCTGCTCCCCAGGGGACGAGGAGCCAGGACCCAGACAGGACCCCGAGGCGGCAGGGCCCACCCCTGGAGCGCCCAGGCAGGACGAGCCCAGGGATGGCAGCCGGGAGTCCGGATCACCGCACCACCAGCTCGTGACGGGGAGGCGAGGTCTGAGGTGACACCAGGATATTATGGTTTGAGAAAACCCGTAACAATTTATTGTCACTTAGACAATTATTCTCTCACCTGATGACCCCTCCCCACCCAGGAAGGGCAATCAGGAAGAAAACAAGAAAACCCAGGAGTTGAAAGATAAACAGATTTAATAGGATAGAACTGGATAATTAACAGTACTAGCACAAAGGAACCCATATTGATGCCAATACCCATATATACTCTCCAAGGATTACACTCAGCCAACTATATCAGTTGGAAGCTGCGCACTCCCAGCAGTGGACAGTAAATGTCGGACACTGCGAGCGCTACAGCTTCAGGAAGAAGGGAAGGGCTCAGGGATCCGGCACCGGGGCAAGAAGTCCTCTGGATTGCCGCCATCAAGGGAGAGCCATCAAGGGGGAGAGCGCAAGCAAGGGGAAAAAAACCCCTACCTCGCAGCAGACTTTCTAATTTATATTGAATGTGACGTTCATGGTATGAAATAATCCTGTTGGCCAGCTGGGGTCAAGTGCCCGAGTCTTGCTCTTCCTCATCCCTACACCTGGCGAGCTCGAAAACTCTGAGACCTTGAAACCCACACACCACAGGTGGCTATGCAGTAAATATCTTCACTAATTCAGACACTAGAGTCTTACACAATTACAGCTTTCCCAAGCATTAGGAAAGAAATTAGTCCTGTGTCGCTCATACCAGGAGACAGGAACTCAGTTTGCAGATCAGGGTCAGGTCCAGCGACAGTAAACGGAGCGAGATGCAGCCCGGCGATGGCCAGGGAAGTCCATGGTGGCAAGGCAGGGCTGAGATGAAGCCAGGAGGAGCAAGCTCAGATCGAGGAGGTCTGTGCCCAGGCATAGCCATGGCTGTACCACAGCTGAACACAGAGCTGGAGACCAGCACCACCACAGTGTCGCTCAGGCAGTGGCTGAGGGCCGAGAGCTGAGATGGGCCCGTGGGCAGCTGTGGGTGGAAGCACCAGGAAAAGCTGGTCAAAGCAATTAACGTCTATTAGTGCACTCATGGCCCTGACATTATTAAATGTGCTCTGTGACTCTGCTGTGTCTTTCAGATTTAATGTATTTTTAAGTGAGTTACTCCACTGATTTTTTGCTGATGATACAGGTGACTTCATTAGCCAGACAGGCTTTCTAAGTGTGTGATGAAGTTTATAAATTATTTGAAATCCGTTATTCAGGATGTCCTGGGGAACAAAAAACTAGAGCTGACATGGTATGAAGGAGGCCAGAAGTCTTCAGGACTCAATTAGGACAAATGCCTGAAGCAACAGATGGGTGTCACAGGAAAATGAGACGATGCAACCTGCATGAGGTTGTGCACCATGAGATCATATCCAACGTAGCCAATGGCCAGGGTGCTGGATGGAGATACAGTGAGAAAATGTCTCAATAAAGTATTCCCTAAAGCATGTTCTTTGACACAAAGAAAACACCCAAACCTATTTTTGCTGTTCGTCTCTTATTTTTAGAATAACCTATGGAATAACCTGTTGGCTCCCAGCTGCTCGGTATACTTTAATATTTTGCGCTACGTCCATCTTCTAGCTGTTGTTTCCTTTTATCACACCAGCAATTGTACCAAGAGCCAACTGTTACGCCTGTTGATGACAGTGATAAAAATTACAGTAATATTTGATGGTCTGTATGACACTTCAAAGAACTATATCGTGCATGACATAGCAGTTCTCACTGAAGGATGTCTGTAAAACCACACACACATAAAAAAGATCGGAGAATAACCTCTATAATCTGAAGTGTAAAGTAGCTTACGCATTATACAATGATAACTGTAGTGGATGTGGATGTGTATAGAGTCTTGGTGGAGTTCTGGTATCCCTCTAAAATGTGGTATTCGACTAAAGGGTCAGATTTTGTAGGGCTGTTGCTTCTATTTTTGCACAGTGCCCTAAGGTTAAACCCTGACAATGTAAAGCCAAGGTCAAGAGGTACCCTGGGTTGTACCAGGGAATGCACTGAAGTGCACTAAAGCATATTATCAGCTGTCTGACCCGCAGGCATCTGCCACAGTCATTCTGTAGCCCTGGGCGCTTGCTCACTTGCTTTCAAATGCTCTTCTCATTTCTCCCAGGGATGCATGCAAGTGATTCCAAAATTTAAGTTTTACTGACTAGGAGCCAATGACAGAAGATCTCTATGTAGTGTTTTATTCCAGATACAACTAACAATATTCATTATTAATTTAACATATATGGACCTGGGTCTTCCATGATGTATATGTATGAGCTGAATGCTCGTGCAATTCTGTTTATTCCAACAGGGTGCCTCTTCATCTGTGACTCCAGAGGAGTGTCAGATCCAATAGCCAAAACTTTTCTTTGCTGGGCAGTCGTACTGAACTGTGTAGACTGGATTGTGAAGTCTACATTTGACATTCATAATCAGCCCATCTTGCACCAGCATATGTTTGCCGTCAAGCAACTGTAACGGGACACCAGAGATTTTACCTTGTCTTGAGGGCATCCCCACATGGCTATTCCAGTTAACCCAGGGGTAGAAAGAGATTCTTCAGAAAAAATAGTATGTCAAGAGTGCAGCAGCAGCCCAGAGATATCCAGATGCTAGAACAGCTTTTTAAAGTTTCCAACAGGCAACTCTATGCAGAGAAAATAGACCGTTCTAACTTGACTGCAAGAGAGCAGTCAAGAGCCCAGAAGTACAAAAGCGAAGCTTCTTTGTCCTTTCACACCCCCACCTCTGCCCAGTATCAGGTTCCTGACCTAGTTTGGATGCAGCAATACTCAGCTCAGATCCAAAAATGAAATGAGCTCTTTATCTGTACTTGACTAGGTTCCAAATGACTTCAGGAAGAAGAGGCTGAGTAAGGACTTGGCTGTAGGTGGATCAGAGACTGTGCAGTGTTTATTTATTAAAAATGTCCAATTTGGTGTCCTGTTTGCAGCCTGCCAAAGCAAAAGGGATTAAAACTCCCCCCCCCCCCCCCCTTTCATTACTGAAATAATGAGTAGAACTTTTTTTTTCCCGCCCCTCTACATTATTACTGGCATAATCTGTCAAGTAAGCAATTGAGTTGTTTCACCTTATCACAATCTTTGCTAAGAAAGATTTAGCAGCATGATAATTTAATGGAAAATATTATAGCCACATTCCTTTTCAGACATAAATTCTACGTAGAAAGATAAACATCTAATGGGAAAAAAGTTTGTGATAAATTCTACGTAGAAAGATAGACATCTAATGGGGAAAAAGTTTGTGTGAATATTACAATGATTTATCTGCTTTATTGTTTTTTCCAGTGCGGTGTTTTACCTGGAGTAGTGCAGAGCATACATGAGAGCGAGCTCAGTGAAGTTATCCCACCTCTTACTGAAATGTGGATATAGAAATGCCAGCATCCTTTCAGCTTCACTAAACATTAAGTAGAAGTACAAACATAATTATCACAAATACTCTTTTGATCACCAAAAGACGATTAAAACAGTTGTTCACTTAAAGCTGTGCAAAGCAAAGTTAAGGAGTATGCCCGTCAGGAAGAAGCAGCGTGAATAACTCACAGTCAAGGCAGAAATTATCTAAAAAATGTAAACGTTATCATCAACAAAAAGATAACTGAATTCCGTGGTAATTTCAACCAACTAACAAATGAAAACAATCAGGGTCTACCAACAGAGATGACAAATGGTTCTGTAGTTCCTAGAATATTTTTAAGTGCTAAAAATAGGTATGTCTCACTTTAACTGCATGAGAAACTACAAGCTGAGGATGAGTAAAAGGTCATGAAAAGGTACTTGGCTTGAAGGTAGAAAAAAGCATCAGAGCAGACCTAGGGAATTAGAAGTTATGATACAGATGTGTATGTTAGATATTCTGCAGGACTGAGTTAATAGAGTTGCTTTAACTATGTCATAAACTAGAAGAGCAGTAATACAGGTGAGGCAATGTTAAAGATTAAAAAAAGCCCAGGTACTGTGGGGTTCACCAGCAGAGCAAATGTACTGTGTTTGGAATTGTAAAGGTGAAGATTTATGGGTAAAAACTCTTACAAGTTTTCTGAACCTCCACTCTTTTCATGTGAATTCCATATGAATTATATAGAAATGAAACAATAATCTCCTCATAATTGTATAATAATATAATCTTCCAGCTGTTAGTAACAACGAAGCTAAATTCACCAATCAAATTGTTTGCTTCAGTGAAACAGAAAAAATCGTCAGCTTCAATGCAACCTTTTAGTAAGTGACATCATCCTAAAAACATGAAGCATCTTTTTCTTCTTCTCAACGCATACGGCTGGGTTCTGCGCTTCTCCTGTTGGGATATTCTCAGGTTGTTTTAAGGATTTCAGTCCCGGAAATGCAAGTGGGTATTGCAGAAACGTATGGAGGCGTTGGGGTTTGCTGGCTGTTAGAAGGCAGGCAGATGGCCCCGCATCCCTCAGGTCGGAGCGTAACGCTGATCTAGAGCCACCTCCGTCACCAGCCTCCGGAAGGCTCATCCCAGCACACGCTCCGCACTGCTTTTGCACTGTGCTCAGCGCTGGTTTCATTTCCTGCATTTCACTGTTTTAAGCAAGACTTACTTAGGAAGGAAGTATCTTCATTTCCTAGGCTGCTTCTCATTAATGTGTAAAATTTCACTTAGTGGATAGTTATCTAAGTCTGGAGTTTCAGAGAAGGATTTACCAGTGAGCACACATGGTCTGCTATACAAACTCACAGTTCATAATTCACAATAGGTGTGAGCTGCTCCGTATAAATAAATAATTTTCTTCTGTTTCCCAGCTTTTTGAATTGATTATTCATAAAATCTTGTGGTGCATTAGTCTTAGGTAATCTAGGAACAGCACTCTCTGGAACGTGCAGTTTACCTTAATACTTTTACATAAACTTGTCTCTGGTATGAATGCAAAAAGGGCTTCCATTTAACATTTGACTTCTCAAAATATGTTTTCCAGTTCACTTTCTCATTAAAAGACCTTCCTTCTCACGCAAAATACATTCAGTTCTGCTATTCAACTTGAAAGCTGTTTGGAGTCACAGTTAGGCTTTGGATGCGTGTGTAGGGACACGGGTGCAGAAGGGATGGTGGAGACGTACCAGCGTATAGCAAATAAAGACGTACCAGTGTATAGCAAATAAAGATGTACCAGTGTATAGCAATAAAGTCTAGACAGGAGCCATACATTGCACAATACACGTTGCCCTTACATTGCTTGGGGCGAAGCAGGGGTTCTATGGGATAATGTGAAACTTGGCGATAGAGTTAAAAACTTGTGTTGTGTTCCTGAGATGCACACAGGTTGAACACACAGCACCATCACTCTGGCCTTTCATAGTTTCAGGGTGTTTGGGCATCTCCAAAACGGGTATCTGCACGTGTGAAAGCTATGAGACTCTTAGCACAGCGGCGTGGTGGTTTTTAGACTAGGGGCTGTGTCAGCATAGCACATAGAGAAGGACAGTCCTGGATTTTCATAGGTTTATCTCGTCAGCCTCCATTATATGCACACCTAACACTGGAATACCTTAAACCCATATTCAGTGGAAACCAAGGTAGGTTTCCACACATCAGGCCTATAGAGAATCTGGTTATTTCTGTTTTGTAATGTTCTACGCAGTGATATTTTGTTTTCCCTGATGTTTTTTCTTCCCATGTGGTCTCTCTGGAGTGGCTGGAAAACCCACGTGCATGTTTTGTGTGACTTCAGAATTACACAGGGCAAAAGCGTCTTGTCCCGAGTATTGCATGTGGGTTGTGATCCGTAACTAAACTCCTGTCTTGCTTTGTCAATGCCACAACAGGACAATGCACCACTAGTCCTTCACTTCAGAGAAGTGCCTTACGTGGCTCTTATACAAAAAATATTATTGTTAAAATTGCAGGATTAAGCACCGTTCTATCCCAAGCTGGCAGAAACAAACAACTAAAAAGGAATATTCCTTCTCACATGTTCTGTCGCTTGACCAAGCTGCATTACAAGGATGAGAAGTGAAGAGTCACTATCCAGTCTACTGCTCACGGAGAGCTCACTCATAGCAAAGGAAAGAAAACAGTGCCCGATAAAAAGGAATATCCATTTGGAAGAGAGCCAAAACAAGTCTGCCTGAAGTATAGGTTAAATACTGGATGACTTCTGAAAGCAAAATAATAAATGATTTCTTGAAGATCTTAGTCTTAAGACTGATGGAGGAGTCAGAATAAATCCAAGTCTTTCAGAACATCTGGAAATGCTGTTTGAATTTCTTACCCTACTGCACAAGCAATCATACTTCATGGTTTTAAGGCATTTTTTCTTCCCGGTGGTTCACAACTATTAGCCCAACTTTACAACATCTTGGAAATGGAAGAAGATAAACAGGATCACTGCTGAAGTATAGCCTCTTGGGTAGAAAACCGGATCTGCTTAAAAGCTCTATTAATTAGATTTGGCCAGTGTTTCGATTCTAGTTCTTTTAGGAAGAGTCTAAAAGAAGAGTAAAATGCAGCAATACATCACCTATAATGTAATTTTTGAAAGCTGTCAGCAAAGTTTCTTTTTCAATGTCAGATATAGATGGGTGGAATAAAGTGTTTATGTATACTCCAAAAGGGGATTCCCAGTCAACCACCTGAGTGATTTAAGCATCACTGATCTATTTGGCAAATTATATCAAATTGCATATGGCTTTCAGAACTGCAGACACTTAGCTTTCAAGACATCTCTCATTCCAAGTTGATGGTACTACATATACTATATATGAGGACTCTTTTGTAATTTATAGAAATGCTATAAAAGTAGATAGAGTCACCGAAGAAAATGATGCAGAAACAGTATTTGTTTACAGCATTCATTAGTCAATAAAATGGAGTAGAAAGCCTCTCTTTGCTCAAAAGTATGGTTTGTTTTTCCTCACTGGCATCCTACTCGATAATACCATACTATAGTAATTAAATAAGCGAGAACTCATCATAGCCTCAGCTTATTAGTAGCATCACCAGATTTAATAGGTCCACTTCCTATTAAAATCTTCTTTAAAAAAATTCTTCCTTTAAGGTTCAGGCAACAGAAAGTCTAGGCATAATTATATCATGAACATCCATCTCCAAGGCTGGCCATACTAACAAAATGAGTCCTCTAGAAGGATGTTTTCTCCACATGAGCCTGAAAATGGCACAATACTGGTATTTAGCAAAAGACAGGGAAAAGGAGGTTGTATGTGAAATTAAGAGAAAAATTAGATACCCCTGAAAACCGAAGAATAAATAGAATTAACTGATTTCTGCCTTTGAAGAAAGGAGGCATTATTTTTCAAAAATTATGGTTTTTTCTTTAGTGGGTACCAGGATGAAACACATGATCTGCTCAGGTCGTGATCCTTTTCCTGGAAGCAGCTCTCAGTCAGCTTCGAAGTGGGAAAAGTGATAAAGGCGATAGCAAATGGAAAGTACATCAAGAATGTATTTTCATATTTTGAGTTGGGAATGACCTTGGGTGTTGCCTGATCCGTCTATTGTTACAAACATTCATACAGTGACTAACGTTGACACTGGAACATTCAGAAACAAATACATTAATTAGTTAACTTGATGAACAGGTTTGTGGTCATGAAACTCCTGCCAGCCTACATGAGTAATTAAAAGCTCCGTGCATTTGGTTTGAAATCAGAGACCTGAAATGCAGGACCTCCATTGCGTTGCCAGCTGTAACTTACTCTTTGTACATCTGCAAGTTGTGTTGTAGATGGTCCTGAGGACTGAAATCTCTTAGCAATACCACGACCGATGGCCAGACTATTTCTGCATGGAATCTGTGAGAATCTGTGCTCCCTAAAGGCGATGGTTCCAGCAAGTCTGGGCAGGTTTTCAATTTGAAGGAAGAACAGGGAGGCATATTAATCAAACAGCTCATCATTCCTCGTCTGGTGGACACAGAAATCTCCTCCCTTTGTACATGTAGAAAGAGAAGGTCTGAGTGGGCTCTTCCATTAAGTTTTCATTTAATGAAATGAAACCTCCCTCTACTAAGACAGGGAAGTGCCTTTTGACCAGTCTGTTAAGTATTTGTGAATATAATTGTTAATTCTTCAGGCCCACATATCTGAGCACCGAGACTGCTAGAAACAGTAACTGCAGAATGTTGATGGTGACAAAATTTATCCAGCAAACAAACACGGTTCTTAGAATACATGCAAAAGGTTGCAGACCAGGCACTCCAAAATTGGGGCATGCTAGAGTTACATTTGCTTATACAAACTTAGTTTAGGATATTGTGGACAGACCTACAATAGCCTTTAGTGAAATAATTCAATGCCATTTTTTCCCAGCCTCCTTGGAGTGAATCGGGGTTGCACGCTAACGGAACATGTACCTTGATGGAAAAGCTGGGAGATGCACAATGAGGCAGGAAACTACAGGAATGGGAAAGGACAATCTCATGGCTCAGAGAACTGAGTCTTGTCCTAGGTAACTGAATTCTATCCATGTTTGTATCACAGATCACCTGTGTGATACCAGACAGGTCACACAAACTAAACTTTTCACAGGTGGTAACTGAGTGTATATGCTTCATTTTCAAAGGTTCTATATTTGAGACACTCAGAAGTGAGGAGTGACCACAGTTGTAGGCGAGTCCTCACCCTGAAGTATGGGAGCACTGGAGTTCTCAGAAATTGCTGCATCAGTTTTATTAAGTTGTCCTCATGTAAACTGAGCGTGTGTCTAACCAGATGGGGGAAGACATTCAGCTTGAAAAATGTAGGAAAATTGTTAAAATATGGTGGCGTCACAAGCAACCCACCACAGAGTCTTCCAAAGGAAAACACTGGTAAATAATATATGGTACTCTTAACACTCTTTGGACTACCTCTAGATAGATAAGGGAGCCAGCGGGAAAGATGACAAAGTGAGGAAGGCAGGGACATTTCTGTCTTTCCAGTTTTAAAAAAGTGCATCGCTGATACAGCGCAGGCTAAACAAGTTCTTCCAGATCCTAAGAAGCATTTGGATGCCTTGCCTGCATCTAAAGGCAGTGTTAAGCTTTGTATCTGCTTCTCATACTTCCCCATCCTACCGTTATATCTAAGTCTACTGACTCTTTAATCCTAAAAACTCCTTTCTGAAATTTACCCCACCCCATAACTGTGAGAGGAGTTGTGCAAACCAATCAGCAAATACTCAGCTCCAAGGTTATGACTTAATCCGTTGGAGTCAGCCTTTCTGAGTCTTGGGTGTGATGCTGACCTCAGCAAGATCCCACTGCCTTGTTATTGCCTGACGTACTTGTTGATATTATTCTTATTCCTCCCCACCTCCACCTCTATAAAAAATTCTAGGTCTTAGTACAGTCTTAGCTGACATCAGCAGCTATGTTCAGCTGCATTGGTAACTAACCTGAGACTATGTAATACAGATCAGTGTTCACAGAGCCGTGATTCCTCTATAATCTTGTAATTGTCCACTGTTCTGTGCAGACCTGATGTGGAGCTCACAGGTTTTGATTGCAAGACTCCTAAGTTTTGCTTTGTTTCACTTTCTTTTTAGAGAATAACTCGATAGAAAAATTACTCCCAAGTAATTATTCTAAAGTACTTGGAGACTGATAAATGTAATGCCTGTCGATGATTTTCTATCTTTTTATTGCAGTACAACTGGAAACACAGACTCCTTGGCAACACTAAACTGAAAATCCTGTGTTTTTTTCTATTTGACGCCTCTTTTTCTGGGCTTTACACTGAAACTCGGGAACACAATACTTGTGGAAAAGAGGGGAGTGAAAACTGCTAGAAGTGGTTGAACAGAGCCAGGGGAATCCCTCTGTACAAAACAGCCTACCTCCCTTTATGGCTTTGAGAACAAGGTCACTGTTCACATGTCACGCCTTTACTTGTGTGCTGCCCCTGAAAGTAAGCAATCTATTTCTGAAAAACTAGAAAAGAGGATACTGAGAGAAGGACTGTCTCTAGCTAGTCACTGGTCTTCCCATCAAGTGTAAGTTTAAACAAACAAACTAAAATCATATCCAGTTAAAGTAGTAACTTTAAAGTGTTCTCCTAAAATACAATCCAGCTTATTTTTGTTACTATATCCTAGAAAGCTACTGGTTTAACCAGGTCAACATTTTGTACTTACACTCGTGAGTGTGACTGGATCAGGGAAGAAATTCTATATTTGAATGATGACAAGGCAGAAGCCACACAGTACGTGATGTGACGGTGGTCCATGCAGGACGAAATCCAGAAAGCGCAAGGGCCATTTCACCCTGTTCATACCATGGAGAACAGGATGTGTGAATTCCAACAGATCTAATTTCAAGTTAACTCCGTATTTATACTCCTGGTGCTCATCTGTTGCACCAAGAAAAGATCATCTGAAAAATGTGATCCCTGTTAATAGTAGCTAAAAAGCTCGTTCAGCTCATCAAGTAAAGCAAGCAAAACGCTTGCTGGCAGGAACAACAGCTGTATGCTTGACCTTTACCCATTCTCTCTTTTCTCACTTCGCATTCAGGACCAGGCTCGATGCATTCTTCGGAGGCATGTATTTGGAAAGAGAGGGCTATTTTTATTCACTGTGTGGTTTCTTAGCATAGTGCATCTTTAGGAATATTTCCTTTCACGTCAATTCCTTTAAGCATTTTACAGAGCATAGTCTGTTCTAGGAAGTCAGTAAATTTGAATTTGTGTTCTGAAGTTTTATCATGATCCGGAATGTAATGTGCAGAAGGCAGATAGCACAGTTGATGCATAAGGCAAATGCAGACTATGTAGTCCTGCTAAAGCTATTACCGGAATATTTTACATTTTCCATGCACCCAAATGAAACCCTTTATACAAGCAAAGTAATCCAAAACCATCTGGCACTAGAATTTGGGATTTCATAATGCTTTAATGCAAACCATGTGAGCAGGATGTCCAAAATGTCTGTGTCAGTGGGTTGAATTAATACATGTAAAAAAGACAAACTTTGCAATAGTGTTGTCCGGTTTTCATTATCTCCAGTCAATGAATACCTTATACCACTGCTGTTCAGCAAGGGTAACTTCTGCATTGTTACCTTTCCTTGCCTGACACTTGCCACTTCCCCGGTCCTGAACACCGAGGAATAACCAAGATCAGAGAGGAGAAGCCTGAACGTGAAGCCAGATGTACAACTCCAGCATGAAGCTAAATAGCCACATGATTTTTTTCCATCTTGTTACTGAATGACAGTACTGTTTGTTACTGTGGGTCATCAAAGACCTATTTGGCCTTCAGTATGGAAGAG
This sequence comes from Chionis minor, assembly GCA_013398295.1. Lineage (NCBI taxonomy): Eukaryota > Metazoa > Chordata > Aves > Charadriiformes > Chionidae > Chionis > Chionis minor. Next base: position 280,711 of record VZSF01011138.1, read on the forward strand.
ATGCTTCATCCTTTGCCTAGCTGTTCTCTTGAAGTCCATTCCCACCCTACATTTCACTTTAATAAGCAATGGGAATAAGTGTGACAAAGGGAACTCAGGATCGCTTTGAATTTGTCCCTCTCTCCTCCTCTCAGGGCTGAATGCTACAATGAGTCACCACTGGGTGACCAGGCAAATACTGGTTCTGCCTAATGGAAGCCCAGCGTTTTCAGAAACCTGAGCAGATTGCAGCCGAACTGTCTCCTTACATATTTAACAAGCATAAACTCTCTCTCTCCTGACCATGCCTCTCCAAAACATGCTATGAAAAGTTTTGCCAATAGATACTTTATCTTTCCAGACTCCTTGGGGTCCCAGCCAGTTGTCTTCCCCATGTGGATTCTTTATTCTTCTCTACGCATTTTCAGTCACCTACGCTCTTCACAGTGGGGCTCGGGATCCTGAGGACACTAATAGGCTTTACTGGCTTTGACCAACCTCATCTGGTGCCTTCCACCCACAGTCCCTGCACATGGGTCCAGGAGCTCCACTTAAGTACAGCCCTGGGCCTCCAGTCCTGGCCAACGCTATGCTGCAGGAGGACCACTCAGCCACAGCTGTACCTGGCCGTGGACCCCATTGATCCTGACCTCTGGACTGGCCTCCCAGCTTGACCTTGGATCTCTCTCTTAACTATGGACTTGTCCAGCAATCACTGGATTGTACTTGATTGGTGCAGTGAATTCTGTTGACTGCTGGAAGATGATTCTGCTCTACTCTATTTCTGACCTGTGCAGTACACTGGTCAGCCTGATCCCTTCAGCCGATCTTCAAAGTCTTAATATTGGCCAGTTGGTCAGCATTTTGAGAATCAAGCAACTCCTTGCTACTCCGATCTTGTGAGACCCCTCCTGCAGTGCTGCGTCCAGCTCCAGAGTCCCCAATATAAGAAGGACATGGAGTGAGTTGGAGCAAGTCCAGAGGAGGACCGTGAAGATGATCCAAGGGCTGGAGCCCCTCTGCTATGAGGACTGGCTGAGAGATTTGGGGTTGTTCAGCCTGGAGAAGAGAAGGTTCCTCAAGGACCTTATTGTGGCCTCCCAGTACCCAGAGGGGGCCTACAAGAAAGCTGGGGAGGGACTCTGGATCAGGGAGTGGAGCCATAGGACAAGGGGAAACTGTTTTAAACTGTGAAGATTTAGATGAGATATTAGGAAGAAATTCTTGCCTATGAGGGTGGTGAGCCCCTGGTCCAGGTTGCCCAGAGAAGCTGTGGCTGCCCCATTCCGGGAAGTGTTCAAGGCCAGGCTGGACGGGGTTCAGAGCAATCTGGTCTAGTGGGAGTTGTCTCTGCCCAGGGCAGAGGGTTGGAATTTGATGGTCTTTAAGATCCCTTCCCGCCCAAACCATTCTATGATTCTAACTGAAGTATATCCAGGCTACTCTTCACTGAGTGTTCACTTCTAATTTACATCAGATTTAAGCACCACAGGAAATAAATTACAGTTAACTGCTGACTTACTATCATAGCTCATAACGTAGCCCTCTGAGTAATGCTCGTGTTGTCCCATGGTTGCTAATGGGAGTGGGATGTCTCCTGTTTGTCACAGGAGCTCCCAGCTACCCCAGGTACCCGCCTCGTCACACAGCTTCTGCCTCTGCTACAAGCTGCCTCACTACCTGTAAGACAGGCGAGGTAGAGGAGTTCCTAGTGTGTACCGCTGGCATATCAAAGTGGGGAATTTTATAGGTTAGTCCCATCCTCTCCTTGAGAACTGCTTCCTGTGCCACCACCTTTGTCTTTTCCCCAGACACCTTTTTGTGGATAACCTGAGACGCTCACCCCAGGCTCAGGGCCAGAGGAGGACTTCCTCCCCGCTGCACAAGTGTTACGTGGTGCTTTTCCTCTTCACTTCCCATGTCCTGAACCTCCCTGCCTTGAGATAAACTTTATTACATTCCTCAGTCCTGGTGCACTCACAGAAGAGACGGATCCTAACAAGATAGGATTGTTGCGTCTCTAATGAGAAGAAATTGAGAGATGCCAGCTTTCAGCTTGCACTTTGAAATGCATACAATATGCAATGGGCAAATGCTGTGCCTCATAGATAGATAAGATAGAGGACTCATCTGGCACCAAGCCTTTTTAGGCAAAATTTCAAATGAGAAAACCTTACAATAGTGTCAGTAAAGTAATCACAACAATTACATTAATTGTAATTATGAATGCAGGACCGAGATCCTTATGGCAACTTCAAGCCTCCTCTAAGCATGCTGACCATCACCTAACAGTTGCTCAGTTATGTCAGGTAATCGATCAGGCAAGGCCCAAATAAAGGCAGGAATCTATTTTGTATAATTTAGCTATGCTTCTACTGAAGCCTTAGGCAGCTATTTCTCATTTGTGAGAAGCACAGCTCAGCCCACCCACCACTCACGCTGGTTTGTATTTCCACCTGTAGTATCCCAATGGGCAGAGCAGGTTGGGAAGGTCGGCATGGCCTTCTCTCAGATCTGCAAGCCTTATTCCTCTGGGCTGTCCTCTGGAGCTTCCCTCCCTGTCCCTACCTCGAACAAACCACCCCCTGTTCCTGGTTATCCATCCTTGCCAACTTTCCTTTTCTAGTACTCTCCCACAGCACAAGCCATACTAGCATAGTAGTATAGCAATATACTATATTAGTATACTGTACTAATAGTATAGTATATTACTAATAGCATAGTAATTCTAACAGAAATGTTTACTGATAATTAAGCAGTTACTTTATTCCAAAATAATTATAAATTCCCTTTTTCAAATTAACAGCTTCGAGTATTTTGTTATTCTCTTTTTATAAAGCTGTGTTTATACATCTTTGAACACAAAAATAACTGCCAGTTTACTGTCCCTGGTGCTGGGTCATGGCTAAGGACAGCCCAATTCATTTTAGGGCTTTAATGTTCGTTCCCCAGCACTGCAAATCCTCATGTCAGCCACAAGAGGGAGGACGTGACATGCAGTACACCGAAGACTCCAGTTTACCAAAGAACTTTCCAGTTTACAGGAAAGTTACACTGGTTTACGTTAAGATTCTATTTTAAATCAGTTTAGTCAAAATCGGTGCAAGAAGTTGGCTGACATTTGTAGTCAAGTTTAAGAATAGCTTCTTTTGGGTTGCCATAAACAGATTCCAAATTGACATAAACTAAAGTAAGAGTCTTTACAGAAGTGTTTATACCAGTTTAACTGCATTGGTTAAAACCTCCATGGAAGATGAACCAGTGGGACTTTTGTGTTTAGATAAACGCTAAGCCTGAAATACACTAATTCAGCTTAGAATAGGAATGAAAAAATCTGGTTTAACTTCAAAAGTAAACTGTGTACTATATTCATCAGCTTCACAGAAAGTCCCTCTTGAAGAAGAGACGACTTATCTGTATTTGATTGTTTCTGTTTGAGTATTTTGTACTAGTTTTTGTTGTTGATTCATCTTCATACAAACAATCTCTTCACACTGGGGCATTCTGTGTCAAGGGAGAAAAGAAGTTCTAGCAGTTGGCTATTTGCAGCAGACTTTCTGGTAGCTCTCTAGAAAAAATTACTCAGAATTTGTTTTAATGATGGTGCTGAGGTGTTGCTGGTTTGTTTGTTTGCTAGGACAGAGGGGGAAATCAACATTCGGAGTGATTAAATTTTGGAAGCTCTGGATCTGTAGAATACTTTCTGGATATTTTTTCCATCGCTTGCTTCTCTCCGTTAAGATTGCCTTGTTGCTCCCTTTCATACACTTCCTCCTAGGCTTTGTAATCTACATTGCCCCAAGGAAATGCAGCTGTCATGACAGTTCACAGATCAAAATTCAGCCTTTAATGTAGCTAAGGCTTGATCCATTAACTACTTTGAAGATTATGACCAAAGCCTTAAACTGGCATCTGAAATATGAAACTTCAGCATGAGTTAATGAGGCCCAGAAAAGCTGCAGAGGAGGCAGCTATTGTATCCAATACGATGTGATTCTAGAAGAGAGACAAAAGCAACAAGCGCTGCGGCACAAGTAAGGAGCATGGCAAAGTAAAGTTTGAGACAGTCTGAAGCAAGATGGGTAATTTTAAAAGTAAGAAGGGAAGTTTCGACTACAAGGTTAAGCAGACATAGAAGCTAGCAAAGTCTGAAGACAAGAGTGACACGACCTTGCTCAGACTCACAAGTCAGGCAGCAGCCTTCATCGTGTTTAGGAGTTACTCTCAGCAATGCAAAATACAGAAAGACGTTGCCCTGGAAGCGAAAGGATGGACAGTGGTATTCTTCAAATGCACAGGAATCACTTGACAGTGAGAGATTCTAGTGATGTAAGTGGCCACAATGCAATTTATACACCGTGGGTCACATCAGCTGACAGTAAAAATAGGACGAAAATGATCTAGACTGAGAAGGGACGTAGCAGTGACAACCACGTTTGTACCTGTAAGTTGCTTTTGAGTAAAAAAATAACCTCAGTACTTGAAAATACTGTTATAAAAATGTTGCACCTACATGTTTACCAGTCCAACACTAGAGTGCCAAAGATGGACCTACAGTTTTAGTGGGTCTGAGCTGAAGGAGAAAATGATCAAGCAGAAGTCATCCACAGTATCATATCAAGCAGGATACATTTCAACATCAGCATAAAGAGAGATGCTAAGATTAAGGATCAACCAGAAATAGCCCAATAAGTTTCCACTGAATCGACGTTTTCTGATGGAAAACTGTCCTGGCTGGAAAAGTTTCAGCAAGCTTAAATTGTTACGTTGAAAGTACTGGTTGTCACTTCTCCATTCTATAAATACCAAGTGCTCATGATTGTTGGCTTTTCAAGTTTAATATAATTCTAAATATGATTATGCCATGTGACTCACTGGAACAGACCAAATGACAGAAAATGTAAATGGACAAAACTTAAGAGATTTAGGTATTAGAATTATTCCATTCGGCATATACTGAATATGTAACATGTAATATGAATATAGCATGTATAAATGGAGGATTGCATTACAAAGATACATTAAAATTTTGTTTTCAAATACTTACCACTACTTGTGTAATTCAAAGTAAAGTCACCACAATCTGGTTGTACTCTGCATATTCACTGTCTTCTGTTTACACATCATCAGCTGAATGAACGTATTTCCATCAGAATATTAATGAGGAGAGCCTAAAAAGCCAAAAACCAAACGAGTCAAATTTTATATTTTCAACTGTGTGATATTCATAAACAAATCACTTATCCACTGACACAGAGAAAATGGTGATAGCTTTGTTCATATAACTAGTTCTAGGTTATCCTTCAGGCTTCTCCACCAAGTCAGGCAGGATTCAAAACCGAATGAATTTGAGATGGCAGGTCATCATCACCCAGTTGATAAGGAGCAATGTTTTTGTGATAGGAGGAGGACAGGACCTGAGGTCCAAGGAATTTCTTTCTAGTTCTATGCCCTAATTTGGACAACACTATAGATTAACTCAGTAACTTAGTTATTGTGAATGAAATAAACCCAGCAGAGTTAGTTCGCAGCAGGTTGTTAGTGCCAGAAGAATTACATCATATACAGGCACGCTGTAACCTTCTGTTGAGGGGACAGTTCACAGATGACTTCCAAGAAGTGAAGCTCTGATTAACAATTAGATATTAACTCCTTACTGGCAGTACTTCTGTTTTGACCAGCTATTTATTTTGCCTAGTTGTTTGGCAGCCAGCTGCTATATCAGGCTTGACTTTGACTCCCTGCCGCTGAGAAGCAAAATACGAAACACAGCTCAATTTTTCATAGCAACTTTTTTTTTTTTTTCTACTTCTTTACCCTGGCTGAAGAATAGGTATAAAAGCATAAATCTTTCTGCTTGTATCCCAGGCCTCGTCTCACAGTTCGTTACAAATACACATACTTTGGGTCATGGACTCTACAGCTCAATAAGCACAACTACGACTACGTCTTTGAACAGATCTGTGTCCCTCAGAACAGCTCAGCTGGCTGTACCGTGGCAATGGCTCATGCATGATCCAGTCACACAGGCTCCAAAAACATCTTAAAATATCGAGTCCTCTATCTACATGTGCAGCTGTGTGCACTAATGAATTGCAGTGCTTCTCATCTGCACAAGCCCAGATACAGTTTGTGGTTTAGGGATTGCAAGCACTTGGCTTCAGGAGATGCCACATGTTCTTTATATCCTTGTAGCTGGAATTTTTTAGTCTAGAGCCATGACATGCCAGCTCCAGCACTCCCATACCACCAGCGAACAAAGCACTGAGACTCTAGTATTAGTTTGCTTTTTTTCCCAATGTTCTGAGAAAGCCTGAAGCTTAAGGAACCTTTGTTAGCCAGGATTTGAATAATCTGAAAGAGTGGCTTCAGATATTTAACCCCTTAACCCCCTTCCTCCATCTGACACTGCCACGACCATTATTAACTTTACATATAGCTCCCAGGAGAGATACTTGTTACTGCTTGTCTGCTAGCTGCAGAAGAGGTTTTCAGATGCCCCCATGCTTCTGTACCTTGGTAGGTATTTGTTTCTAGCTACCTGCAGATATTTTGCAGGAGAATTTGCTGCAGGGCATCGGGGAAATGATTATTAACTCTTTCCACGCTAGTCTGTAATCTACAAGCAAGCCAGAAATCTTGGGATTAATACAGGAATGTCAGTGTTTTGTTTAGGAGCTCCTGACAACCCAAATCACATGGTAGGCCTCCAGCATCAAACAAGGCTCTTGGCATTCTGAATGTTCGATGTACAAATACATGGGAAGTTGCCACTTGCTTTGAGTCATGAGGAGAGAGAGCAGGATTTAGCCTCACTGTTCCTCTTGTTGAGCTCAAGTCTGAAACTATGCCACTGGAAAAAAATCTAAGTCCAGGCAGAACGCACGTTGTTAAGTCTGACAATGAATAGGATCACCAAAATGATAAAGCGTGTGCTGAGCGTAGCACATAGTCCCCATTCATTTGCTCATCAGCCTCTGCTGCATCCCACATCTGATGCGCTGGGACCAGGTTCATCCCATCCCACCAGTCTACTAGAGCAGACTGCTTTCAGGGATCAAAGTCCAGTCAAACTCCTAGGAGTCTGGATGTGCTGTCCATCTTTCCCCATACAACCTGTGGACGCTTTAACTAATATTTTCAAATTACTACTGGTGTGCACAGGAAAGGAAATATGGCAACAATAAGAACATGATGCAAGATCCCAGCAAGATCCCAGACTGGCTTGTTCTGTCTTCAACAGAAATTAAAGCCTTCATCAGACTTCCCAAGGGAGAAAAACTTTAAAAGTCTGTTCACCAGGAAGTAAGAGAAACATCTATAAAAATCATCTTGGAAGAAATTTGAGTGCATTGGGTGGTACTGATATATCGGTACAGCATCTTACATCTTTTGTTGGACAAGTAAATAGGAACATTTGTATTTTAGCTTTATTATAGCTTTGCAATTAGCAGAAGGCAATCTATTATTAGCTGTGCAGCCTCATTAAAGTCATCTGCACTTACACAGATGTGTGTTACTCTTTCTCAGCACTGACTCTCTAAAAAAACCCTCAAGTTTGTCCATATTGGATCCTTGTGACTGAAAGGTCTTTTTCAGTTACTGTTTCTGATTTCTCATGCTTATTCTGAGTATCAGAAGTACCCGTTCACTGCTAAGCACTTCACCATAGAGAGGCTTCAAACCTTTATTAAACAACGAAGAGTAATACAAAGCTGTTACCCCCAGTTCTGTGTAAATGCAAGTAGGCCAGTGTCCCCAAATGCATAATTTACCTGTTAAAGACATTTGATTGCTTTATTATGGTTAACAGGCGAAGCAAGAAGGAAGCTGAAGAGAATGTGGATACCTACCTGTATTCCTGTCATTGACTGTGTGCCCCACCACCTCTTTTCTGAGAGGCTTCTGTTTTCTTGGGATACCCCGTGAGTCACAACGGGCTGCGCAGTATTCTCATGCCCCACAGGCTGGCTCTGTAGGTCATGTCATTCCTCCTGTTTCATTCGGGAGAGCATGTTCAAGAGCACCGCCATCGTATGCCCAGCGTCGCTGGGGGGTGGTTAGGAAATGCACTGTCGCCCAGCAGTGGGAGTTTTGCAAGGGGGTAACTGGAGCGAAGCATGATGGGCTCAGCAGGCTTGTTTGGTTTGTGTTCTGGCCTTGCCACAAGCAACCATCTCCCCCCTAATCTTCCTTGCAAAACTTTGGAAAAGCAGTGTTTTCAATGTTTGTCATTGTACTGCTTTGTCGCAGCGATGCGATGCATACGTAGGATGATTCTTAGACTTAGGAAGCTGGACATTTGGGGCTCTGACTTTGGCCATAGGCAAGGCTTCACAGCCAGGGAGCTGGAAGTCCTTTCAAGACCAGATAGGAAATCCTTAGCCAAAAAATATTTCCACTGAAATTCTAAGGTTAATCTAGTACAGCTTTACAAGTCAGTTTAATCCTGTCTCATTCTGTGCAGCACTGTCCTACACTTCGTGACTGTTTATGACGGTCTACGTAACCATTAGGAATAAGGGGGACAGCAGACTCAATTTGGAGAATGGAGACTACAATTTCAGGGAGTCCGTTACTGATTTTTTTGGCTCTCCGTACAATCAGGTAGCATGGGTGAAGGACATAAATCCCACTAGACCAGTCAATCAATAAAAAGTGGACTCATACCAACACACCAGTTTCACATGGGACTGTAAAACCGAGCAACGCAAAACTTCTCTGAACCTGATTCTTGCTGCGTACTATGCTGCTCTGCATTCTCGGCAGGCAGATGGGAATGGCTGTAATGGTAGCACAGGAACTTTGACACATTGTGCCAGACTGCTTCCAGCTGGTGGAGATGCTGCCTTTACATACCATACCGGGAAAAGAACTCGAGTTCCTTGACCAACTGGTGCAGACTGGCTGAAGTCTGCATCGCATAGCTCTGGGCCTTGTGTGGTTGGCCCAAGATGACTGTGATTGTTGTTTCATTTTTTTCCTCAGCTGGAAATGCATGAAATAATAGTTGGCTGTGTTGCAGCCTACCATAGCTGTGTCTTTATAGGATGGCTCCAGAGGTATAGATCTCCTGCCTTTAGGCATCTGAAGATATAAGAACTACTAGAGCAGTATTAGAACAAAGTTGGTACGGTTCATGTCCATCTCTCAAGGTTGAAAATATCCCCTGGTTTCCTTTCAATTCGAGAAGGAAACCCAGATATAAATTAACCTGACTGGGCTCTAGGATGAAACAGCAGTTGAGCCACATTGAATTTGTACAATCACGTCCCTGGATCTTCAGTGGACTTTAATGATGAAGGAATAATGATCTGAGTATTTGTATCTCAATTTGTTCCCCTGAAGCTTTTCAACAGCTTGCTCTGTCTAGGAACCCCTGCCTTTTGGGAAAGAGTTCAAAGGCAACTAACACAATGCAGGGGCCGGAAGCTTCCACAGTATCAGACCTTGGCTGCCTGTGTCCAAGGACACTTCTCAGCCAACTACAAAACTCCCACTGGCAAGGGGAGCAAAGGGGCTCAGAAGCTGTTAATAAATGAAGCCAATTAGAATATCCAACTCTTGATTTTGGGAAGAACTGCACAGAAGAAATAGCTGCAATATATACAATAGTTTATACTTTATCCATAAGTTGAAGCTTTATACGCAACCTTAGCAAACTTGGGCAATAGCCTTTAAAAATGCAGTGCTCATAGTCAGTTTAACACCCTTGCTTCTATTGTTTCTAGCTTTAATAAATACACTCCTCGAGGGTCAAAGCTCTCCATGCTTAGTTCTAGATTAAAGGCCAACTTTCATATTTGAAAGACCAAGTGAGATGAGTTTTCAGCTCTGAATTATTCAAAAGTGGGAGCAGGAAGGAAGGAGACTTCAATGTTGTGATTAAATATGTTATCCTCTGGTTACTAAAAATTTTTAATCAACTTCAGCCATCTTTTCAAAAGTCTGTTTGGACTGGCGAGAAGGAGCTCTCAATGACTCTCGATTCGCCCTGACTGGTTAAGGTTGCTTTTGGGAGACATTCTCTTCAGAGATTCTCGGAGCTTTACTGGGGTCAGTGCAAATGTGCCACAAAGGACCAGGGAACAGATTTTGCGCAGTCAGCACACCTGCACTAGGCTCACCTGCACAAAAGAGAATCTGGACATATAAACCAAATAGCTCCTTCCTCAAGATGGTGCAAACGCTCTCCCATCTGAGTATCTGTACAGTTGTGTGAAGAAGGTATGGGAGAAATATGAATGCCCTCTAAACCAAAAACACTGAGCGTGCAAAACCTGCTGAATTTCTAAAGGTCATGTTGCTCTCATGCTAACTTGGCTGTGGCTATGCATTTCCCTTTGCAAGGTAAACCTCAGCTGTTACTGTTATTTGCTCTTTGCATATACCATAAAGTATACAGGATATGAAACACGGAAGATTCAGAGATGCAGGAACACCTTTAAGTTAAAGAGTTTTCCAATTTAATACTGAACTAAAGTTAAAATTTCACTTCTGGTTTGGCAGTTGCCCTCAGTACTTTGCAGTGCCTCTTTCGCCAATGAAGTACCCTGTGTCTCTTCTGGATACTTGGCTGAAGACACAGAACTCCTACAGATTGAAAGAGATGCTGGGCCTGAGTCAGCAGCATGCCTTTGGCCTTGTTACACAGACTGGCTGAAGTGCAGAAAAATATGCAAAGCAGATCAGCGTGTTTTACCATATATATGCAAGAAGAGCCCAGTTACCTTTATAGAAGAAGCCTTAGGGGTAGGTGTCATTTGGAATTTAGACCCAGTCTGAAATAGCGAAAACCGTTTAGGCAATATAATGAGTCATGGATAATGACTTTGAAAAAGACCTCAAGTAACCACATATGAAGGGCAGACTCAATCTTCAGTGCTCCAGGTACCTGTGCCTTTAAAAGAGCTGACATTCACTTAACCTCCCTGGTATGCAGTGTCAGATAACCAATGTTCTGCTGAACAATAGATAGAAAGCTGACAGACTTTCAGAGGAGCAAGCTAGGTTTACATTAGGCATTTTCCATAAGGTCTTTTGAAAAGGTACACCCAGATCTGAGAAAGCGAGCAAGCAATAATAAGCGAACTTAGTAATGTGTACAGTAAACAGACTTGGGAGCAGGTGACAGGCTCAGTGAAAGTGCATTTCTAATCTTAAAAGTGACTCTGAAAGTGACATTGTGGAGGAGACTGCTGCAGTCTGTCTGTCTTTTGTTCATTTTATAAACAAGTTTTGCCTTGAACTGCCAAGTCTGCCTGTTCCCCAGGGAGGCTGAAGTCAAGCAGGGTTGCTCCTGACTCATGCTTCATAGACAGCATCTGAAGATGTGTAAGTGAAACTCGTTTAACCCTACCCGTGACGGAAACTATTAGCTGAGCGGGACTTTTCTTACTAGAAAGTAAGCAGCTGTTTCCTAGGTACCCTCCAGCTATCTGAAGAACTTCAAGAATGGTTTGAGGTGACTTAACTGAAATCCTGCAGAGAGATTCAAAGCATCCGAATGAGACTAGAAGACATGTTTTGCAGTTACCGGCACTGTTAGAAATATCAAGCTGTCACTAGCATGAAATAATATAAACATTAAAAATGATCAGAGGCTTTTCATATCACGAGTTGTTTTTCTGCTCTGTTGTTCTTTGTGCTTAGAGGAAGCTCACTGAAATTAGTATTTCTTACATTACTTTCCAGCATCTTCTACTTTTTATATGGTAAATAGCAAGGACTGATGAGAAGAGGTTCAGGCTGTTACTCATCTGAATTCAAAAGCTGCAAAATGTTCCTTTTCTTGTCTGTGTACTACTCTTGCAGTGGCTGTACAACCTACCCTCCCCACAATTTTTCATCACCGAAAGGCTTCACTTCCCATCTTCTGGTGTCTTTAAGGAAAGTGCTGGGCAAGACACAGAACTTTGTTAAAGTCACACTAACAAAATAAAGGCTCTGTGGCTTTGTCTCAAATTCCCTGGCTATGAATCTGTGCGTGTCCGTGGAGGCCCTGATTGTCTCATTATGCAAACGAGGGTCTGTCTGTGGTTCTATAGTTAAATATATGATTGAGAAAAATAAGGTTCTTATTGTTACTAAGTAGTTAAATAATTAGAACCGAAATTTAACTGCTATTTTTAATTTGGACTAGAGTTTCCATAATCTCACTTTCTTTCTATACAGGGAAACTAGATCGATTAACAGAACTCGTATCTACTGAATGTCAGTTACTAGTATCTTTGCTCAGTTTGGTTTGGTTTGGTTTCCAAGTAACGTAGGACTTATATATATATGTTTGGTTATGTATCTCTGTGAATATATAGATACAGATAAAGAACTAAAAAGCTGGTTTTGTTGACTTGATTTTTATTGTTGTTTTTCCCTCTTCCTAAATTTAGGACACCGAATCCAAACTACTTCACAAAGCAGACTTACTCAAGAAGCTGTTGTAGCTCTCTGTACAAATTAGAGAGAGCCTCATCAGGAGTCAGTCTCCACTAGGGGAGAAACTCCAGCACTTGCTCCCAGCTGATAACAGGAGAACATGGAGCCCAGGGACTCCTCCCACCCTACCACATAAAACGGGGCACTGAACATCAAGGATCCAGTTTCAACCACAAAGCAGTCGCTATCAGCACCAAGGAGTGTCTTTGTTCTCATCCTGACCTGTATCATGAAGGTAAATATGCTTTATGGTTGCTTTTCCTATGTGTATCTATTGCATGGGATAAGCAAGAATGAACAGCCATGAAAGTTTAAAGACCTTGTTCCAACAATTACAGTTGAAATCCTGGCCTGATCTAAGTATGTATGCCACTCTTTATGCTATGTTGTCTTTAATGAAACTTCTGCTTACTTAAAAGTACCTACAATGGTAATATTTTACATCTATCATACAAACACAGCAAGTGCACAGTTTTCGAAATCCTAATTATCTATGAATCTTTACTGCTGCTTCATGCAGTTTGGCTGGTATGGTGACCATGTTGATAGTCTGACATCCAATACTGTATTATTTGATTATGTCATTAACGGCATCACAGAGAATTCATCCCTGGTTACATGGTGGTGGAGGTCTGAGATGAAACCCCGGAATTCTCTCCCACAAGTCCTTATCGTAACTCAGTTGTCACTATAGACTCAGAGGACTCTGGCATCCTCTCCCTGGTTTTGCCTCTGCTGAGATGCTGAATTGCTCTTAAGGCAGTTTATGAAGCTGAGCAATTTAGCGCTTCCTTCTGTACTCGTGAATGAACTCATGACACCCTAGCTCGCCCAGAATTATCAGAATCATAAGAATTATTCTGGTCATCAGCTTTATAAAGTAAACAAAATGAGAGGTTTTTTCCTCCAAAATGATATTACTTCTGCATTGTCTTAGGCTATCATTTTTAGACTCAGCCCTGTCCCAGATGTACAAAAAATCTAGTTTGCTATTTACTAATATGTTGTGACTGTTCTCTTCTAAGAAAGAGAGAGGCTGGTGATACTTCTAAATGATGTAATAGTCATATGGGAGTTCACTCCCCTACTCAGATTTGGTTCCTGGTTTTCAATGTCTCCATCTATAAAGCAATATATATTACATGGAGATTTGAAGGGCGTTGAGAGCCTGTGTAAGAAAGGCAAACGTGTTAACTATTATATTGTCTTAGAATATCTTAGAAAAAGTGGCCAGGTACAGAAATTTCTCTAAGCAATCCAGGATTTTCTTAAAGTTATTTTGGTTTTAATTTTTCTAGTATTAATGCACAAGAACGAGGGCATGAGGCATACTTTAGTCAACAGGGAGAATTCAGTTAAGTCTATCAGGAGATAAAAGTTATGCAAAAAGAGACCAGATAGGGTAGCCTACTTTGATTCTGAAATAGAAAAATAATCTTTAAGCGCTGTAATAAATTGTATCATGTAAAAATGAATTTATTTGGAATAATGTATTTGCTCATTTTAGTAGAGATGTATTTAACTGTAGCCAGGACTCTTATTTGCTACAGACATCCAGGCATCTGCTTGGCTGCCCTGCCCAAGTCTGTATACCTGCAATTTTGAAAGCACTTGTCTCTTTTGGGCTTGGATTTCTGATATGGATAAGCAACCATAAATCATTCCAAAAAACACTGAGAAAGCAAGTAAAAATACTCCAACAACACTTGAGAAGCAAGTCCAAGTCAATAACGGAATAGTATTGCTGGGAAACTGATCTCCTTGAAAATCTTCTTTGCATATATAATGTTTTTTCATCACTGAACCTATTGCTGTTAATTCAGATAATTTCCCTGCCCACAAACAATTAAGTCAAAGGAAGTACAAAGTATATGTTATAAATGAACATTCAGTCTATTGATAAGTTCAGATCATGACACATACAAAATGAAAGATATACTTACTTCCCTACAATGAAGGAAATACTTATGAAAGTAGATACTTAAGCTTTTCGGCTGATGGCATGAACAACAGGCACAGTCAGCTATGATTTGGAACTGCAGTTAAAAAATGTGTCGATGAAAACCATGTATTGAGTAAAAGAGCACACTAGCTCAGAGATCTGAATCTGGTTAATGTTTGACAGACACATCATTTTTCACTCCCTGTGAAATGAGAGGAGATCACATCCTTCTAAGTCTAAAGCAAAATCCTCACATTGAAGGAATGAATGTAAAATGGTTTGGCTCTGTTAATCCTGGCACACTCCGCACTCAAAGTAACTCCAATAAAAAATGAGAGTCCACTTCTTTCCATAGAGACCCCAAATTAGACACTGCAATCAGACTGCATGGATACTGTCATCCCCTCTCAAAAGAATAGTTAAGGTCGCTCTCTTTAAAGTAACAGGACTGAATAAAAACTTTCAGATTTGAACTTAAATTATCTATGCCTTTCACAACCATCTCCATGTCACTGGTTTTAAAATCTGCCTTCTCCACAATACAGATTCCTAGATTAACGGTTTTTACCATATCCAAAAAAAGAAAGAATAAGTAAATCAGTTAGAGCAACGTGCCTGCAACAAACGCGCCAGGGTACATAGGAAGCAATCTTTCTTTAGAGATTAGTTGAAAAGAAACTGTTTATTAGTGGCAGCTACACAGCACACAGATTAGGGTTTGAATAAAATATGCTTGCATTTGAGAATAAACCAGAAAAATTTATGTTTACCCTAATGCATAGGACTCACTGTCTGCTTTACAAATATTTACATGCTAAGAGCTTAATGCTTCTTGTGTGTCCTGCTCTCGTGGACTCACTCCTCTATATTTCTTGGTGACAGAAATGCAAAAAGTCGATGACCACGAGTGGTAACTCAGTCCTTACTGTTAAGTCATCTAAGCAGCACCCCATCTTCTTTTTATAACTGTCTCAGGCTACCACGTAGGCTTCCTGGAATATCTGGCTGCATTTCCTGCCCAGCACATACATTTCTGCACCATCCATCACAGAAAGAGCACTACCATGTACATTCAAAGCTGCATACAAACACATACCACACTTAAAATCACTTTTAGCAAGGTAAGATGATATTAAATAAGATGTAATATATACCCCAAAATTATACTTTGGGTCTCAGAGTTACAAGGGCTTGTATTGTGGCCATCCATGCTTTTTGATGGAGGATAGTTCCCAGGCAGGGGAAGAGCCCCACTTGACAGAGCCCAGTGTGGTGTCACACATTTTCTGTCCCGGTGGTCACACCCGCTTTTCAACGCTAATTACATCTTGGGTTGTGCTAACCTCAAGAGGCTCCTGGGTGGTAGGTAGTCCATAGCTGCTTCCAGTTCTCCGGAGACCAGCCCACTCTCAGCATTCACTGGACTTTCTGCCTTGCGCGCCTTCTCCCAGCCCTGTGGAACAAGCAGAGAGCTTTCTGAGACAGTCTTCACACTTCTGAGCTCTCTGGCAACTGCTGTCTCAGCTCACACTGTCTGACATGATCTGCGTACATCCCGAATGTCAGAAAACAGAAAAAAATAAATAGCAGACCAGAAACTCCCTTAACAAATCAACGCTACTGTTTTACCAATTAAAAAAAAAAAAAAAAGAAAAAAAAAAGACTAAGTCAATGGGCAAATTGCCAATGGGCAAATTGCAAGAATCTTCAGTTCATCATTAAGCCACGTTCTGAAGCACTTTCAAGTAGGTGTATCAGGCTGCTAGCCAGCAGCAAGAAGAGAAAGCTATGGCTTTGGGTCATTTAAGGAAAAATCTTGATGAGAAGAACAACTCTGCGGAAAAGTTGCATCAACGTGGGAGACTGGCAAGTTTCCCACTTTAGCAATGCTTGACATGACGAGACACTGAAGCATCATGGCGGCAACAGCAGTTCTTAAACTGTGATAGTCAGTGTCGGGGGTAAATAATACCACTTTTCTTGTGTTTCCTTTCAAGAGTTTGCTAATTGGGACAATGAGAATGAAGGGTTAACCGTGACCCAGGAGGATCAAGGAGAACCAAGAGGAACCGTGATACAAAGAGTAACTGAGTAAATCAGAGTAAATCAAAAAATAAATCAGAGGATGAGAATACAGGAGATTACACAGGGCATGTTTCTACCATCTCTTCCCAGTTCATGCCACAGCAGACCAGTGCAGGCAAAACAATTCCTGCCTGTGTGTAAAGTGGCATCACTTACAGCTGGCAGAACTACATCAGACCAGCTGTCCAAGTTTCCAATCAGTTGAGCAAATACGAATACTGAATACCATCGATGCCAAGGAAACATGCTAATGCTACTTAATTTGCCCAAACCAGTTTTAAGCATGCCAGGAAGGAAAAAAGGTAGAGCCTTCTTTATGCACTGGAGAAAACTGACAAATAATGTTAGTTGCTTTGTTCAAGATTTGTAAACAATTCATACAATTACATACAATCTGTATATTCCATGTATCCACAGACCAGTGTTCCTGTTCTCTCCAAGTGGAGTTTTGCTGTTGCAGTGTCCTTTGTTCCATGGTAAAACCAAAACTTTCTCTGTTTCTCTTGATTTGCACTCTTTCTTGGCAACAAACAATTAAGCCTGCCAAAACTTAGATAAATACCAGGTGAAGTGCGAGGGCAGGAATTGAGCATTTACCACCTCGCTAAATGAACTTTATTCCCTGGAGGCTGCAGGAGGAACAGTGGTTTAGTGAGCTGCCATGGGATGGGCGGTCTGAACGCTGTATTCTAATCTGGGCTGCGCTGCTGACTCATGATGTCACCTTTGGGAAATAACTGCCTTCATACCCTTGTTTTTTCTTCCGTGAAGTGGTCACACTCCGTTGTAGACACCAGTTACCATAGTTACAGATCGTAGAATAGTTAGGATGAACAATTTCTCAATCAGATAAACTGGCAGTCCTTCATTTTGTTCTCTGCTACAGGAAGAAAGGGCCAGAAGTGATAGAAAATTAAAGAGTTCAAGCAAGGTAATTCAGCTTCTTAGTATCGGAGACCAGACTTACTCCAGTGGCATACCGTGAAAGAGTAAGGTAAAAACCTGACACCTGCTCACCGACGGCTGGCTGGAAGTTGGCGGCCCATATTAATCCTAAACAGAACTGATAGCTGCAGTTACGTGTGTATTAAATGGAGCCATCATAACTTGGAAAATCTGACCTGTGAGATTATTGTCAGCGGTGACCTGCTGCCAAGCAGCCTATTCTTATTTATTCCACTAAAGTCAACCTTGCTGACACAAGCCTTTTTTAAAGGCTATCTGCTTTGTGCATGCCTGTCCTGTTACTAGGTTACTAGAGAATGAAATATTTTTTTTGTAAATCCCTGTTCTTGCTTTTGGAAGTCTGGTCACACAAATCTGTTGTAGAACAGACCTATTTGCATCTTTGATTTCTATTTACTTACCCCTAGCCTTTCCCGGCTATTCTTTACATTTTGATGAACTCTTCTTGCCTCCTTTCCCAAGCCCTGCTGTAAGATAAATAGAGGATTCAGACTATTTGGTTTTGACCAGTGCCAAGGTTTGCGCTCTCAGCAGCATGCTGATCATGGCTGCAATTCCTGGCTTGCAAGGACTTGGGATCCAGTTACATTTGCTGGCGTCAAGCAGACTCTACAGACCACTGTGAAATACTGAATCTAAAAATAAAAGACTGAAAAAATACGAAACCAAAGAGAGCAGGATATTAAAATTCCAGGAAAACTGTAGAAAAGTTTGGAAGAGGCACATAAGCAGTCTCGGGGGAGAACAGAAACATATTGGGGGAGTTTAAATTAAGCCTATGGGTTTGCCTTTTTTAGCTCTGTCACCCATGTGACACTCGAGTTCAGCCTGTGGGTCCAGGTATTTCTGCTAACACAAAGAATGCCTTAGAGCCTTTTGGAAAGGCAAATCATTCCGGATCATGGAAGCTTCTTGCCTTTGCTCTCCCTAAGAACTGTTAACCCCAGGTGCGCTCGGTTTCTCCTTGCACACATCCTCCCAGCCGGGGTCCCGGCTCAGCCGCTGGATTTTGCCTTCGGATGAGAAACGCTGCTGATGGTGCCAGCAGGCTAGCTGGGTGTGGGAGAAGCTTCAGGCTCCGGTGAGTCTCAGGGGGGACGGGTGGGGAGGGGACTAGTATTTTCACAGCTTTTGCAGCACTTTTAATTGTACGGTGGCATACGGAAGATCAGTGAGTCTGTGAATCCAGGCTAAAGGGTCAGGATTAAATTCTTGCTGGACCTGCTTCACAAGGTTAAATTCTAGTCTCAGCGCAGATAGAAAACCCCAAGTGCTATTTCTAAGGGGCATTTCATGAATCTCATATAAAGAATTGGGTGGGAATTTCCTCATTTTCCGAGGAAAAATCTAATCATCCTTGAAATTGTCTTTTCCTATTTAAATATTAAACCAGCACAAGAATTAAGTTTTACCAAGTGCAAAGTTGCATTTTTAAGTGAAACATTTGTTGTGACTGTCCTTCCGTGACCAGCATAGTTCCATTTTAGGGTTTCAGACTGCCTGTGTTTGAATTGTTTGTAAAAATTCTTTCTAGATTTAATTGAGGTCTATTTGCAGGAGACTTTATTTCTGCCGCCTTTTTGACGCTTTGAAATCAAAACCATGATGACTGTGAAACTGAGGTTTAAAAGTAGATGTGTGTTTGCATAACAATGTCTAATATATACACAATACTAGAGCTCCATGGCTACCCGTAATTGCAGTGATAGTGTATCTGCAGTGGTAGCTCCTTGGGAGTTTGCATGTAGGTCAGAAGTTTCCAAACGATGATTGAAATTGTATGTATTATGGATTGCGTTTTCCAAGTATGCCACAGTCTAGTCATGGGACTCATTAGCATTCAGGAGAGCTGTGAAGTTGTGCTCCTTCATACTGAACTGAAAGTTCAGCTCCGTGTACCTGAACCAGCCCTGTTTCATGTTGCTGAGATATTGCACTGTCTCCTCTCACCTCTTATTTCAGTTTCTCAATGCATTGCTGCAACTGAGTCTTGCAGTGGATGGAGCAATAGGACTCAACACCTTACTTCCTTGGCCTTGTCTGTTATGCAGTTTTTAGATTTGCTTTGGTTCTTGGTCTGAAGTGCAGTAATTCACACTGTGCTTTCTAAACAAACCTGTAAGTCACCTCCTGCCAGTGTTAAGCGGACATTTAAAACTGCATGGGTATTGTTGTTGGGGTTCCTTCTAATACTCTAAGACAAAACCCTTGTCGTCCCAGCTGTGTGACCTGATTTCACATGCAGCATTTTATGCAAGTTAGTTGTTTTTAGTAGTACAGCTAAAATGAAATGTTATAATAACATATAACAATTCAAAAGACACAACCCAAGTATTTTAAAAACTGTACTGCTAATTTACATTTTTTCATTTCCCTCACTAACTTGTAGAAGGAATTTGGCCCTATATATTTTCATTTACAGTGGAGGAAAAGCAAATGGAACAACCTGGCGGGTATTTGAAGCTGTTTCACCGTGTCTCAGGCTGCGTGTGTTCTAAACAAAATCCACCTAAAAATAAATACGCAAAATACCTGTTGCTTCTGTATATGAACATGGCAAATTCCTTTATAGTTTTGCAGCACATCAGGTTTGCAGCTTAACAGGCAATTAAGTGCACCTGACAGCGAGAGATTTGGAGAGTACAAAGGAACTAAACGCACGGCTCTGTTATCCTATGCAACTCACCAAGTCGTTGCGTCTGATGGAGCGTAACTCAGGGCAGAGTTTGTGTGAGGACTCACAGCCGTTATGAAATAGCCAGGAGGCTGGAAGGCAGGATCCCAACCCCCTTGAGCCAGGCACTGCACTCATACAGCAGAGCTTCACCTTCCCGCTGTTCACCCTGACGGGCTCCTGTGATACCTCATCTAACTATTGTTTCAGTGATAGAACAAATCCTTTGAAGCTTCTATTTAAATAAAGATGAGTGAATAGGCCGAATTTCTCATTAGAACAGAAAACCATCAAACTCACCCCCCAAAGATTTAGGTTTCATGTTTTTTTTCTCAACAGTCTGAGGTTTAATACATTTCAGCTATTTATTTGGAATTCATTTTAAGGAAATAACAGTCATTCATATCCTCTGATAGAAAAAAATAAATTCCAAGTTTTTTGATGACTGTCCACAGTCGGACAATATCTGGCAGCAAGTCAGAAGTCACACGAAAAGCAATAATATCCTCCTTTATCAGAACCTATGTCAGCCAGGACATTCACAGCACACAGGAAGGCCTGGAGTTTCTGCCTGACTGAAATTCTTCAGCGGCCTCAGAATCATAACTTCTCTTAATTCCCTCAGTCTTGTTCTCTCCCTTCTGTCCACCTTCTTGTGAAATCCTTCCTCTCACCGCTTAGTAAAAATAAGTTATTATATGTGTTGTATGAAAGCCTACCCTACCTTTTCTTATAACTGAAATGGGGGTCAAGGCAAAAGGTAGGGGACTTGAAATACCAATTCCTCTTTTCCACAATGGGGAAGGCAGAGGCTAAGCAAGTTGCTCAAGGACACACAGTTACCAGCAGTGGTGAGGGAACCTAAACAGACTCACTGAAGCTCACAGGAAGCTATGAGTAGCCTGGAGGAAGAGACAAGCAGGGTTCTGTACCAGGAAGACCCAGTGTAACTGTAGGACAGAATGATGTCAAAATAAACTGGAGCGGCAGAAAGATAAAGTTCTGAAGGAGGGTCAAGATCAGCAAGAATTGTAGAAACCTGAAAGATGCTTAGCACAGTCCCAGATCTGTTTTGCTGTAGTGAAGGAACCAAGTGATAGGAATATAATTTATCTTCTTTCTTCATTTTATCTTCTTTCTGATGTACCTTCTAAGTAAAGAGTAAATGTGTTAGAAGCCTCATGCAAAGTCTGGGTGTTGTGTTCTGCCTTTATCGCGTGTCTCTGAAAGCACAACCAGCGATGATGGGGTATGCTCCTGGGAACATGCAATAGTTTCTGGAGAAGTTTGACATGGATGTTTTGAGTTTCAGAGCTTCATCATTTAAACTCTGTCTCCACCATGAGAAAGGATAACAGGCGCAGTCTTGGCCCCTTGCAGCCCATGCAGAAGCCCATGCTGTTAATTATTTCAGTTTGCTAGGGACTGTAAGTGAACAAGTGATTCAGCCTGTAAGTAAAACCAGTGGATGTCCAGCAAGGGGAACTTTATCAGTCTACAAGATGTCAACAGACACATCCTTAACCCAAGCAACTAACTCACCAAATTTGAAGCACTTGCTTGAAAGGCTGGATACCTTTCAAAAAGGTTGGAATGAATGGTTGGAAGATGCTTAACAGTAAAGTTTACTATTTTTCCTTCTTGAGCAATTTGATTGTTGCTATTTTATGTATATGGACACACATATACACACAGTATCACTTTAGGGCAGAGACCCAGCATGAAAATTTACAGTCCAAATAATCTGTTGGCAAACTAATAAGCAACAGAAATCAGGTTTTTATGTTTGGAAATGCCAAGTGGGCATGGTTATCTACACCCCTTGGATGTACAGGTGCTAGCCAGACTGGCACCGAGAACCATTTAAACATGTGCACAGACTGCAATGTGCTACCAAAATTCTTTGTTTATTGGATGGTCATAGAAACTCTAGTTAGTCAAGATCTGCAGTGTTCAGCAGTGTTTACTGACCTCTATACTAGCCCTGAGCAGTGTTTATTGACCTCTACACTCACCCTGCTACCTTTACCTGTTGCTATATTTTAGGCTCACATAACCAGTGTAGCAAAATTAGAACTAGCCCTCCAAAGATCCGTGTCACAACTCACTTTTACTGGTTTCTGAAGTCATTAACTAAGGTAGCAGCAGAGTTTATTTTGTATGGCGTCCCTTTATTTTTTGCCTTATTTTAAAGAATGATTGCTGGAGCAAGTTGACTGTGTTGCGTTATTGAGGCTGGAACACAGCCAGAACAACCAAGGAGAAAAAACTTCTAGGCAGTTTTCCATATCTACAATAAAACTCAAGTCTGTAGCAAAGTTATCTAAGGAATCCAGGCTGAGAACAACAAATGAAAAAGGAATGACACAGATAGGGCTGTGCTATAAGGAAAAAAAAGTTAAGCATTTTATGATTTTGGACAAAGTTTCCTGCAGTTATATCACTACATTGCTTTATTCCTCAGAAAAATCTGAGTTGACATATTGCCACTTCAGCAGCGACATTCAGATTCTCATTCTCTGGCAACCTGGGTAAATCAAAATGATCTTAGAGAGACAGATCAGAAGTTATTACCCACGCTTGCCCATTTGTATGTGAAATAAACTATGGTCCTCTAGCCAAGGACCAAAATGTTGTGTATATTTCCACTCAGTATTTGAATTATTTGGTGCCTCAGCTATGCTACAATTTATTGTTTCATGCTTCTTTAAAGACAAGAAGACTATGCTTATTGTGTTTTGAATGTTACAGTACATTTCAAGGAAAAAAAAGCCAACATTCCCCTATGAGCAGAACAACTAAAGCAGCCTCACTACAAATTTATATGGTGTTATTCATAAAGCACCTTTGCTCCCCGCTATAATAAATAAAGATATCTTAACTGTGTTTCTCATTTCAGTGTCATCCCCATAGGGCAAAAACCTCACCTGCTGTGGCTAATTCCGCTTTAGGTAACTGGTGACTGGCCAGCCTGCTGTAGTAAACAGTACAATGTACAATGGTTGGCTTCCCAGTTTTTTCTTTCCTTCAGCTGGGGAATGAACATGGTTCCTTTTTCTGCCTCCAGTTACTGACTTTCAAGAAACTTGTAGAAATCTAATTATTTTTGACACCTTGGCTCACATGTCAAATATGTTTGATATTAGCAGCAAGAGAGAGATCAAACCATTACAGAAGCTTCCTCTCCTTTGGAAAGCAAGCTCATTGAGATTGTTCCACGGAAAGCCCCACACCCAAATGACTGGAAGTGCACTTTTTTTACAAACATCTAGAGCTATGCCAAACAATAACCATCAGAACCCCTTTGCCCAGTGTCCTTTTTCTTGGCAGTGATACATGCTTGTGTTTGACAATGAAGCAGATCTTGTTTGTCATCTGCTTTGAAGAAACAGTTACAATTTATGTCTAGTTATATTCCCAACTTCAATTCAGCTGAATCCATTAACAGATTACCTTTAATCAGGCTGTAGGAGAAAGAATAACAAAATGGAAATGCAGTAAGATTTTTTTCCCCAGAATGTTAAGTTACTGTACTTTTTCCCTCTAAGCTCCAAAGCTATACTGTATTTCACTTCACTGGCAGATATCCTGCACTTCTTCAAAATCTGAAGCAAAAAGATTGGGATGAGTATTCTGGGCATTCATAGTATGTTAGATTAATATTGTTGGCTATCTACTCTGCATACCATGATTAAGCCAGGACTCCCTCAGCTGCTAGCTAGTCTGGATTCTGTTGTTGTAGTCGATGTGGTTGCTACCGACTTCATTTTTGAAGCCCAAATACTACATTTTTTTCTGGTTTTTTGCATGTGCCTGTAGTATGGGTTGTGCCATGTGCTGGGGTGCTCTGTGCTCCTTCCAGTACCTCTCTCTAGGTGGGGGAACATGAGAAAATTGACAGTACTTTTCCTCCTAAGCACAAAGATACTGTATCACTCCTACTGGGAAAGACAAATGAGGGTGGTGGTGCTATACCTATAAACAAGAGCAGCAGCTGCATGCAAAGCCAAAGGATGGACCAGCATTTGCAAGAAAATTAACTGTATTCCCTTCACCACTGAGCTGCTCCTTGCACAAAACCCTGTTAATATTTATGCAGTTCTCTCACAAAAGATGTGTTTGGTTTTATTTCATTTTTAATCATACTGCACCAGAAGTTTAATCGAATACCTGTTAATTTTGATATTCCGAATGATATCAACTTTTACAATCAATTGAATACAAGTAGATTGATTGATACCTAAATTTAATACTTGCTCACTTTGATTCCAGACCGTGTACAGAAGTCGTCCCTGCTTGAAGAACCTCATGTCTGAGGATCCTTAGCTTGTTCCCTCCTTTGAATATTTCCAACCAGGGATCACTCTTTCCCACTGTCTCAAATTTGGCAAGAATCAGCTTTTGTTACCTTGGAATGTATCAGGTAGCAGTAAGTGTCGGGAGGTTAAGACAGAAACCTTCTTACTTTGCAGGTAGCAGAGAAAGATTCCAGAATTCTGTCACAAGGTTTTATTCTACTCTAGCTTGTACCCTTATTCATTTGCAGTACAAGAAGAAAGCATAAGTAGTTCCATCAAGAATAAGGACTTTTACTGAAATGGAATTTCTCTGGTGCCTAAACACTCTGGTATGTGAAATGATTGGTTAGTGAAAAAAAATATATAAACAATAATTTAAAAAAAAATAAAATCAAAGTTTTGGCAAGCCCCAAACACCAGGTGGACACCTGCACAAATATTGTTTGCATACAAATACAACTGTGTACACACAAGTCTAGAAAACAAATCTAAAAGCTGAACCACACTATACAAGCCAAGCCCCAAATCTCCATCTTTTGCAGTATGTCATTATTGAAATATTGATAGTTTAATGTAATTTTGTTATAGGAAAAAAAGAGAATAAATATTTTTGCTAAATAATGACAGATTCACACTCTCTGACACTGGGACTTCACTAGCATTTTTAACTAGTTTCCAGAATTTTATGCAGATGTATTTTGAGCTGCACCTGTAGGTTGTTTTTGCTTTTGTGAAAAGTCTACACACATTCCTACAACCTTCTAAACTTTCCCACTGTATCCACATGCCGATCAAAGCAGCACCACACACATAAGGAATCATCTCCTAGAGATCCTTGCCAACAAGCTATCTGAAACAGATGATTCTCCCTTTATAATATCCATAAGATTTACAATGTCCTTTTCTCTTTCTAAAAACAGGAAACCTGCAGGTGGGCAGCACAGGATTTAAGCTGTTCCTAAGCAGAGGTCCCAAACATGTCAACTAGTGTTGAAAGCTCTTCCAAGCCTGGCATGTTACATCAGAGACCGTTACTGACCACAGCCTGCTTCCAGTTCATGCCTGGTGCGTCATTTATAATCCAAGCGTGAACTGAAATGGAGAAAAACTAAACGTGAACTTAAAACATGAATTTATGGATACCAGAGCAATATTTTCCTAAGCTGAACTGAAATTAAGTCTTCCCAACCACTAGCTTATTCCTTCTCACTTTTACTTGAGTAACTTTTACTTCTTATCACAAACATGGGAATAATTTTACTATATTTATTAGAAAACCGGAATTTAATCTGTCTGTCTACCGATTCACAGGTACCTAAAAAAGCTGGCTAAAACTGAGTATCTTTCCCCAACTTCCACGGGGAAAATTATTCAACCTTTTTTATTAGGAAATCTGTAGTGGATTTGAAATGAACCTTGTAATTATGAGAACTAAATGACATGAAACAGTTTTGGATACAAAAGCTTGAAGCTTCAGGCAGAGGAAGC
Organism: Chionis minor; assembly: GCA_013398295.1. Taxonomy (NCBI): domain Eukaryota; kingdom Metazoa; phylum Chordata; class Aves; order Charadriiformes; family Chionidae; genus Chionis; species Chionis minor. The sequence goes on from VZSF01011138.1 coordinate 306,578, forward strand.
AGTGCTGCTATCTAGAGTAAAGGCTATCCTAAACTTTCCATTACAAATCCTGTACTTTCTGTGCCTTCCAAAAGCTAAACTTCAAGTACGTGGGACTGATTATTTTTCTGGTAAGTGTCTAGCTCAGACTTTTGTTTTTTTAAAATGTACTTAAAGATGTAAGTAAAAGTAGTAGATCTCTTGATGAGAACCGTAGTCAGGAAGGTGAACGTTTTATTAGAAATATAAAAGAAAAATTTCACTAAGTTTAAATGGCTTCGTGCTTCAGAGAAAGGCCATACTATTGGCAGACGTGGTCTCAGCGTGTTTTGCAGCATTCATTCTGCATTGTCTAGACTGTGCGCGTGATTTCTGAATATCGTTTCTTCACTACAGGATTTTGCATCCGCCTTACATGCACTGTGTTATTTTCAATATGAATCTGCGTGGATATACACCTGCAGTGGTGAGTGGAGACTTGCTAGTAGTACAAAAAAAGGATTGTCCAGAAGCAGAACAATGCTATACGGTGGCATATAGAGGGCCTATCTAACGTCTGACTACAAATAAAAGGAAATGGTTTACTGGGAAAAGGCTGCATATTTCTAGTGCAATACTGTCTTGCCCAGTAGACCAGATGGGAAACATTTCTTCTCCCCACAAGAGAATTGACTTTTTTTCTATCCAATGCTCATGCATATTGAATGAAAAGCCTGGTTTGTCTTTGTCCTGTAACTATTTTCGGGATTTTTCGTCTACTTTCCCTCATGTGGAACAAGGCCACAATGAAAGAATGGGCATGACAACAAAAAAGAGACAGACAGACAGCAACCTCTTTGCCTCGCTTGTGTGCTCCTGCAGAAAGGAGAAGTCCATGAAGTCGCTGCACTGCAGAACATTGATCTTCAGCAGAGGGAACAGCTGAAGGGAAGGCATGACGCTGGTCACAGGGGTTGCACTCTTTGAGAAGCCGCATACCTACCCTCTAAGTGAGAGGCCAGACTTCCATCCAGGCACAGACAAGTAGGCCGCCCAGCAACCACTAACTTAATCTGGAGAAAAGAGACAGCTGGTAAGGACAGTAAGTCTCTTATCTGCTACTCGGGATGCCAGCAGGAGCAAGAGGCTGTAGGAACAGCTGAAGGAACAGAAGGCAGGGCAAATTCAGTGTTTTTCAAAATGAGGAAAAGGGAAGAAGAGTTAGTATTTTAGTTTAGGCTGCCCTCCACCCCCGTTTTGGGGGTTGGGGTTTTTTTTGCTGCTGTAGACCCATTATCACTGCATGCTAATTTGCATTTAATTCTGCAGCCTCCTCCCCACTTTTATATATGCATTGACTATTAACAGCTAGACTTCTTAAGGGCAGAATCTTTTCAAATTGTGACAGTGGAAGGTACTTTATTGCAGTGCATTTGCCTAAGTGCAAAGTGCCAACTGAAAAATAACAAGAATAACCCAGATTTTGCAAAATGGGGAAGAAAAAGTGGGTCAAGCTTAAGCGTACTCATTGCTGATTTGCTGAATTGCTAAGCACCTGAAGCTAGTGGGTAGCAGCAGCAATTGCAATTGCTTGTTGAGATTCTTCTTGTCTTATTAAATCAAGTCAATACTTGCTCAATGATCAGAATCTCTCTCGGCTTCAATCTTGTGTTGGAGCTCAGGGGAGGAGACTTGCATGCAGACTTCACTGTTCGTCTTATAAGAACTAACAAACAGTATAAAAATGGAAGCATGAACGATCTGTCTTGCCTGGGGATATTATTGAAACCTGGTTACATGTAGATTCCTTCTTATTTGGTGATGGCAACTCCCAATCTGAAGTCACCTGTAGCACATGAGGAATTCCTTGGGTGTATCAGATACTTCATTTAGCTTTGGGCAGATCCCAAGAAAAATTACAGGTTAGTTAGCTAGTTCAAAAGGAAAAAAACATGCATTGCAATTAGAGAGCCTCTTATAAGGGGGAGACTAATACCTGCCAAGCTGCATTCTGGGATGTTGGGATCTGTTCCCAATGCCATCAGATGACATGCAGAAGGAGATGCAGTAAGTACAAGGCTTTGATTTTTGAAGTGATATACATAAATATATACACACATACATTATTTTTTTATCTGAGGGAAGATTGTAATCACTATTTAATCAAAGATAATGTTTTCAAGGTGCAGAAGCAGCTCTGGTCTTCTTCAGATTATATGTTAAAGTTGGCTATACATTTATGAATCTTGTTTTGTCATGAGCAAGGGTTTCAAATTGTGGCTATGGTTTTACTTTGAACAGTATATCACATACTGCTCGCTAAGTACAACAATATATCCTTACTATCCTGAGAGAGTTAAACACTTAACATATGATAAACTGGTACTCTGTTAGTTGTGAAAAGCATTTAAATACTGTAACATATTTTACATGTAGACTGGAGACAGCTCTAATTCTTTGTTTCTATGAGGTATGTAAGAGAGCGTTTAACAATTTTGTGAGCTGTTTGAATGTATTCAGCTCATGCATTAAATAACTACCGTTTAGAAATACTTTATAAGTATGCAGATCTTGAAGCCTATGTAGGACCCCTGACTCGAGCAACCAGAACTTGGGAATTTACACAATCCCTGCAGTTAGTTTACAAACTAGTGGATGTGCAGCTTAACTGGCTGTTGTATCTCCCTCTGCTCAGATTAACTCTGTCCCATCAAAGTTTTGACCCCTGTACTGTGAATAGTAGGTGATGCTTTGGGAGTGTATGAGCAAGCAGAGGAGGGCATTCTTGTAGTAACTTTTATTCCTGAGAAAATACTGCTAGATTTCATTACAGAAGTCAATGATCCTATGTACTGAGATTAAAAAAAAAACAACAGCAAAAACCAGCTTTGAAGATTTGGTAGTTCCTTTCTCCTAATGTAACTGAAGGAACCTGTATCTGAAAGACTAGTAAGAATGTTCAAATAAATGATACGCTGCTTTGTTATTATTATTTTTAGATTTACACGAGATTCAGTTCTTTAAGAGGAGTTCAAATCTGTCTAGAATAACTAAATTAGCATAGTTTTGTGTATAGGAGTGAATGCAAGGGAAATTGCTAGTCCATCAGTAAAAAAAAAAAATCTTTCTCTGGGCACATTCTAATACACAGATCTCTAAGATCACGTTAGGATAGTTAAAAGCATCCAAAACCTGGGTTTGTTTTTTTTCCACATTGCTGCTACTTCCTACTGTACAGAAGGAAATAATAGCCAAGGGATGTAAGAGAGTAACTGAACCAGATGCAACTTGAGCATCTGTTGTAGAAAGTGGCTGCAATGTAAAGGAACTGTTTCCTCTGGCTACAAAAGTGAGGGATGATAATAGCTACCTTTTTGCAGATAGGCAGCCCTCAATTTCAAAATCAAGTTTACAGTATCCTGTCTTGCTGATTAATGACACATCCATTCACCAGAATGAAGCTGTAAGCACTAGCTTGGTGTAGTGCTGTGAAAAACAAACCAAAACCTGGTTCAATTCCACCTAACCCACCCACCCACCTACCTCAGTCTCCCTGCCAGCTTCCTGGATTTAATTGCTCCCTCCAATCTTGGGAGTGAATGCCTCCCACAAAGTGTTTTCCAGCACCTTTCTGAATCTGGATTCTTTCACAGGCTTTGCATTTGGATTCCTTTGCATATTGCCGAAAGCTCACAGTCCTTTCCTCAAAGTCTCAAAACCCAGAATAAATGCTTTGCCTACGTTTTTCTGGGTCTTTCTTTGACCCAATTCTCCTTTCAGACACAAAGGTGAGAATGCCCATGACAGCCTGATTTCCTTCAGGAGTATGCAAGCCATTAATATTGCTTAAAGAGCTGATGAATCTGTGAATTTCTAACTCAAGTAAGCATATGCTGCTTCTATTCAAGTTTATTTGCTAACAAGGGCTTGTGGAAAATTTATTATTTCACTGAATTATTACTCAAGTTCTTGAGTGCGGGCTAATGAAGAAGAACTGTTACATAAAACAGAGCCAAGTTTTACACATTTAGGTCTTAATCAGAAACTTGTGTGCTATTGTTTATATAATTGTCCAGATTCAAATGTGGTTGTTATACCACTTCTCTTAAGTCTTAAATAGATGCCGTGGTACATAATAAGGACTCGTATTCTGATCAGGATCACTGTAAATGAAAGAGATTACTGACTAAAGTGTTTATTTATGGACAAAGGTACTAGAGGTGAACCTTGGAGTCAGTAGGACCATCATTCTTCGATACAGAGTTTGGTGAAATTAATGCTTTGTGCTTGAAGCACTTGTGTAGCCTTCACACTACTACTTACCCAGTGCTTGTCTCTTGTCCTATTTTCCACACCCACCACGCCTTTATATTATTAACTATCAATTTATATGAAAAATGTCACTTACACTATTGCACCCTGCCCCTTTGATTATGACAAACTGCACCAAGTCCCACCTTTCTGTATCATGTATCTCCAAATGTGAGTCAAAGCATACTCAATAGAGACATTTTGCCTTCAAAAGACAACGTTTTTTATTCTCCTGGTTTCAATTACAGACTAAATTCTGAGATTATAAAAAGATATATGATCTCATTGCTCAAGTGTCTCCAACCACCAGTGGATTAAAATTATTTTTCTTACTTAACAAGCAAAATGCAGTATTTCACAGCTCTCTTCAACACAGTTGCAAGATCTTAATGCAGCATCAGTAGCTTTTGCATCCATGTTGTGCTGTTTTTTAAAAAGGCCAGATGGGGAATGAAAACATACTGGCCATATTAATAGAACTTTGGTGGTCCCTCTTCTACACTGTAGTAATAAGAGACAGAATATTCAAGTAAGTCTTTCCACTAGGGGAAAGAAAAATTATTGAGAAACTGGGTGTTTACAGAGATGCTTCTCTTGTTTATGGTAACTTTGGTGCAAATGGTGACCAGAGACAGTACAAGAAAAATGTATCTTGGAAATCTTAGTGCCAGTAACTATGCCCAGAGATTGATATAGCCAGTAAATTCTGTTAGCAGTAACTTCTTGAACAGTTTCTAGATCATAAACCTCGAACCTTTTCAAATGTTGCACTTGAGTTACCTACAGTGGGTGCATCAATGCTCCCTGTGAAGGTTGTGTTAGAGGACGGGTAGGCATACCTTTCTCTAACGTTATTACATGTCTAAAGGTCAATAAAACTGACTAAAGTAATCTTAAGTACAATTACTTATAGCAGCCCTCAGGGAATATGTATATATTAAAGTTGCTTTCTAGGATGACATCCATATAACTTATCTTTACTGTTATTTTTACTTGTTCTACCTATACTAGAACTGGCATGATGTATTGTGATTACATCTTCTCTTGCAATGTAGCGTATATTGTAAGTACTTGAATGAAAAAAGACTTATTATGTATCTGGTTTGAAGAAAGCACAAAGATAATTCAAAACATTCAGATTCTCTTGTGTTCATGTAATTTAACTGCTTAGAGTCCCATAAATTATCACTTGATGGGCCTTAAGATTCTGCTCCAGTGGAATTTGTTGGGTAGTATCAAAAGCAACTGAACAAGTTAAGAATGAAATACAGCTTCCAACGTGACTGTTCAATATTGACAAATGCAACATTTCTTTCAAGGGAAGAAAAAAAGGCAATTGTCCACATAAATTGTAATTGCTTTCTAACAGGAAGCAAAAGATGTTTAATCTGTTTCAGAAGTAGAAATTAGTCATACACAGATCAAAATCTATTCATATGCAAAGATTACTCATCTATAAATTGCAGCTGCTTTCAGATGCAGTGTTTGATTACTCACTATACCCTGAAAATAACTGCAAATGAGTAGAGAATGCTTATGTATATTTCTTTCAAGTTAATTACTATGCAAAAATGCATCTGTTGCATCTGTCGGATGACACTGATGAAGCTCATGATTTTCAAATATTTCCTTGTCCTACACAGTGATTACTCAAAATGTATCTGTTCAGAAAGAGAACTCATCAAGAATCTTTCAACAAAATGCTTTTTCATTGGAAAATGAGATTCAAAGCCAAAAGTTTTGCATGGAAATGAATTTATTTTGCTGAAGCTTTTGTCAGGAAAGGTTTCAGTGTTCCAAGACAAAGTTTCTGGTTTAGATGAGAGACATCCCTTCATTCCAAATTATCAGATAATGTAGGCCAACTCCTTGGAACAAAATAAGTGCCTGGATTTTGCTCCTATTCATGTGTATTTATACAAAGTAAACCAGTTCCATCAGGAGAGACTGAAAGACCTATTGAAAACTAGCCACCAGAGCTGGCTTTGAGTATCTACTTTGGTTATGGCAGAACCTGAGGACCTAGCATGTAGATAAGAGACTTCACCCCTAATGATTGTCCTGCTTTATTGAAAAGCTTCAAAAATGGTGTTGGCTTTACCCTCTAAAACTTCCTGGGGGCTGTTCCCAAAACAGTTCCATCCCATGATTAAATAACCTCTAATCCAGAAAGAACTGTTTTGCAGTTTCCCAACACAGTCGCACTGTTACGGGGCGCAAGCTAGGAAATGAGAGATGTGCAATCATTACAGCTTAAAAAAGCTTGGATTCCTCCCTTCAGATAAAAGTAGTAAAAAAAAGAAAAAGTAAAACCTGAGGAAAGCTAATGTACATGGAGGACTTGCAGGTCACTCTGTAAATAGGTTTATGTAGTTGAATTATTAAGTAAGCTGAAGTAGCAGAGAACTAACTTCCTCTAAAGCAGAAGCATCCTACTTGAGCTTTTTGTATACAGCACCACAGCAATCCTCACTTTCAAGGGTCTGCAACTAACTCTTTCTCCCCTAGCACCATCCCCTTTCATACCAAGTAGCATCTAAATGCCCAAATTCCTCTCTCCCCAGTATGCTTTGTGATGGGAAAACAAATGGATTGCGATTCACTTTCTTTTCCCCTCATGGTCTAGACTTGGAGACAGCATTAAAAGGGAGAGATTAAACTTTTTTTTTTTCTTGGAGGGGGAGGAAGAAGAAAACTTAAACCCAACATGTATATTATTTCCTGAATTTTTTTTCCTTTATTTTAATGACTGAGTTTTATGCCTCTGATTTCATGCCCCTTGCTGTATTTCAATGACTTAACCTTCAGCTAGCACTCTTTACCCTAGCTATGCATAGGCTCTCAGTGTTGAATAGCTGGTGAATATCTTCAACTAGACATTTGGTGCTGGTATTGCAGAATTAAGCTCAAAAAGCACAGGCTGGATCCCAAAATATCCTGAGGAAGAAAACTTCCACAACAGCAACAAGAAAAGCATGTGGACTGTGTGTGTATATTTATTTATTTGATTATCCTGAGCACTCTGAACTTGGATCTGCAATGTTGCCAGTTCTCCTAAATGTATAGAATGCAATTGGTCTTTGGGGTACAGGAACTCTTGAAACTGCCTGATCATACAGGCTTCCAGTAATGCCCCACGTTCTGTTCCACCATCCTGTCTGCTTACGCCCATTGGTGATCCACCTGAGGACAACATCCCTCATCAATGCTTATGGTGGCCAGCTTTCATTTAATCATGGTTTTGATGCCCTTATTCACATATTGCCCTTCATATTTCTGTTCCTTGTGGGTTGCAGTGTGCACCTGCTTTTATCACAGGCTTGAGATGGCTTCTAGACTAGAGTCCTCCAGTCAAACAGAGGAAACCCCAAGTGTTTTTCAGTTTACCTCCACGCCAAGAGGGAGAGCAAAGCTCAACTGACGCACCATTCACAGGAACGGTCGTGAGAAGGAATGAGGGCTGGCCTGGACTTCTGGATGCTTTCTGCTTCTTTTCTTCCTGTGAGTGCTGCAGTAAGGATTCTGCTTCCCATTTAACCTCAGCTGAACATAATCATGTAGGGTACCGAGGGAGAGAAAGAAAGATCCATCTGCCTTGTGAAGTAATGACCTAGGCACTTTACGGCAGGAGATGGGAGCAGCAGATAGCCAAGGAGATTTCCACAGACAGGCCTGAAAATGACGCCGGAGCTGGAGTGGAGCTGCTGGATTTCCAAAAGACTGGCTGGATTACAGGATGGAATAATTTTACTCTTGGTAGAATCATGAGAAGTAAAAACGCTGTACTGTCAAAGTTCAAAGGAATTGGTCAGGGACTATAAACTGTTCCTCAAGCCAAGATTATATCATGGATGAGCCATACTACTAACAATATGGGGAAGAATTGCCCTTTGCAGGATTAAATGCTGAGTAGTTGTTACATGACCAGGTTCAGGAGACTTTTTTAATGCAAAAAAAAATTTGTAGATAGCCAGAGAATTGAAGATAAGTTGTTGCCACATAACTTTTTACTTTAAATGTCCCACTGGAAGGCTGCATACATTTTCAAAAAAGATTTGTAAGCAATACTACTTACTATTCTCCAGAATTACTGGCATGTTTTATTTCAACGGTGTTTAATTGTCTTCCCCATTAAAGATAAGATGAGTAAGAGAAAACTGTGTGTCACAGGACAGCTTGGAAACGAAGTGGTAACCAGCTTTATTCTTTAGGGAACTTGCGGCTTTGTGACGGGCAGCCTTTGCATTTGATAATTCTCAGACACTTACAATTTTGGACCAAATAGCCTCTATAAAAATAATGTCAGAGGGGCAGTTGGGGATCTCTGCAACTATTGCAACATGAGCTGAGTGTTAATCTTCTTCCTTCTTTTAAAGGGCATGGGGGGGACAAAAGGGTTTCTAGCCAGAAAAGTGCAATGTTCATAATATTATGTCATCTCGGTGTGCTGAGAAGTCAGTAACTCTTCATTTTGATTCTGTTTATGTTTTCGACAGCAAAAGCAGGCTGTTTATGCTGCAAGTGTACTAGCGAAACTCTTTCTAGGTAGAGAGATATATATATGAGATTTTACAGATGTCTAGGACAAATGTATAAATGCTGTAAGTGGTAAGAAGGGGGGGGGGGAACACCCAAACAAAACAACTTGGATCAGAACCAGTTTTTCCTAGCAGAAAAGGATATGTATGCATACGCTTTTGGAGAGCATGCCCTTCATGATGAGTTTCTCTTCTGCTGAGAGTCTTTCCCTCTTCATTCCCCATGCCCTATAGCAAAGAAGGGAGGCAGATGCCTCAGATTAAGGAGCAGCATGATATTTGCAGATGGGACTTTCTCTTACATGCGTGGAATTTACTGTGTGTGGACACCTATATCTGCATGGCCCAGGAACATCAGTAAGGCCACAGTACACTTTGCCTCTCATCCACCAGAAGTGAAACATTTACATAGCTGATTCATGGCTGAAGTGGGAACTTTATGTAGTATCATTAATACAACTTGTTGGTTTGTTTTTTGGTTTTGTTTTGTTTGTTTTGTTTTTTTTTTTAGCTTTCCAGTGTTAGTAGGTTTAGTGATTTTTTTTTTTTTATTCTTGACATTCCAGTTGTGTCCAATGCTAGCAGGAATTCTGGCTTATGAATGAACAACTGAGAGTTGGGGTTGTTCAGCCTGGAGAAGAAAAGGCTCCAGGAAGACCTTAGAGCCCCTGCCAGTATCTGAAGGGGGCTGCAGGAAAGCTGGGGAGGGACTTTTTACAAGGGCATGTAGTGACAGGACGAGGGGGGATGGCTTCAGACTGGCAGAGGGGAGATTTAGATGAGCTACTAGGGAGAAATTCCTGCCTCTGAGGGTGGTGAGCCCCTGGCCAGGGTTGCCCAGAGAAGCTGTGGCTGCCCCATCCCTGGAGGTTCAAGGCCAGGCTGGACGGGGCTTGGAGCAACCTGGTCTGGTGGGAGGTGTCCCTGCCCAGGGCAGGGGGGTGGGACTGGATGGGCTTTAAGGTCCCTTCCAACCTAAACCATTCTGTGAATATTTCCCTCGTATAACCAATGTTGATGCCTCATAAACAGTTCAGAGTGTTAAAACAGGCATGCTTCTTTTGTTCTTTCAGTTTCAAGGTCAGAAAATTGAGGCATCAGGAGGCTATGGACTGTTACTGAACAAAATATTTTCTCAAGATGTTCCAAAATATTAGAACTGACTCCTCATTACAGTAATAACCAGAAGTCTTGTGATGTTTAGCTTATTGTTGCTTCATTCTTCCTCACAGAGGTATAGAAGTGTCAAGAACAAAGAGTAAGGCTGAAAACTGGAAAATAATACTGTCTCTAATGTGTCAGAGACAACCTCTGAAATTGCCTTTGCAGCATGACCTACCTTCCAGAGGCTTTGAACCTCGTGGTGCTCCTTTGGGCATAGCTGGAGCGTGTTCTGGTGAACACACAGTGGGCTAGCAGCCTGCAGAAGGGCAGTAGGTCTGTGGTGCTCTCAGAGCACTATAGACATAGCCCAAGCACATGGACATGTGCAAAACTTTCAGCAGAGCTGATGATTTCACCTTACTCTTTCTAGTTCAGTGTCACCAAGTCCTGTGACTTCCCAGAATCATGTGAATCTGGTGAGGACTGGTATCAGTCTTGTGAGGATATGAGAAGTTCCAGCCCCACTGTGGATTTCAGCCTTCCACAGGACAGAACTCTTCTGAAAAGCTGCTTTCCTCCTTTCTGTACCGCTAGAAGCAGTGGCAACAGTAAGAGTAGGACAGGAAGCAGAACTAATCCCCTGTTAAGGCAAAGTGACGTGCGGGGCTGTGAAAGAGCTCTTGGTGGTAATAATACAACATATGCTGTGCCCTTATCTTTTGGGGATAGCTGAAGTAGTAGAAACAGGGATTTCTGTTTCTACTAAGAAACCCCTAAGGGACAGATCTAATCCTTAAACAGGATATTTTTTTTCTGTTGGTGTAACCTCACAGTTTTTATTCAATGATTTTGAAGCTACACAGGTGTAACTGACAATGGATAGCCCCTGTTATCGCCTTGCTACTTCACAGTTTTCCCCAACTGATGCACTTGCACTAAGAAAGTCATTTTGGCATTCTTGAAAACCTCTCTCTTGTGTTTAACTTGGTCTTGAAGCCAGTAAAGCATTTAACATCTGCTTAAGCACAGTTCAATCACTCACCGAAGCGACTTGACTAAGTAGTTTCTGGTAGAGCCACAATTTAAGCCCTTCACTGCTTTAAATCCAATGCCTTTGTAGTTGTCGCTCAATAGAATCTAAAATTTGCTGTAATATCGTATATATTTTTATTGTGCATTTTATCTTAAAACCACATTATTTCCTTACTAACACCTAGCTCTATGAAAAGAATTAAATGGCATAAAGCATCACACTTGAATATTCAAGTACTCTAGCAGAAAAGAAAACTGGCATTAATGGAGCTGGATAATAACAGTAACTTCACCAGCCAGGAGCTATGACAAGCTCCACAGTCACGAGTCTGTTGCTGAACTCATCAATGGTGTTATGATGTAGTAGAAAGAGAAGATAACACCAAATCTATTTATGGGCTAATTTAAATTCAAGACCAGGTCTAAAAGATGGACGTGGCAAGTCATGTGCAGCTCATAGCTGGGCCACTTTTTTGGGGGTTTTTTGGTTGTCTTTTTTTTTTTTTTTCTTAAAGTAGATTATAAAACTTACTTTCTCTTCTGGCCATATTCCGTGCTGCAAGGAGCAATGCTTCTCTCATGTGGTTTGAAATAATCCAGCCGCTTGGCCAATGATCTCATGCACCAGGGCATATGGAATGACGCTCTTTGCTTGCGTTAGTGTATTAGCACACTGCATACAGCTATTAATTTTCTCTAACGATTCACAGCTCGGCACTGTAGTGTGTTTTCCAATATACTCTAATGGAAATCTTGAAAGTTGTTTTATTTTCTCTTTCTGGCTTCCTTAGAAATTATTTAGGATTACATTTTTAATGTAGGATTACATTAATACATTAAAAATATATTCCATTTTAAATAAGATTTTAATAAGATCTCTTCAAAATAATTCAGACTTTGGAAAACCTTTTCCTGGAGCATATTATTATAGGAGTGGGAGTGCAGGCTGGCAAAACTGAAGTGCAATCCACTGCCCTCTGCTGCATCTCAGATTTCCTGGGTACCTTTATTTACAAGAATATATGGTAGAAAAGCAAGAAAGCAAAATTTCTCCATATTTGAGAAGTCAGGAACCTCCTTCATGAGGACAGAATCTCACAACGGGGTTGCTTAACACTCCCATATCTGGTTCTGTCCTCGAACAGAAGAAATTAGGCAGCTATATGATGATGTATTTAAAGCAGAGTAACTTTTCTAGAAATGAAGGTCTTACCTGCTACTTCTGCGCAGTGTTTTGCACTGTTATACCAAAGTCAGTGTAAGATTTTTCTACCATGCTTACTGATGTAAGCATCAAATGCGCACAGATGAATGCCACCCTTGACCCGATTGAGTGCACTAGGGCTAACCTTTTTTGTTGGTTTGGGCTTTTCCTAGAGTTTCACTGAATATAAACCTTTCAGTTTAAAAAAAGCATGTTCACATTACATCACTCCATGTGACTACTTTGGGGGCTATTTTTGTAGCCTGTGGTCATATCGCTTAGTTCCTAGAATCAGGATGATAAATTTTAACACTGAACATTTATTTAGTTAGTAAGCTTCCATGTTTTTTTGGCTGCAGAGTTCCTCATTTTACTTCTCTTTTGAGCCTGGCTTTTCTGTAAACTGTCTGTTTACTATGTTGGGTGGAGTCTGCTATACTTTCCAGAATACGTGCATGGGGAAAATATTCTTTCTCCTTCTTCTCCCCACCCCTGCTTTTTCTTTTTTTGGTGTTTTTGCTGGGGATTTTTTGTGAGCAGTATGGGATGACAATCCTGTATGCTTTAAACTTGCTTTTTTTAAAACCTGCTGTACACTTTAATGCTGTTTTGTGTTGCCAGAAAAAGTGCTACATATACACAAAAACTGAGACCCCCCACCTTTTTATATACTCTATGTATCTTTATTCCAGAACTTAACACCCCAGATGTATCTCTAGGCTACACCTGTCAAAGATTTTCAGGTTATTTGCAAAATTTTTCTAATTACAGAGCAGCTTTTTAACCCTTCACTTTAAACCGGATCATATTTCTGCTTCACTGTGAAAACTTTTGTAAGTATTTTTTATGTCATATTGCTTTTTTTTTTTTCTCCAGTTTCTGTGTGTTGGAGAAACAACTGTATGTTTATTGTACTTAATAAAACAAAGGTCAAGCAAGGGAAAACATGCACTCCCCAGACTTCTGTAAGGATTTTGTGAAGGAACATGAGCATTGCTAAATCTGAGCCATAATTTTTCTGAAAAGCCTAGGCAGTCCTGGATGAGCAGATCAAGATGCTGACAACTACAGAGCATTCGGAGAACAGATCTGGATCTAAATCTTGTGTCCTGAATTCTTTTCAAATTAGGAGACGCACATGATTTACACGATGAGTAATGTATATCAATAGACAGAAAACTTCTTCTTAGTCAAACTAGGATTAGTCAGAACCCTGTACTTCAGGCACATTTTGGACACAGAAAATCTGCCCACTTGGTATTTCAGTAATTGGACTAAGAAGAAAGTAATCAACTAGCCATTCAGGATGGAAATCAAGCAAAATCAGATCAGCTGATCAGAAATAGGGAAGGGATGAAAATGTCTTGAAATTACTTAACTGAGATGCTGTCACTTAAAAGTGACAAACTTTGATACTATTTTTGTAATACTGGCTGCATTTTGTAAAAGTAAAAATTAATGTCAAAACAACTGCATATATACCTTTTTGGTGGGAATTTGCTGTGTAATTCTATCATACTTCATGTATTTGCTACTTATAGTAAAACATTAAGATCTGTATTTTAATATGTCGGAGAGGCACCTAAGTTGAAATCTGTTAATTCAGTTCACAGATGTCGTCTCTAAATGTGGTAGTCAAACTGTGAGAAGTCCATTACACAAATGGAAGGCACTGGCTTTGTAAACTAGCTCTAGAACTGTCCGGTTGTACCCTGTCAACAGGACACATGTTCTGCTTTCACTGTGGTCTGTACTGAGACAATACAAAACCGAAATTTGATGTGCAATAATATTTTAGTACTGTTCAAGTCTAGCATATCTCATGTAGTTGTTAAGTGTCTGGCAGTATAGAGAAACTGCAGGACAATTATTGCCAAGGAGTGAAGATGATTTTTGTTAGACAATAAGAATTATGGGGGGAAGTTGCATAGTTGGATATTGAAATAACGGATTGCCAGTCTTTGCCTCTCAATTTTGTTCCTGATCTCCCTCACTAATTCACCACGTGCAAATCAATCTGTCTTTTACTTTTGAAGTAGTAGTTGAAAGGACAAAGTGCTTGCAGGTGGCTTAGAATTTAAAGATCCTATTCTAGAGACTCAACATCATTTACTGAATTTAAAAAAAAAAAAAAAACACAAAAAACCCAAAACAAAACACCAAACAAAGCAAAGAAAGTATCTTTCACTCCAAACCTAAGTAGGATGAACTGCAGAAGTTGTTTCTAAACGAGAATTTAGAACTGCTTGGCTCTGGTATTTTAAATATAAAGTCCTAGTAAGGTGAACACAAAACTCAAAAGGCATCTCCCAGAAAGCATACACCTGTAAGACTTTTGAATGCACAGGAATCATAGAAGGGTTAGTTTGGAAGGGACCTTAGTTAAATCTAGTTAAATAGAAAACTGGCCTCTAATTCAGGAAAACCTTACATTGGTTGCTATAACATGGGAGGTCATAGTAGGGGAAAACCACTTTTCTGTTTGTTTACAGCACTATCACTGGATTTGTTGTGGGTTGTGAAGTGCTGTGAGAACCTAGGGTAGGAAATGCCTGCAAATGCACACCAGAGTACCCACCTCCTGAGTATACCTAATTCTTACTCAAATCTATCTTTTTAGTCCCTATGAGATTACTATACCATCATGTGCGGGGTACTTGTCTTATAAAAATAACTATTTTTCTCTATTGTCATTCTTTTATTTTCCCAGCTGAAGAATCCTAATCTAGTTGCTTATCATGTAGAAGCTGGTTTATATCTCTAAAAAAATCCCTGCTGCCCTTTTCTGTTCCTCATTTAATTTTGTTAAACATATACCCTGGCACAGCAACAGATCTGCATGCTGCATTCAAAATGTGGGTACATCCTTGATTTATACAACACAATAAGCACTCTCTTCTGTTTTGTTCTCGGGTCTCATCCTGAATTCCTAACATTGTTTCTCATCTTAACCATTGCTGAGCACTGAGCTGGCATTTTTTTAGGAAGCTAGTCACAGTAAATCCCACATCTCTTTATCTGGTTGACAAGAGCTAAACCAGAACCCCTTACTGTTTACATAGCTGTCTTTTCCTACACTGTTGCTTTGCGTTCACTTGGATAAGATTTAATCTACTATTTCATAATCTAATACTGCACTTTTTCAATGTATGTATTTTAGTCTCAACTATCTTGAAAAACTGGGTTTATCAGCAAACTTTCTTGCCTTCCTATTTACTCCTATTGTTCTTTTTTTATAATCTTTTGAAGAGGTCAGATGGGCTTTTTTAAAACCAGACAATGCCTACAGGGTAAGAGGTAAATTAATTATAACATGTGGAATTTATAAACAATAGATTAACCCCCCCACAGTTTAGCAACTTCGGCTCTGATTGTACACAACATTGCAGCTTATGTCAGTGTGATAAACAGATGAGTGAGAAAGTATAGCCTTTGAGATATGCTTTGTATATGCAAAAAGATACTCTTTCTGGGATCACACAGTTTCTAATTACTCAGGCTGCAGTTTCACAAACCAAATAATTGGATCTTTAGGTTATTACTAAATGGGGAGATTCCAGCCTCTGCACACCTCATCCACTAGTTGTGCTAATTGATCAAGAAGTACCGGGACTGAGAAATTAGTCACGAAAACATAAAAATCTGACTAGCCATACAGTGTCATGACTGCCAGATCCAGCATGAGAGGAGGAGCAGAAATGTTCAGCTGGGGCTGAAAGGGGAAAAAGAGACTGTCCCTTTGGCAGCAGTGTATAATTAGGCTGTTACATGTATTGTGAAATTGCACCTAAGCCCTAAAGCGTGGCAGTGCTCCTACTTTTTCCTCACAGAGAAGAAACATGATGTGCAGAGAACTTAAGCAAATCCCCACTTTTTCTCCATGTGACAATCAGGAATGTAGTCATGGGGGACTTCAATCACCC